>VFFE01007119.1:3314712-3347243 GCA_008921705.1 Burhinus oedicnemus | reverse complement strand
TGATGAAAAGTTTTTTTTTTTTTTTTTTTTTTTTTTTTTTTTTTTTATATATATATATACATTTTAGAAGCCTTAAAAAGCATTTCTGAGTTATTCTGGCTCTGTTACAGGAAATTTAACATGCTTCCCTCCACTCCTTTCCTTACAACTTCTACTTTTTGTCCTGTTTGCATATACAAAAGGCAGGGCAGTCCTGTGAAGTTGAAACACTAATTCCACTGATTCATCGCTGTAATAAACTTGTCCTTGTTGGAGATCCCAAACAGCTTCCTCCTACTGTAAAATCAATAGTAAGTGTTCAAACTGTATTTTTTAATGCTGTATAGTGGATATAGTATAAGAACAGTATATAGAAAATATGTATAAAAGGAAAAAAGATGCTTCACTGTCAGATCATGATGCATATCAGATAATAACTTTTGCCCTGCCAAGTTTAGTCTGTTATGTGGAGATCATATCAATACTGCCTTCAAATGTGTGAATAAAACTAATACAGATGTGTGAGTGCAACCTCTATAGACTTTTCCTGGTGTGGCTTGAAACTGATTTCGTGCATCACTAAGAATAGCTACGGTAACACAAACTTCAGTGCAACTTGGCACTTGGTTTGTGATGGACACTGTGTTGCAGCAGGCTCTGTCACTTCATTATGTGAGTTTCAGTTGGTGTCACGTTCCTTAAGGAATGGAGGATGAACGTGAGTTGCTTGTATGGGGACTTCTCACCCTATGGATGTGTTCTATGGATGAACATATAGGAGCACTTTATTGTATCCAGCCATAAGGAGGAATGTTTTAAACATCTGATAAAGAAAGGAGGAAAACCAGGCTGGCTTCTCTAGAAGGGTAAATTGTGTGGGGGTTGTGTGCTTGTTTAACGAGATCCCACCTGGAAGATCTTGCTTTTTGTTGTTGTTGATGTTTTTAAAAATTTACTGTGTTGTGACTCACAAAGGAAAGCTATTGTCCTGAAGACTACACTGACAAATATACAGATTTATGCAGGTGAACTCTACTGAAATAATAAGACTAACACAAATAGAAAACTGTAATGCAAGTAGTTGTCATTTTGTCAGAGAGTTAGAAGTTTAAAAGAAAATACCGAATAGTTTTAAGTCCAGAAAGCAAAGTCCTGTTCTTAATTTGGGACCTAATTCCCCAGAAGTCAATCTCATGTTTTTCCTTTGGCAGAAAGCTCAGGAATATGGCTACGATCAGTCCTTGATGGCACGCCTGCACAGGCACCTGGAGGAGCAAGTGCAGAAGAATGTTTTACGAAGCCTGCCAATTGTGCAGCTGACTGTGCAGTACAGGATGCACCCTGACATCTGCCTCTTCCCATCCAATTATGTTTATGGCAGGACTCTAAAGACTGACAAGTGAGTTCTGTTCTCCTTTTGGAGCAGGGAGTATTTTAAAGAAGCCTTTTGATATCAAGATATTCTTTTGAGTCTATAGATTCTTGAGGTTGTGGCGAGGGTAAGATGCTTAATGTGAGAAAACTTGCATTCCATCTCTTGCTAGTGCTGACTGTGTTATAAAAGTTAACTAGATCACTTAAAACTGAGCATACTTACTGCTTAGCATTCATTTTCAGGCCTCAGTATATGTAGGTACCAGTGAAAATTAAGGACTTTGGGGGGAAAAAAAAGCTTAAAGTTGCTTGTATTTGATAACCACGGTGTAAATAAATGAAGTGTCAGTTCTTAGAATTTCTGTATGGTTACCTGGTGATAAAAATGTTATTTACAGAGCAACAGAAGAGAACAGATGTTCTTCAGAGTGGCCATTCCAGCCCTACCTTATTTTTGATGTAGGAGATGGTCGTGAGGAGCGAGACAATGAGTAAGTCTTGCATTCTACTCTGCCAAATTTTAGATTTGCTGAGAATTAATTACCTGCAGAAGAGTTGTCTTCTCTCCTCTATTGTTCCCAATATGCTTTAAGTAGCTAGAGCTGCATTTTCAACTTGATTTGATTTAATTTTACAAAAAGCTTGTTTACTAAAACCACGTGTAAAGTGTTTTTGGTTATTTTTTTTAATCTGACACTGGTTTTGATCCTGGTTTGACTATCTGCTAGATGCCAGTGAATGCCTACAGTCTCTGCTAATTCTAGTAACAGTTTCTGTGTTCCTGATTTATTTTTTTATCAGCAACTTTCCTTTCACAGCTGCATGCTGAGGTAATGCCAGAAGGTGGCAGGCTCAATCCTCCCTTTTGCCTATCTTGTAAGGAAAGCAAAGCTATGTAGTTCTAAGGGAACGTTAAGTGCAGCTTTCCACTGCTACCTCTTCTTGTTGTTAGCCGCTCCTTACGGCCTGCTTGCGAAGTTCTTTGAGCCTCTATGTGAAGGAGGCCGCAAAAGTTCAAGACGGGGCTTTGACTTGCAATCCCCCTACAAATTGGGCTGAAGCATTGAATTTGAAAGAGCTATCAAATGTATTTCTGTAATGTTTCCATTCTGTCTTGTTCAGCTCTTTTAGTAATCCTCAGGAAGTGAAGCTGGTGATGGAATTAATTAGAACAATTAAAGAAAAAAGGAAGGATCTGGGTCTTCGTCGCATTGGAATAATTACCCCTTACAGTGCACAGAAAAAGAAAATTCAAGAACAACTGGACAGAGTGTTTAAGAATAACAGGTAAACTATGAGTTTTCAAATGGACTTGGCTCTTGCATGTTAGTCCTTTGTTTAGCCTCTTAAAATAATGGCAACAACTCAAACTTTTTTCTGTACTACTAAAATCTGTACTTAGTCATTCCTTCAAAAGGGAGCATGCAAGCCTTTTGCTTAAAACAGGTATGGCCTCTTTGTACCATTTCTTAGTTATTACTTGTGTACATGCTTTGATTATATTGCTGTTCTGAATAAAGCTGATTTAAAAGAAAACCTAAAATTCCAATCTACATGGACCTGAACAGCTTTTCAACAATGATGCTGACCTTGGAAAAGCAAATTTAGCTTTAGATTCATACACTGAATCGTTTCGTACATTGAAGCAGAAATTTACCCTGGGTTATTTTGACAGCTGATCATCAAGGATGGTGTTTAGGCTATTTGCATCAGTGTGTTGCTTAAAAATTCAACGAACATAATTTAAGAGCTTGCTATTTCTTTCTTCAACAGCCTGGGAGAAGTGGACACAGTGGATGCATTCCAGGGACGAGAGAAGGACTGCATCATAGTGACGTGCGTCCGGGCGAACGACACTAAAGGGTCAATTGGGTATGTTTCTTTTCAGTGATTTGCAAATCCCATTTCCAGTGACACTCTAGATACAGTCATTATATTTTTAATATGACCAGTAAGAAAATTAATAGAGAACGAGTCACTACGGCCAGCAAATTAATTATCTTAATGCATGAATTAATGTTACTGGTTTGAAATCTCTGAAAGAAAGGGACATGGAAATGCTAAGTATTTTGTTCTGCATTGCATGCTGATGAATTTGCATGGATGCCTTAGCCTGTCACTGTTTCAGTTTGGCAGGATTGGTCTTGGGAACTTGGCTCTTTGCATTAGTACTGCAGCAGTTATTTTACTCGTAGCTTTTAATATATGCTGTAACTTTGAATGCTGCTCTCTTAAAATGAAATCCATTTTCTGTGACTGTCGCTATGCTATTAATACAGCATTCTGCCTATAAAAGTATTGTTAACTAGTTATACATGTCGCTAGGAATGTGATACAGATGAGCTGGATCTTTGATTTGTAGATGAATGTGCTTGTCTCTTGAATTAGGAGATTTGCACAAAGTCTTGATTCAAGATCGCAAATTTGATAATTTTATATGGGTTTTTCCTGTCTGAAATAGAAGGAACTAGATACTGGGTGTGCTGTTTACCCCCAGACCGCTACAGCAGTTGTTCATTTGTTTCTGTAACTTACTGATCATTTGAATTTAAAAAATGGTAATCAAAATGTGCCGCCTTATAGTTCATTGGCTTTTATGTTAAACTATGGGAAGCCTGTTTGCATAAACAAAAATCTTTGTTCTGCATACCAGGTTTCAGTAAGCTACTTATGTTTCTCTGATACTAATTTTCTAATTGCTGGATAAAGGGCTTTTAATTGTGCTGATCCATGCTACTTTGGGAAGAGTAAGAATCCAAATCCTATAGGAAACAGCAACGATGCTTTTTGGGGATTTCTTAATCTGGTTGATTGAGTTTGGAAACTGAAGGCAGGTAGAATCTGCCAGTTCTTTTGGCTGATACAGGACTTAACTTCTCTCTGTTCTTTTGGAAGAAAACTTTCCAGCTTACTGTGGTGAAGGTTTATATATTAAAGCTTTGGCAGTGCAATGTCTTAGAAGCTGTACATAATGATGACTTGGACATCTCTTCTTCAGGGTCTGGTGTCATTGGCAAGGTGTGATGGGAAAGTTTGCATCACCCTTACCTATGATCTTGTAGCTGAGTAAAGTATTTTGGTCTCCAAGGTTGCTAGTCGAGCATTAAATTTACTCTGAAAGTAACTTGCGAAGGGAGGAGAAAATTCTTCAAGAAACGATAACAGATTTTTTTTTAACTTTCTTGAGAAAATAATATTGTAATTTTTCAGGTTTAAAAGCTGTTAGAAATATTTAGTAGTCTTTCAAGACCCCTTCCTCCCTGTTGTGGTTTGGGCCAGATTGGCCCAAATCAGACGGAACAGACAGATGCTCTCTCTCTCCTGCTCCGCTTCGAAGGGAGGCAGGAGAGAGAGAAAAAGAGAGACTTAAGAGTTTAGAAGGAACTAAACTAATGAAATATTAATAATAAAATAATAAAAAGAAAATAATGAAGTATATACAAAACCATATCAAGCTCCCAGGATGACAGTCACGTCACCAGCAGGCACTGGGGAAGTCCCAGACTGGACTCTGTGACGGACGGGAACTGGATTCAAAGGCAGTTGAAGAGACAGAGTGCTCCTTAGACGTCGGCCATTGAAGAAAGAGGGCTGACCCTTTGATCCCTCAGCTTTTATACTGAGCATGAGTCAGATGGGATGGAATACCCTTGTTGGTCAGTTTTGGGTCACCTGTCCTGTCCGCTCCTCCCCACAGGGGTGACCCTGCTATGCTTTTCTGCTTCCAACGCTCCAACAGGGCAAATAACAAAGTTGGCTGTCCTTGGTTGTTACAGCAATAAGTATAAGCAAGAGCTTCACTGCATCCCATTCCTTAGCATTAACTATAAATATCAGTCTTACCACTCTGAGAGTGAACAGTTTTTCTGCACAACATGCTGTTAATTTCAGCAGTTAGAAGAAGCCTAACTAAAAAGTAAAGTTACTGAACAAAATTGGTCCCGTTTTACCTCAAACCAGGACACTCCCCCTGCCCCAAGACCTACAGAATGGTAATATCTGTGCTGCTGGATCCTCTCCCCTGGTCTGCTTTCTGCCTGTCATCTTTTTTCCTGCACTGCCCAAATTTTCTAGGGTGACTCTGGGGCTTTTGCAGTCTTTACTGCAGGGTTTGTGAATTTGAGAAGAGCAGGTCTCAGTGCCATGACCGCAGTACCAGGCATTGATGTTAGACCTGTTCAAACTAAGTTGTACGAAGAGTTGACTTTGTATTGCAGTCTTTGTTAGTATAGAATAAGCTGTGCATTTTGGGAGCCTTTTCATTAGAAAAGAAATAGTTGATACTAGTTTCACAAACGTGTTTTGAGTTTTGGTAAACAAGCCCTAACAGAAATCAACCTTTAAGACTATGTTAAGCATTTGTTTAGGTTTCAATACCTTGATTTGTGATCCTACAAAAATAGACTAGACAGTCTCATGTTTGGAATATGAAAATTTTCTTCTGCAAGGAATATACATTTCACTCTTGAAGCATGACAAAGCAAAAGTCTTCCTTCATGTGCTTCCACTGCAGATCACCTTTAAAATAAAATATTCATGTCCAGCGTTCAGTACTTAAGTAGAAAATTTTCCCATTAATCATGCCAAATATTATTAATCTATATCAGTTCAAGACAAAAAGAAGCTTAAAGTCTTGATAGGTGAAGTGAGGTTGATGTCTTCTGTACTTTGAGGAACATTTAAGGAAGCAGTGGTTGGCATTAAGAGGGGATTTGCTCTAAGAAAGGAAACGTCAATGGCAAGAGCTGAAAAGAACTGGAATTCCCTGCAAGGAATCAGTGGTGAAAGAAAGAAAACACAATATACCCAGAGCTCTTCATGTGAGGCGGGGCTGCTGCAGTGGGATCTGGGAATGGGTCAGGAACTGCTGCCTTCTTTGTAATGCCTTCTGTTATCTTCATTTCACTGAAATTGAATATTACCTCTTTTTCTCATAACACTTAAACCTCGTGGAAGGAGTAGTTTAGGAGCTTAGATTTGTCTTGTCACCTAGGTTTCTGGCAAGTCTTCAGCGTCTGAATGTTACAATTACCCGAGCCAGATTCAGCCTCTTCATCCTTGGAAGACTGAAAACGCTCATGGTAGGTACAGTGTTAATCAAGTGATCTTCTGTGATCCACCCTTTTACGTCAAGTCAGGGTTGGGGAAGTGAAAACCATCCTCAGACTGCTCCAGTCTATGCAAGGGGACCCTTTTCTAGCATATTCTATATTAATACAATCCAGGCCTCTGAAGAGTTCTCTTTGAAAGCTTTTGCTGTAACTGTCTACAAGATTTAAAAAAAAAAACCCAACCAGTATTGTTTTCCTTGCTTCCAAGAAGGAAAGTTAGAAATTACTCTCACAATATTTTTAGTAACTAAATTGTAACACAGTCCTTTACAATTCAAGTGTGGAGGTTGCGAAAAATCTATCTGCACAAGATAGGATGATGGCAGAGATAATTTCCTGTTTTATCCTTACTGTTGCTTCAGCTATTGCAGTTGTCACTGGATACTTGAGCAAGGAAAATGATTAAAAAAACTAAGAAAACAGCCAAACCACCCCAAAACATTCCCTTGATCTTCATATTATTGTTTTTGACACTACTTTGTGTAGTCGTGTGGTTTCTGAGGATGCTCTTTGCTTGTACTCTTTTGAAACAGATGTTTCTGAAACAGAACTGCATATTTGGGGGACTATAGAGGCCCACTGAATGTGTAAGGAGTGCTCTTGAATAGAGTTAATGTCTTGCAGTACTTGATTTTTATTTCCTTTCCAAGGGTGGGGGGGGTGTTAGGTACACCACTAGAGGGCATTAAAGCCACGCTGTTGTTTCACTCTCTGTACCAGAGAACTCTTCTGGCCTGCATAAATACAGAAATTGTCATTTTAAGTAGTAGCTCACTGATGGTTGAAAGTACCTTCCCTGTGTTACAGCAGCCAGAGTGCCTATTGCTGTTTTGCAAGTGAAACATAAGATTCTTCCATTCCAGAAGGAACATAACAGTGGTTTCCATGACAGTTGTGTCAGGTACCTTGATTAAAGAGGTTGTGCATCCTTTGACACCTCTGTCCTTTTGTGTTGATTTCTTTCTGATAACTGTTTTCTTTCTTTTGGGGGTGTGTGTATTTTTTTCTTTTTTTAAAGGAAAATAAAGACTGGAATGAGTTGATTCAGGATGCTCAGAAAAGAGGTGCCATTATCAAGACATCAGACAGAAGCTACAGGAACGATGCTCTTAAGATTTTGAAGCTTAAGCCAACAGTACAGCTCCCAACCAAAGCAGGGACAAAGGAACCTCCTCTGGTACAGGCTTGTTCTTCCAGTAGCAAGAAGGGTGAGACTGCAAATCCAAGGGAGGCCAGCAGCCTGCGGGAACGCACTGCTGGCACTGGCTATGCAGCGCCCCAAGGAAGTGGAAGGCCCCAGCAGGGGGCTCAGGCTGCAGACTCCAGGAGAGGCAGTGCCTCCGCACCCGTGGAGGCTGCAGTGCTTCCTGCTGATCGGGAGAAACCGCGGGACCCAAGGCTGGCAAGTATGGCTAGCAGAACTGAAACCAAAGGGAAGGAGCAGGCCTCAAAAGATGGCAGTCGGTCAGCCCAGAGCAATCCAGGATCAACATCACAGCAAGGTCTTGATGTGTCCTCAGCTGCCAGGGATCAGATTTCCAGCACAAAAACCTCTAAGAAGCCCCAGCAAACAACGGGACAATGCGACGTGCCTTCCACGTCACCTTACGCAGCTCGGCACGAGGGTGACCGGAGAGCTTCTGTATCGCAAAGCAGTTCAAAAGACTGCGGGAAAGCAGGTCAAAGCAACAGCAGTAAGTGGAACAAAGATTATCGTGTTTTAACAAGGAGAACATCAGAGGAATCACCAGAGAACACAGACTCTAACAGTGCCAAGCGAAGAAAGACCTCTCACTGACTTTCCTGTTGGCTCATTACTGAAAATCTGTTCCCAGATTTCTGTCTAGCAAGGACTGTATTTTAAATTATTTGCTACACCCAGAACTCCCTTATATTGATACCACTACTATCAGTAGATCCATCTATTTGCATCCTGTCCCAGGGGACTTTACACCTGACAGTTGACAGCTTTGAGCTTTTGAAAATAAAAAAGTTGGGTAGCTGCATTGCATGGAAGCGCAGTGAATTTTGTCATCTAGGAACTTTAAGGTTGTAAATGTTTAACAGTGTATATTTGTACAGTATACAAAGTTATTTTAAGATTTAATTTGCAGATATATAGCATCTTGTTTCCTTGTGCAAATGCTAATTTCTTAGTGATGTAATTTTTTTATGAAGAACCAGACCGAAGCAAAAAAACCCAAACCAACCCAAGCAAAAAACCCCAAACAACAAACAAACCCCCAAAATCCAAAAAACAGCGGGACTTCTTTTTCCCTTTGCACTAGTAAGTCTAATTTATTTGATAGCAAAGAGTGACTGTTGAAAATGTGGTAGCAGTGATTTTTCCTCATGCTCCACTAGTGCCTCAGGAAAGACTGAAGGCACGTGTACATTTGTTGAATGGAGGGAATTCTACTTATTTTGTATATTTTTATTGCCTGTTTTTATAGAAACAGAAGAGCTTTTGTTTATACAAATGTGCCTTGAGTTTTGCTCTTGCTGCTGCTTCATCAGTTGGAATCCTTTTCTTGTTGCAGTGGCAACACGAACTGCAGGTTAAAGCCTACGAGGTCTGTTTGGTCCTAGTGAGTCCCTGTGACGAATAATTAACAGCACTGTGGAATTTGACTAAGATCCAGTTAACACTTACTGGTAATGACACTTGAGTTCCTTTGTGTAGAGCTTTTGGAGATCTACAGAGATAAAAATGACAAGCGGTTCACTCTAGGTGTTATTACTGGATTCTTTCCACTGTGTTGATGAAGAATATATAACCAGTAAAATAGGGTAGGGGAAAAAATGAACTATTTTTAAGAAAGCCTTCCTCTCATCATAACATTTCACAATAGAAGTGGAATTATTTCTACTAAGAATGCCTTTGAGCCACTGTGAAGTATCACTTTCTTTTTCTGGAGGACATGTCTGTCTGAAGGAGGTGAAGAGCAACATTTCACGTGCGCAGTTTTGCATGGGGGTGGTCTGACATGCTTCTGCCTGGGAGGGCAGCACCTTGCTACGTTAATACAAGTTGGGTGCGCTGCGAGTGGGCCAGGTTGCTATCTCCATGCATGTGTGTTAAAAGCCTGCTGCGAAGCAGGCAGTATCCTGCTCTCCCTTGCTGACTGACTTGTGCTCAACCAGTGTAACAGTGGTGGCTTTCCCTAAGCAAATGAGCTGCCAGACTTCTCTTCTTTAGTTCTGTTTCTGCCCCGACACATTCATTGCAGTGATCAGTGTTCGCTTTGTCCTTTTAACCCACATGCAGTCCAGTTCAGTGAAATGCAGGTGCCTTACCATACAAAACATCAGGTAACGGTTCAAACTGTAATTGCCAGTAAAACTTAAATCCTTAATGCATCCAAGCCCAGAACAAACGTGCTTTACTGGTACCAACAGCATTGTAGGTGTGTTGGTGTCCTGGGGGTGTCATCAAACCAGGGCGGCTGGGAGGCTTTTAGTTGCTGTGACTGTCTAGCTCATTGTGCTGCATAATACTGAGCGTTTTAGGATAATAGGGGAGAATCTTTGAGATGCCTGTGAAGTGAAAACGGAATGTGTGCATTGTTTAGCTTTAGTTATCCGTTACGTTGCAATCTTAATCGCTTCAGTGAACCCTGACTTTCTCTTGTCAGCAGTACATGCACTTCTAAAACTGCTGTGACTCTTCCTTGATGTTGTGTACCTTGTGTGAGAAGGAAGGCTGCCTGAACGAAGCTGACTGTCACCAATTGGACATCTCGGTCACTCCCACATCACGGAGTCCATGCCCTGTGTGTTATCTCCCTTTCTGTTACTAGGAATACTTAAAAATACTGTCATCTTTCAAACCTCTTGGCTCCTCTTGGCAGGGCTGTGCTGACCTGCCTGCTGTTTCTACTTAGCACATTAAAAAGGCTGCTATTGTGCAAACGACTGTAGGATCCTATAGCTGTGGAAGCCATTTAGACTCTTTATGTAAATAAAGTGATGCTGGCAACAGTGTGAATGAGAAAATGCTTCTCTGGCCATTAAATAAAATTTTGTCAAAAGAATGTCTCTCTGAAACGTTTCTTCTGGTTTTCTTTCTCCTTAATCTGCATTTCAGAACGTGTTCTTCTGAGAGCTATGCTTATCACATGATGCAAGGTCTTTTTTTTTAACATTTCATTTTTACTGTATTTTGTACCCAGCACATAGGTCATGTAGTGTATAATGCCTGTATTTTTCCATAAATCATCTTTGATGTGTGGTCAGTGGCTCAGGCTTTATTTGCTTATTTAATACTAGATTTATCTGACTGAAGTTGCCAGTCCTTCAGCGGTAGCTTACTGCTAACGTATCAGTCTGTATCGTTAGTGGTGTATTCTTTAATAAAAAAAATATTTGGGTTGTTGTACTTAAAGCACTTTTCCCTCTTCACATATTCAGAGTAGGTTTGTAGTTTTAATTAACTTTTTTCCCCCCTCTCTTATACCAGTAACATGGCAAAAACAAGCAAACTCCAATCCAAAGCACACGTCTCACTGACTCAGAATCTGCATTGGGGAAAAAATGGATTAGGTACAATTCGCATAACTTCTCTGCTGTTTCCATTTCGTGTTATAAAATACTGAGTGCTGCTGGACAGTCAGTGTTGGTAAGCAGAGTGTAGACTTTACTCATTTAGTATTGTCTCGGAACCAGTGGGAGTTGGAGGAGGTTGTTCAGTGATTGTTCTCTTCTGTTGAGTGTTAAAGTCACAAAAATCAATAAAGAAACGTATTCAATGCTTCTTTATGTAAAACAGTTTAATTGGAGGTTGTGCCAAAAAGCTTTGGAAGAAGCAGTATTCAGGTTTTTAAACAGGCTTCCACGCTTCCTCCAAGCTTGGCAGCCTAATTCTCGGTGCAAAACCAGTTCCCTCTGTGGTATTACTGGTCTTTGATGTCATTAAGAAGGGAAAGTCTTTTGTAAGTGTTGGACTATATTTTGTTCAAAGTTTGGGTTTTGGATTTTTGGTGGGTTTTTTTGTTTTTTTTTTCTGGTGATTCCGTTTTCCTTTAAGGTTTACTGTTTGTTTTCCATGTCAAATTACTCCAAATCATGGTGATGTGAGAACAAACCAGAGCCATCTCTGTAATGGTGCTATCCAAACGCGTACTTGCCTAATGGGTTTTTCTTCTTACCTCTGTTTCGTTGTACCTGCGCTGTGCTGTGGAGTGCTGGCTTACTATCGGTGACGTTAGCAGTTGTGCCTCCGGAAGTCTGCAGACCCACCAGTGGAAAACCAGCGGTTTGCAGGGGCATTAACCAGTCTGGGAAGCGTGGCACGAGGGTGTTTGCTCCTTGGTGTGGTGGTGGTAGCGGATGGGCCTGAGGAATGCTGAGAGGTGGTGATGCCCCTGGGGTGTCCGTGAGAGCTGTGCTGTGCACTGAGGGGGGGTGTGGAAACCTCAGCTTCCCCTCCCAGTCCCGTGTCTATGCTCACCCTTCCAGGGCTGATAGTACTGGTGGGGCCATGAGTTTTTACAGAACTGTCTCCCAGATAAGCTGAGTGCAGTAACTAATTAGCAGCTGGGTCTAATGGAGGCAGAGGAGCTGGGAGGTGTGAGTTGTGCAAGGTGTGCAGACTGGCAAGGCACTTGGCCTCTTCCTCCTGCTCGTCCATATGATGGGAATCGTCCCCACACCTGCAATGCTGCCGCTAGGGAAGCACAGAGCGGCACGGGCTTCCAGAGCAAGAAAGAGTTTATAGTGACCAAACGTATTGATTGAGGGTAAACGACATTCCCAGTCGAGATCCAAAAATAACATGGAACCCCAGTAATTTCAGAGTTGAGACTTTTTTTTTCTTTTTTTTTTTTTTTTCTTCCAGTTACTGGAGGTGGTGATGTGCTGGGATTTACTTTTGCCTATAGAAGGGAGACACCAGAGTAGCCAACAGCCGGAGCTGGGCTGCTCATTCACAGCCCAGCGCCTGTAGCGATACCGAGGATAAGCAGAACCAGGGTCCTAAAAATGCAAGACGTTCTCTCTGGTCTGCATGAATAAATGATGGATGAAATGACTGCTGTATTGTAAATGGAATTTATAATGCTAATGATATAATACAGTCTCTTGCCACAACGGGCCCGTTCCCAAGCCATATATAAGGTCTCCTTTCTTGTCTTTTTAAGATGCTTGGAAAGGAGCCCAATGCCTTATTCTTTAGCGCAAATAAATGTAAGCTAAGCAGCCTTGTACATCGAATATCGCTGACACATGAGACCTTCCAGCCATATGTACCTGTCTGCTAAGGCCTCGACTAATCTGCCACCAACTCCCAGGCAAATAGCGATAGAAAGGAAAATGAAGGTATATTATATTTGGTATTGTGAAAACATAGAAAACCTTGTTTTATAGCCTGACGGGCGACACTGGTGTGGCTGTCCAATTTTGTCACCGATTTCCCTGTTATATCGAGCAAGACCTCCCTTTGCTACAAAGAAATCCCAGCAGTTTCCCCGCTCTTTATTTTAATCCCTGAAAAAGCACGGAGCGGGATTGGGATGGAGCTTTTGGAGCCCAGTGTTGTTGCTGGCCAGGAGAGAAGGTAGTGACGTGGTAAAAATGGGTGGGTTTAGGCTTTCCTCACATGTTTTACCCTGCAGTGAAACTTGTTACAACCCCTGGAAAATCAAAATGATAAAGGAGCTTTTAGGACAGTCTGAAGCTCTTCCCTTCGTCTCAAATCAGCGTGTGATTTTTAGCCGCTGTCGGTGTGGTAGTGGCCAAACACTCCAACTCCCTGCCAGAAGGGCTGAGAAGATGGTGACACAAAGCTCTTCAAAACCCAGCTCTCCTCTTATTTCTAAGCAAGAACGCTCAGCTCCTCCTTTATGGTTTGTCTTGTTTACATTTGGGGCTTTTCATGAAAGCCAATTATAGGACAGAATTGGTCGGTGAGACTGTTAATTTTATTACCGCTAAAGCACTGGTTCTCGCTACTCCGGCCTCCACAAGGCTCCTTATGAATCACTCTTGTGGATGAGATGTCTGCTTCCTCGGCTTTATAAAACCAAATAACATACCTGGTAAGTGCCAATGGAATTTTTTACCCCCCCTGCTTCTCTCTCCAGCTCTCAAGGATTGGAGGCTTCATGTTTTATCTGGCGAGTGAGCAAATACGCATAAAGCCAGACTGGTGTTGACTTCCCTGCAGCTGGGGCTGTGGGCTCAGCCTGGCCGCAGTGGTCTGTCCCATCAGGCAGATTGTTTTTTGCTTTCAGTTATTTAGATTTGTCTGTGCTCTAAATAGTTAAAATCAGAGTGGAATTGGAGGTAAACAAGCAAAATCAAAAGCTCTACTTGTACTGTTTGAAAAGGTCACTTTTTTTTGCAGACAGAAGTGTCATTTAAAAACTTTTTCAATTGAATCAAATGCTGCTGCGTGCTGGCGACAGGATACACATGAAAACCTCTTGAAAGCGCGCAAGTGGCTTTTCTCGGAAGGAGAAGTACCTTTTGGTTAACCTTTCCACTAGTAAAGTATCAAGCTCATTGGACAACTTCTCCCATTTGGAAGCATTAGCCGATGTGCAAACATTTCTATTTTAAAGAAGATGAACTTTAGGATCTGTGGGTACTTGCTGTGCTGGTTTCTCTCCGTATTATTCCAATAATGCTCTATTCTCTTTGTGTAGACACCTGTGTGCTAACAGATGTCTGCAGTTAATGGGTCTGCAGTGCTGAAGCTTTCAGAAGCTTTAAATTATTTTCTTAAACACCAAGTTTAAGTTTTGTGAGAGAGGGGTTTTGGGGTTTTTTTTTTGGGTCTTGCAGTGGTTTCTGTTTTGTGCTTACAAGTTCTCCAGCACCGTTGGACAGGTAAAGCGCCATCCTGGTCTCCAGCACGCAGGGCTAGCAGCTTCGTGTGTGAGCTTGCCGATGAGCCGTGCTGCCCGGTCAGCAGGCAGAGCCACAGGAAGGAAGCCTGAAGCTCCCTCTTTTGGCTCTGCTCTTGCTCACAGCCCAAAGGCCGTTTGGCTTCTTCTGCGAGATGAAGCCTGTCGTGTTTGTCCTTTGCAGTTACTGTTTCACCGAGGTCTTTGCTTCTGCATGACTAGTAAGAGCCTAAGAATGGTATATGTAGTGCAGAGGGTGGACTTGTGTTTTGGTTTGGTTTTGTTCCTCGCCCATCATCTTCAACGTTGTTCAGATGTCCTTCGGCGTAGCTGCAGGAGGGTTAGCACCACAACTTTCTACTTCTAGTTGAATTTCTGAACTATTCATTGGGCATTGGTTAAAGAAGGTCCAGGACTGAACATGACTCATATTCTGGGTCCATATGGAGGTGGTACCATCTCTGGAGCTGAGTTAGGAAGCCAATGATGTCTTAAAACCAACCAAGAAAAACTCCCAAACCAACCAACCAACAGCCAATCCACCAAGAGAAAATCCCCCAAACCAAAAAATGTCTAGTGCAGTGGTGTGTCACCTTCAGCAGTCTTCATTCCTGGGCTGTTCTGAGCTTTGTTGTACCCTTCTGAGGTTATTTTCTGTGGGAATTCAGTGCCACTGTTGGCACGTTCCTGCTTGTGTCGCAATAAAAGTGTGCGTTCGCAGGGAACCTGCCGGGTGCAGAGTTTGTCTGGGATACAGCTTTATGAAGTAGTAAATTTTCTGTTGCTTAATCTAATATTCTAGAGAAAAACACTAGTGCAGGGAAAGGAGAATGTTGCTTCACTTTCCAGAAGTGCCATTAGAGATCTTGATCTTGTTACAGTCTGTTCTATGCTATTACTTGTAAGAACAGTAACATATAAGGATTTTAAATATATTGCAGTCAAAGTACAAAGAAGGAGCAAGTGTCAATAACAACAGACAGCAGCCGACTGCATTAAAGAGAGGGAGGCAATGCTTGTGCCAGCCCACCCCCTCAAAGATCAAATCTCAGCACGGTGAGTTTAACCCTCATTTATTTTATGGTGGATTAACTAAGTCCTGTGACTTGCCTCTGTGGTGTTAAAAGCTGCTGGAAATACGCACCAGATTTCTTTGTGTTGCTCTTTGATGTGACAAATATCTGTCCTGCGCCTTCACTCCTGGGGGTTTTTTATTCTCCTTTTTCAGAGTACAAGTTCACTGGCCGCCTCTCCATGGAGGCGGCTGCGTTTTGGGGGCACAGGCTGTGTACGCAGTATCTGCAGTGTTAGGCTGAGGATGCTGCAGGCTCTTGCACTTTAGAAACATGGGCTGCTCCCAGCACACCCGCCCTGTGCAGGATGAGCTGTAGGGACAGGACCATGGAGACACAGCGTTGAAACAGAACAGATGTTGATAGAGAAGCTCTTGGAGTAGAACTCTGGCAAGGACACCAGACCTGGAAATGCCAGTGGAGGCTCAAGGCTGGATTGCGAGGGGCTCCTGGGCCGGCTGGGGCGGTGACCCAGGGCTGCTCCCTTGTCAAGGGAATTAGTCCAGAACTGAATGTGCTGGAGGTGGGGGGGTGTCTCCTGTCTTCTAGTCCTCCACTCGGTCAACTCCTGGCTTGGCGAATCTTTGGATGTGACAAAAGTAAAGCTCTTGTGTTCATGACATTCCCGTTGTTCTGATGGACTTCCACCATTTCTCGTGTCTGGTTTCTCCTGCCTTCGTTTATGTACCTGGCTGCAACCGCTTTCTCTGAGAGGGGCCTGTTTATAAGCCTTAAATGAGTTGATCTAGTCCCTGTGAGCTCTATACTGAAGCTATGGCTGCTTAAAGGTACTCAAAATAACCAGCTTTTGCTGCAAAGGGGCATCATGGCACCAGCTCTGGGAGGGGCTGCAATGGGGCTGGACAGCCAAGGTCCCCCTGGGGAAGCGTCCCTGGCCTGCCCAGCCTTCTCCTGCTGCAGGCTCATTTGGAAATGGCCTTTCCGCACCAGACCAGTGCTTAATATCTCACTCGGTCTTTGTTCATTGTCTACAGTTAGTAGTCTAACCTAGGTTCAGCAAAGTAATTAGGAGAAATAATTAACAGCTCTCAGTGATGAGGCAACCTCTCTCTCCCTCCCGTCTCCCTCACCATGTGGTGCACCTTGGTAGTGACTCAGAAAACACAAGAGGACATTATAAATCAAAAAATAAGTCTTTACCTGTAATTAACTGTGCACACAAAAAGGAAAACGTGGTGATCAAGCAGCAATTGATAGTTGCTTTACTGGAGGAGGATACACCAGAATCAAATGCTCATGGCAAAACGTCCCTTTAAGTTGTGGTTCTTTTATAACATTTAATCCAAACAAAAATAAGTCTCTACCAAAAAAAAGGATTTGAACCGTACACTATACAGAAATGTGTGGATAAGACACTGCACTCCTCACGTACCATATGCCTAATGGCCCCTGCGTTCTCCGTAAGTGCAAGAAAACAAAACCCAGCAATGAAAATACAAAATCAATGCAGCAACTAGAGTTGTAGGCAACAGTATGTGCATGGCCAGACCAGGCCAATGATGGAACGTGGGACTATGCAGCAAGGATGGACCAGAGTCCCCCCTTCCCTCCCTCCCCTTCCCCTGCCTGTTTTGTTATGGGGCTCTGGAGTTGTCGTGACAGGCTCTTTCGAAACAGGACACTAAGAAGAGGAAAAATAAAAAGAACACCCCCGCCTATACCAAAGTAAATAAAGTAATAATAAAAAAAATACCCCTTGGATCGCGGCACTATTTCACCAGGGCCCAGGTGGCCCCGGCCCTGGGTCGCCCTGTGCGGAGCAGGGAAGGAGAGTCGCTGCGCGGAGGGAAGGATGGGCCCCGTGTCCCCGCCGGGCTGCGGGACCCTGGTCCTGGCACAGGCTGGTGCAGTCCCCACGCCGGTGCTCTGCAGCCGGCTCTGCGCTGCGGCCACCCCGGCTGCAGCTGGGATGGATTCGTGGGCAGGAGTCAGCCCCTGGTTTTCTGCATACCTCTCTGCTTGGAAAGTAGACCGAAAGACGTTGTGCAAGTCCTAGCGTGAAGGAAGGCGGAGGAGACGGTGGGGAGAGCCACCCGTTACCTTAGTCTCCCCAGGTCCCTCGGGTGACGTGCCTGGGCTGGGCTCCCTCCTCTGTGGCTTCAGAGGTCCACCCAGCCGCGCAGCTGGAGGGCGAGCACCCCGAGGAGGATGGTGCTGAGGCTGCTGTGCGCACTGGGGGCACCGTCGCAGTCCTTTTTGTCGGCTTCACACCTGGATTGCTGGCACAGGACCCCCTTGAAGCCCACGGGGCAGACGCAGCGCTGGTTCTGGTAGCAGGTGCCGCCGTTCTGGCAGAGCAGGAGCTCGTCATCGCAGACGTTGGCTGCGAGGTGGGAGGGGTGGAAGGATGTGGGTGTTAATCTGGGGTATGTTAAAACCCTTGGCTGCAGCAGAAACTAGAAGATTTTGACTTTCTCTAGCTCCTAGGGGTTAAATTACCCAACCCTCATAGTGCCATAGCAGTCCCAAGGCCAGAGGAACATAGTGGGGGCTACAAATTCCCAGGGGCAAAGCTATCAAGTCATTTCGGATTTGGGAGGAACGTCTGGAGCCTGCTCACCCTACACCCTGAGCATCACGGGGCAACTGAGCAGGCAGTGCTGAGGATCCCCCTCTTGTCTGGGCCCATCTCACACCTCCCTCTGTCCCTCTGGCTCGGGTACGTACGGAAGCAGCCCTGTCTCCAGTAGTAGTTGGGCAGGCAGTCGTCGCACTTGGGCCCCGTGGCGCCTTCTTTGCATTCACAGTAGCCGGTCTCGTTGCAGCGGTCGTGCATGCTGCCGATCTGGTTGCAGTTACATTCTGGCCAAAGACAGGGCTGTTAGTGCCTGTCCTGCTGGGGACTTTGTGCCTGCTAACGCCCCAAGGGAGGTGTTTGGGCCTTTGGAAAAGGCTGGCTGCATGCTACAGGAGGGCTGTTGGAGACCAAGGGGCTGGGAGGGCATAGTTTCATGAGAGGGTCCAACAGAGCAAACAGCCACGTGTGCAAAGACCACCCCCCTTTGGAGCTGTGCACCTCCTGGTAGACCAATGCCTCTGAATCAAATTAGATGTTATTTGGAGTTTGTTTTCAGGGAAGAGATGCCTTGGTGAGATGCAAAGAGCATAATGGCTGCTGTCCTTGGGGAGCATGCAGGTGGACACACTACCCTCCAGAGAGGGGCTGAACTGAAGCCCATCCCATAGCGTGAGATCCTGCATGAGCCGACCCATGTCCCAATGCCACTGCCCGAGGTTGCCGGCGCGCTCACCTATGCATACATTCTCGTCATCCAGCTCCGCCGAGCTGTTGCGGTAGAAGCCCAGGCGGCAGTGCTGGCAGTGCTGGCCCCTCGTGTTGTGCTTGCAGCTCACGCAGGTCACCACGTTGAGGAAGTCGATGTAGCTGCAGCGGTTGGAGTGGCCGTAGCACTCGCAGTCTGCGGAGAGGAGGAGAGAGCTGGGGAGCTGGGCTGGGAGCATCCTCCCTCACCCTGGGTGGAGGAGAGGAGCCACGAGGATTTGGAGTAGGCTCAAATGCAATGGCCACTGCCAACGCAGGGCTGGGGTGGGCTGGGCAGGATGGGTGTGCACAGCGGCTGCTGTTCTTCACTGCCACAGGGGGATCGGGCTGGAAGCCATTGCTCAGTGAGCAGAGAGGGGTCAGGGGGCTCTGTCCCCTTGGGGTGAGGACAGGCAGGAGCCAGCCTCCAGCTGTCCCAGGACACAATCTCTTTAAGGAAACGTATAATCATGGGAGCAGTCAGTGGGCTGTGGAGTCAGGTGTTAATTAAAGAGCTGCCTTGTTAACGAGCAGAGCCCAGCTTGGTGCCTGGGTTTGGCCCTGGTGGGGCTGCAGGACCTGGGAGGGAGCTGGGCTGGGGTGCAGAGCCCCAGTGAAGGCTCTGCCAAAGGCTGTGGCAAGGAGGGGACTGGCCCATGGGATGGGGCTGGCAGAAGGTGCAGCAGCATTTGCTGTCTCCAGCCATGGGAAGGCTCTGGACAAGGCTGAAGTGGAGCTGAAGCTGCTGCATGATCAGGTAAAACCTCACTGCCTCTCTGGCTTTTTCCCCTGTGTATCCCTTCTCAGCATGCCCCTTGCTCTTGTACCTCCCAAACCAATGGGCTGGTTGCGAGGTATGGTGACTCTCAGGTTAAATGCTTAAAATGAGTCTATGCAAGGAAGCGTGGCTTGTGCGGGGTCCATCAAAAGATGGTGGACAAGCGTGTGAGGGTTTGAACCAGGGCTCCCTGGCACAGCACAGGGACCCCTGCAAAGACTGCTGGTGCGGTGGGAGAAGTCTCACCATCACTTGGCCAAGCACTACTCCTGCCCCTAGGGCTGACCTCTCAGCTGTGGGCACGCGTCAGAAAACAATCAGCTAGGTTTAATTTGTAGCCAGAGGAAATTTCATTACTTGCTTCTTGTGTCTGCTTTTTATTACCATGACTTGGAATGGTGACTACCTTGCAGTGTTAGATTCAGGCGCTGGATCTTTCTGGAAGTTTAAAACTATAATACAGGAGGAGAGGAGGTACCCTAGTTGACTTGTGGCCTAGCTGTCCTGGTCAGGAGGTGTCCCAGCCAGCATGGGCAGGGGACAACATGAACAGAGACAGTGTCAGCCAGGTCTGAGCTTCTCCAGCTGTCAGAGAGGAGGAGGAAGGCGGCTTGGAGCTGGGGTTTTGGTCCAAGCTCTAGCATTAAATATTCAAGGTTGGCAGCAGGATGGGAGGGGAGGGTGTGGGTTGTCATGCACATGCGACTGGTGGAGGAGACTTATGTCAATGAAATGAAGAGAGGGAAGATGGAGCAGGGCAGAGGTTTCCCCATGGTTCACAGCTGCCTGAGGAGGAACTGAGTCTGCTGTAATCTTGACCTGTGAAACAACTGCCTGTTTGACCAATACCCAAAGAACTTCAGCTCAAATACTTCTGGCTGCTGCAATTCCCAAGCATTGTTTCACCGTAGGGATGTGGTCCTACATACAGCTAACCACAACTTGGATAGGCAAACCCTCCCCATCTTCTCCGTGTTGGAGGCTGCTGGACTACATCACCTCGGTGAAGACTAGGAGTCCTGGGGCACCGCGCTGCCTCCTCTTACCTTTATATGTTTCAATAGGAGCCACTGGGCCAGAGTCTGGTTTGAGCCGGATGAGTTTTGAGCTCTTTGAGGATGCTTAAGAAAAATCAGAGACATGCTTTTTCTCACTGCTTAGCACCACTCCACGTCCTACCCTAACGCGAGCAGCTCTGCTACGAGAACAATGCCGAGCCAAGCCAAGAACACCGCTCTGGCAGCGCCGTCATCTATTTCTGCACCAGACAGCTGGTAGCTGGTAGCTCCTCTTCTTCTCCCCTCCTCGAAGTTTGATGCATGAAAAACTCAATGCACCGCGCTATTGCAATGTGCGGAGCTGGGGGCTGAGGAGCTACTCACACGTTCCCCTGTTAGGTGTGTTTGGTGGCGTGAATCAGGTTATCTAGGCTAAGGATCTACCAGTCTAAACAGTTTAAAAAAAAAAATAAACCTACTGGCCATGGCCTCAGTTTGATGGAGGTCATGCCAACTGGCACCCAAAAAGCTGCTAGGAGTACAGCTAGGAGGACAAATGCTACGGAGGTGGTATCTGGCAGGGGTCCTGCTGAGCATGCACTGCTCCAGCCCAGCTCGTCCCTGCCAGCACGTACCTGGCTTCTTCCCGTGCCTCTTGCCTGCAGAGTGTGCTGTGCGCCCTGCTTTGCTCTTCGGAGCCGCTACACGAGACAATAAAATATATCTGAGTGCTGTGGTGGGGAGAAGGCTCCCAGGGCCAGCCCAGCACAGTTGGTCTGGGATATTTCATCAGGGTAAAGGGCTGCCCGGGCTGGGACTGTTCTTCCTCGGGGCTGTGCTGCCAGACGGACCCCTGTCCCGCATCGAATAACTAAGGTGCTGGGGGTAAAGGCCATCTCTTCCAAATCAGGCTGATGGGGTTTGGTGCTTAGGGGGGTTTTGTGCTTTGGTAACCCCAGTAAGGGGCAAGGTTGAGCAGCGCTGAGACCCCACAAGGTGTTTAGAAATGGGTCCCACTGGTGTTTGTGGTGCACCAGCCCTTGCACAGCACTGCAGTGCTCAGGGAGGTGCTGGGTGGGTGTTGCCAGCTCCATCCCACCGGTGCTGGTCACATAGAATCATAGAATGGTTTGGGTTGGAAGGGACCTTAAAGGTCTTCTAGTTCCAGCCCCCCTGCCATGGGCAGATATACCTTCCACCAGGTATACCAAGTTACTTTCAAAGCCCCATCCAACCTGGCCTTGAACACATTCTCACGTAGCAATGGCAGGAGGTGGCTGTGCTCTCCACCCCAGGGCTCAGCCATGGTCAGAATGGGCCCGCTCCTGCCTCTGATGCCATCTGTGATGCTGCTGTTGCATTGGGGCTTCCTTAGGTCTCCATGGCTTCCCGTGGTGGGCTGGCACAGTGTCTAGACCCTGCGCCACCAACATGGCCTCTCCAGCCTCCGTAACTTTTACAGGCCACTGTGGTGCCCAGGCCCTGCTCTGCTACCACGGCCTCTTCCATCATTTGGCATGATGGCAGAGCAGGGATCATGGCGGCCTCTCCTCATGGGTGTTCAGCAGTGGCCTGGCACAGTGCAGGGGGACTAGGGCCTGTTGTCCCTGCTGTGAGGGAAGTGGGGCAGCCCAGAGGGGAAGGAGCAGCCCCATTGGTCCCCAGGGCACCCAAACCCCCCACATCTCTGCATTGGGTGCTGCAAGTGGCCCTGGGGGCCATATCCCTGTGGAGAAGCCACCACAGTTGTGCCTATCCCTCATGAGGAGGGGGCCATGGCTGTGAGGAGTCTCCATGGAGTGCTGGGAGCAGGGCGATCTGCCAGTGAGGCTTGGCCCTGTTGGGCCAGCACAACCAATCAGCCCAATTAATCTCGCCCAATTAATTTTGGCAGGGGGAAAGGCGCGTGCCCCTTGCCCCATGGCAAGAAACCTCTTCCCAAAGCAGCTGAGGTGCCCATGGGCTCTCCTGAGGCCCAGGGAGACCCCTGCAACCATGCCAGCCCCAAACATGTCTCCATCCAGCCCTATGGAGATCTTTTTAAGCAGAACTGAGCTGAGGTGGACCATCTGAGTAGAACGGATTGTACAATGGTGGGTCATGCCAAGGGCAGGTGGGTTGTCCTGGCCTATAGGCACTGGGGGAGAAACCTGTCCTGCTCCATCCTTGGGGACGGGCATGGCCTTACCTTGAATGTTTTCAGGAGGGTCTGGTGGCTTCGGCTTGGGTCCAAGTGCTGCTGTGTTTGATGGGCGCTGAACAGCTTATGGTGGCATCAGTTAGAGAGAACATCAGATTTAATACAGATCCCCCTCTTGTTTGCTTAAAAAGGGACACTGGAAGCTCTAGGCAGGTATCTAGGGTGGGATGGTGGAGCCATATCTGGTTGAGGATGTATTGAAGCAGGAATGAGAGACAAAGTCTCCTGGAAGTTAGAGTCCTTAAATGTGAAGAGAGACAGAAAAAGTACTTCTAAGGGGAAGGCATGGGAGCTGCTGGATGGGTGATTGTTGGCATGTGGTCATTACATTGCCCAAGCATGGAGAGAAGCTGAATCTGCAGACCACTGTCAAGACTCAGAAGCCCCCATTGTTTGGCACAGACTGTCAGCATCACCTGGCATTGATGCCCATGGTGTAGGCCTTTCTCTTGTTATTGCATCCAATACAGTTTTGTCTCTCTGTGAAGCCAGAGGGAGGCCCAAGAACACACTTCCAAAAAGCCTCAGTTTCAGCACTTTCTGCCCCCCAGTCGAGTATTTCCAAACGCTGGGTTGTGTCCTGGGCCCAGCTTCAGTAGTTGTTATGCTCAGCACTGGAGGGGATGCTAATGTCTACGGCCGGAGTGAGCTACAGGCATCTCAGATGGGAAATGGGAGCTGAGCACCAACGGGCAAGCGTGTGTGCTGGTGGGAACCACGAAGAGGAGCAACTTCAGCCTCAACAGCCAGCGTGAAGCCTCCCAAGGTTCCCACCAGGAGCAGCTCACCTTAAGCCGTCACGCAGGAGACGTGAAGCAAGGAAATACATAAGAAGGCATCTACACTACAAAGGACACAGGCCTATCTGTTTACAAAGTTGTTCTGCTCTACAAACAGACTCCGGTCTCGGGAGACGACGGGATTTCCATGATCCTCTCTGTTCACCCCAGCAGCAAGCTGTGAACAATCTCTTCTACCACTTACCATCCTCGTGTTTCGTGTATACGACTAAACCCTGAGGCTCAATCCAGCCTCACCAGATTCCCAGCTGCCTGTCGGGCACAGACAAACCCTGAGCTTTTTCCCAGGTGGGAGGAGGAGAGAGATGCATGGAAAGCAGAGATGCAGAACTGGAAACTAAAGCATTCGCCGAGCGTCGGGAGCGGGTACTCGCTGGCAGGACCCAGCTCAGCCACGCGTCTCCTACCTTCTGCTCCGGGGCCAGCCTTGGCCGGGGGAGAGCCCACTTGCAGCGGGGCAGCTGCCGACAAGCTGCTGTAGTCTTGCAGCGATCAAAGGGGAAAGCTGTGTTACTGGGTGTGCTGGGGGGAGCTGGCAACCAGCGAGGAGCTCTGCAGCGCTCTGGAGGGCCAGAGCTTTGGAGGACAAACCCAACCCAACCCTGTGCCCCCCAGGTTTTCACGCCTGCTGGATGCAAGCGCTGCTGCTGGTATTGGGGAGCTGGTGTGTCCTGGGGCTCTGGAGGGGCCGGGCAGCCCTTGCGATACAAAGGGCAGGAGGGCAGCGGTGTGC
This sequence comes from Burhinus oedicnemus, assembly GCA_008921705.1. NCBI lineage: Eukaryota > Metazoa > Chordata > Aves > Charadriiformes > Burhinidae > Burhinus > Burhinus oedicnemus. The sequence goes on along the minus strand of VFFE01007119.1, from coordinate 3,323,070 downwards.
TGAGCTGCCCGTTCTCAGCCCCGCTGAACACACGGCGTTTTGCTCGTGTGTTTCCATAAGGACGTCGGTGACTGATCTGCACCCCTCTGCTTTGAGGAGCTTTACTTTGGAACAGTGGAACTGAGAACTGGCACAGGTGTCTTACAACGGAGGCACCAAGTCCTGGTTTCTAATCCAAACTTCTAGGCCCTCCTCCAGGCTCTGCTCTTCCCTGGGAAATACCGGTTTAAAGAATTTGCAAGCCACCACAGAGAAATTAAACCAGGAAGAAATGTATAGATCATTTGTTTGATTTCCCTGCAAACCCTCACCCCTACTGGTTCCGTACCCCTCCCCTTCTCCTCAATATTGGTAACAATCTTCAGGTTTGCTAGAAAACAAACCAAGGAACAGAATTTTAAAAGCCATATTATTAATTTCAAGCTCCAGTTGGGTAACATAAGGAGGAGGAGGGAAAAAAAAAAAAAATCTCTCGATCCTTGCCAAGTTTCAAAGGACAAACCCGAGTAGGAGAGAAATGTGATTTCCCAGCCTCGTCAAGGGGATGATAAACAATGCAGAATAAAAAAGAAAAAAAATTATTATTTTTTAATGACAAGCTCTAAGAGAAGGTGATAGACATTGTCCTTTTCAGCTGGAAACTGGAAACCAATTGATATTAATATGGTGTTAAAGAGAATATGAAAAAAGCCCTGTGCAAATTGGCAAGGGTTTAATTAGAGTCACAATAAAAAACAGCCCTGAAGGCATTTTGCTTTTTAGTCATTCACATACACCTCCACTCAATCGCGTTTACAGAGCCAGGAAAATTATTAATGCTCATTATCCTGAAAACCTTTCCCTTGTAGCTCCGGGACATTAATGGACAGTTTTACATTTTGAGAGGGGGAAGAGACACATTTCATCCCCGGACCCAGTTCATACCAATGGGAAACACTGGGCAGCTCTTATCCTGGGGACTTGGATTGGCCCCTGCTGGTCTTGGTGGGTTTCTGGGAAAGTAGAATAAATTGAACCAAGAAGTGATGATTTACAGAAAAAAACATCAGGGCAAACAGCACTGGAATAGTGGGCAAGGACCTTGAAAAAGTCCTGAAAACGCAAACACAGGGTCCCATTTCTGCAGGACCTACACAAAGCCAGGCTTTTGGTGCTGTCATTCTGTTGGAGCTGTTAACCTGCAAGCAGGGCTTAGGTTGGTTTTGTTTTTCCCAGAGGTGAACTGGCACTGCTGAAACTGCTGGGTTACCAACCCGGGGGGAGGTGGGTAAATGGAAGCAGGGAGGGGAGGAAAAAAAAAAAAAAAAAGCTTTTTTTTGCTTATTTTGAACATGGGAAAAATGTAACAAATGGCAAGGAAGAATTTGACAGGCTTCAAGGAAGGTTTCAAAATAACAGAACTGCAGAAGGCAAATGAGAATAGCACTTAATTCACCCTCCTTAGGGTAACTCTGCGATTTCCCTTCCTTCTACCCGTTTTGGCAGCCTCGACTGCCTTCAGACCGCAGACCGTGTCCGTAAACTCATTCTTCTCCCCCATCTCACCGCACGACACGCGACCGGGCACAAAAGCATCCTACGAACATGACCACAGCTCCACCTTGGCCACGGAAAACACCACGAGCAGCCAAAGGAAGCAGATGTCTAGCAGATCCATGCAACCCAGAGACAACTCAAATCTAATCTACTCCTCTAGCCTACGTGCTACGTTGCTTTCTGCCTTGCTGCTACCCACTAGTGTGCGGAGGCATGAAGGAGAAGGGAAAAACACATCGATCTGGCTTTAAATACCTGTTTTTTTCTCTGTCTCTCTCACAGGCACAGAGGCAGCGAGCTCAGAGGCTGGTCTGATGGCGCTTGCTTATGGTGGGAAGCAGAAATTCAGAGGGCAGAAGACAGTGTGTAAATTAGAGGGTGAAACAGCACAGGGATGGGGCAGGGCTCTAAAGGGACCTTTTTTAAAAAGTCTGGCTGGCTGAGCTGGTTTTAAAGCAAGGAGGGATTCGTTTGATGCTTCTAAAATTCAGAAGGCAGGTAATGACAGAGTATCTCACTTTGGGACTCTCACCCAGCTTGGGGTTATTGCGTCTCCTGCAAACGGGTGTCTTACCAGGAGCTCCAAGGGTCATCTCTTTAACAAGGTGTTTCCCTTGAGGTCCAGGCGAGTTAGATTCACAGCCGCTTAGGGATGTCATGGTATTTAAAGAAATGCTTTATATTTTGCAGGACTGGATGGGGAGGAACGTCTCTGGTCAAAAGCAGATCAGAATTAGGCTGTGCCTTGATTCCCTATTGCTGGTCAAAGGCACACAACGGGCCTTTGGCATCAAACCCAGCATGCTGCCCGGGTAAGAGAGGAGTTCCCTGAGCTGCTGGGTGGCCTGGACTACATTCTTATTTGGAGCAGCCCCTCCAGGGACTGTCTCCATCTCCAGGCACACCATTCTGGGGTGAGACCTGGCTCTGCAGAAACATGGAGATGGGGTCTAGGTGGAGGCAAGGAGCTCAGAGCTCAGCCCTGCCCCTATCACGCTAGAGAAGTGACAACTGGACTATGATATATTTTTTATTTAGTCCCTTGCCACCAGTTAATGAAAGCACACTATAAAAGCATTTTCTCTGCCCAGGAAGCAGGTTTTGGAGAAGGAATAAACCCTGAGGTGCATGGTGTCTCTCAGGTCCCTCAGAGCAGTTTGGCAGGAGAGACTACCCCCACCACCCCCAAGCCCACACAGATGCCGTCCTGCCCACCCCAGGTATACGACACACGCGAGGCAGAGCACTGCAAATCATACACAAGATAGACACTGAACGCACCACCCACACGTAGACAGCACTTGCAATAGAATAGACCTAAAATGTTGCTATGGGTGAGCATGGATAAAAATCAAATGACCCCAAGCAAGCGGTGCAGATGTAGGCACGACCCCCTGTCACTGCTGGGGCCATGGCGAGGGTGTGAGCTCTGGGTAGGGTTGGTGGCTCAGCCTTCTCCTGCACGTGTACACCACGGACTTGGGTGAGGAGCACTTCTTAACAGATCAGAGACTTGCACTCTTTTACCCAGGGTCACTCCAACTCCATGGAAGTTGGAGCTAAAACCTCGGCTTCCTGATTAACTACTCAAGCAGGGTACTTCCATGAATATATCTATATTTGCACAAACATGCAATCAAGTTTCCTCATCCCTTTGACTGGCTTCTGGCAGCTCCTCCAGACAGACTGTTACTAACATACTGTGGGTGTAAAACGTCCTCCTGGGAAATATCAGGCCCAGAAAGCATGGCAAGGGGAGGAACGCGTGTCTAATTCCCCCATGAGAAGCTTAAAAAAAAAAATATGTCCTGCTGTTAAGTTTTATCTGCTCATTTCCAAAAGACAAGTGAAAACGCTGTCTCCTTGTTCACCGCGGGAGGGAAGGAGGAATCTCCCTGAAAAAGGACAAAAGTTTTCCTCCACGGGGTGATTTTAGAAATCAGGAGAGGGTGTTTCTGGCATGTGTGTGAGCTCCCGCCCTGCACGCTCCCTGGCCGCTTGTACAGTGGCCGCCTGGGGAATGCTAAAGTGCGGATCTGCCCTGGGAAAACTGCCCTTAAAGATGCAGCCAGCCTACATCACATCCTTGAGTCTGGCCACAGGGACTTGGTGCAGGACTGGGAGAGCCAGCAAGGACAGAGGGCTCGTCCCTGGCACGGCTTAGCAGTGCCGCTGAGCTTCTCTAAGTCTGCCGGCGAGTCGTAGGAGGTGGCAGCAGCCCTCCCCGGCGGCTTCCCTCGTGGGGAAGCTTCCCCATCTGCGCAAGCGGCTGGTGGGGCAGAGCAGCACCCAGCCTTCCCCATCGCGCTCTGGGAGCAGCACCCAGCAAGTTCACCAGGGGCAACTCTCCTGCCTGCTCTGGTATCAGAGGTTGGGGATAGAGCAGGATGGGGTCCAAGTCTCTTCTTCTTCCAGCCAGGCAAGGCCGCTTACGTGGTTTAATTTTACAGTGGGATAGTAAAGCGTTCATCGCTTTCCTGCTCTGCATGTGATGGAGCTGTAAGAGAGCGTCTCTTGCAGCCGTGCCAGCCCTGTGCAGGACAATGTTGCCAAGTGGCTCTATGAGGGATGGATTTTGAAAACCTTTTCTTTTTTAAAAAAAACAACAAAATTGAGGGGGAAAAAGGGAAGAGCTTTGCTTCCCTTGCATCCAGTCCTGGCTTTGCTTCTTGTTGCTCTGATGATAACGGAATGACAGCAGAGTGAGATCAGCCGGTGAGGGAGGATGTCAACCCATGGCGTGGTTGTCTCTGGGCTTTGAAGTAGACCTGTTGTGGTTGGTTCCCTGCTTATAGGGACCATAATGCTTGCTCCCAGCCTGTGTTACACATGTCAAAGTGTCCTTGGACTGAATAGAGAGAAAAGCAAACCAGGACCGCCCAGAGGCTGGGGGACGTGAACTGAATCACGGTGATTTTTATCCATGTCCCTTTATCATCCTACAGAGCAGATAACCAGGGCCACCGGCACGGCAGCCCCATGTGTTCCCCACCACTACCAGCGGAGCTGGGATGAGAAGCAGCGGAAAAGAGAAGCCCGGTGGCAGAGTCCTGGCCTTCTGAGCGAGGCAGAGAGCATGGCACCCACCTGGCTGGGTGGTGGTGGCAGGTAGAGGGGTGGTGGTGGTTGTTGTGGTGGTGGTGGTGGTGGCTGAGGTTGTGGTGGTGGTCGTTTTTGCGGTGGTCGTTTTTGCGGTGGTGGTTTTTGTGGTGGTAACCCGCTGCGGTCGCTCATACGCTAGCGAGCAAAGAGAAGAGGTAGGAGGCACTTACTGGGGGAAAACGGAAGGTTTCCTCACCAGCCTGCACGCCTGTGAGGCTGCTGCTGCTGCTGGGGCTGAACTGGTGACCGATTTCTCAGCGCCGTTACAACTGGGGCACCGAGAGGATTAAGGCGATAGCGGCTCGACGACGCTGGATGCAGCGAGTGCGTGTGCGTGCAGGGGCCGGAGGCTGTGCTTGTATCAGCTTACTCTGTTGGTGCAGATATTGGCTTAAATACTTACAGCTCTATCATTAACTAATTGCCAATTAAGCTGAAAAGGGGAAATGAAAGCACGCCTGGACAGAGATGGGGTGAAGAGCGGGCGGGAGGTGCAGAGGAGCCCCCAGCCCGCCCTGCCGGGAGGTGGGATCCTGCTGCCTGATGTCTGGGTGCCCGCAGGCAGAGCCCTGCCTATCCCGGCTCCGTGAACAGCACTGGTCCCTTCTGCCACCCCACAGGCAGCGAACTACCCGGCACCATCAACACCAACCCGTACTATTGGCAGGTATTAATTTCCACTGGCCCCCTTCGTTCAGCAAGGCAAATTAATTGATGGCTTAAGGTCAGCGAGCCCCCGCGGAGCTGCGCAGGAGCGATCCCCGGTGCGGTGCCCACCCCACCGAGCTCGCCACAACAGCCCGAAATAAAATAACACTCGGGACACAAATTCCTACTTAACTTACACCTGCTGCCCTCCTGTCCTTGTTTGTCCAACTGCTTCATGCAGATTATCATGCTTAATTTCATAATAGCCCTGAGCTAGTTTAAATACTTAATTTAGGTCACTTCTAGTCTTCTATGCAGGCTAAATAATCTCTCCTTAACTGGCCTTGGACACAAATCCCTCCTGTCCACCTCCTGCGCATCGCTCCCAGCACCCCCCCAGCTTCTCCCTAGCAGAAAATTTTGACGGGAAACATTTTCCAGTGAAACAAAGGTAGCACTGAGGATGCCAAGCTCTGTTAAGGGGGAAAAAAAGAGTTATCAAAATGGTTTTGACCAGAAAAGCAAAGAATATTTTGGACTGTTAAAACATTTAATTTTTTTAATCCTAAATTACTTAAGGGAGACTTAATTTTTATTTGAAATTTTTAGGTATTTAAATTTAACTGCTTAAAATCTAAATATGGTTCATTTACCCAGAAAAACCATCCTCTGCTTTTCAATTAGGTGCATTTTCTTAATTGCATTTGCATTTCTCGGAAACTATTTCTCCTTCAATTCTTTCCACTTGCCTGCAAACCAAAGAATTCATTATTCCTTCAGCTCTCCAATTTGTTTCGTCTGGAGGGTAATTCCGAGCCACAAAATTCAAACCCAGGCTTCTGCTTACCCAAAACTCAAGGCTCTTTGATATCAAACTACCTCCAGCTTTGTTACATAAGGAGTCCTATCATACCATCGAGCTTTCAATAGAGATCCCCGCTGAGCTCTACCGTCTTTGCTGCCGACACTTCATAGACATATGTTCATATACATACATGTGTACATACAGATGTACACACACGCTGTATATGTTTCTGTATCGATAGCCCAAGGTGACCCAGACTGGATGCTATGCCAGATAATTCAAACCCAGCTCCTTCTCAGAGCAGAAGTCTGCAATACTGGGGGGGAAAAGTTCACAGCGAGCACTGGTGATTTTGAGGAGTCTTTTTTTATTTCCTTTCCGGCTGCCATTCTAACGAACCTCATGGGGGGAAACCATGCCAGAGGAAGAGGCAAAATGAGGCTACTGAAGTCAAAGGAAGAAAATATAAGACTCTTTGACAGGACAGAAAATGAGGCACAATTAGGGAAGACTTATTGCCTGGAAAATGATAATGGACAGAAAATAACCATTTTTTTTTTTCCTAGTGACATCCACAAGGACCATGCACTGGGGTGTTAAATGCCAGCATTTCAGTTATGTTTTTACTTACTGCCAAAGGCTGAGCCTGCAGCTGCACCTGGAAAAAACAAGAAGAAGCCCGGTCACTGGAAGCAGGACGCCATCGGCTGTGATACCAGCAGAAGATCAAACGGATACACGACGTGGAACCAAACAGCAATTAATTAGCGGGGGTCTTGCTCATAGGCATATCAGTTTGCTGCAACATCTTAAAAGCTGCTTTTATCAAACCACAGAGACAACCAGACAGTGCTGTCTGGGGTCTTGGCATCTCAGGCTTTTCACCTGGGGAAGAAAAACCAGCTTGGTCCTTTCTGATGTTTTTTTTTTTCTGTTAATCATTTCTTTGACCTACCACTAAGGCCCAGCAAAGGACAAGCACATCTTCTGAGGTTCACTCTGCTAAGTACAAACTGTAGGGTCTGAACCAGCTTGTTGCACCTAGGGCAGTTCTCCATGAGCGAGAAGGGTTGAACACCCTTCCCACTGCAGCACTTGCTCAACAGGACGCGGCAAAGCCACTGGCTTCAAACCTGCCAGTCGAAAGCCATCCAAGGACCGGCTTTTGGCTTTCAGCACCCAAGAGACTAATGGCCATGGGCCTCCCTACTGTAACAAACAGATGAATCGTGGAAAGTCTCAGCTTTGCATGAACATAAAGCACAAGACCAGTGATGGAAGAGGTAGGACCACCAAGAGGAAGGGCTTCAGAGAACTGCCTCTGTTGCAAAGGAAGAGGATGTTGATGGGAGGAGGAGGAAGCAAGAGAGAGAGAGTTGGGGGGGGGGGAGCGGACAAGACTGAGTGACAGATGGGAAGAGAGATGAATGGGAGAAGAAAGAGCAGAGAAAGAGAAATAGGAAGAGACACAAGGAACGGAGGGGAGGGAAAGAGAGAGAACAGCATGTCTGTGCCTGTCAACACCAGAAACTCTCCCAGGCTCCTTTGAAGCAATGCAGCCGCTTGGTGGGAGCTGACAAGCTCGTTCCCTTTCAAAGAACCTGCTCATCTACCAGCCCTGGCACACACAAAACATTCCCGTCACGGCCTTCGGAGCCTGAATTTCAGCTTTGATCATCTTAAAGCACATAAATCTTTCAAAAAATTTGGGGAAGGGAGGGAAAAGATTCTCTTTGGTAACGCTCAAAGCTGCTGCTTGAAAGGCTGGAGTGGCTACTGTGGCTCCGTGACATTTAAACAAGTCTGCTAATGTGGACTGGACAGAAACCCAGGAGAAACTGGCCCATCTGTGATGTTTCCTGCCCCAATTCCCCTGCTCGAACGATGGTGGGTATGCATCCTTCACCTCGCCTGCGCGCCTTCGCTTCTGTCAGTGCCTTGCTCCAGCAGGCAATTGGATGAGACTGGAGCTGCGCAGAGGGACTGCAGCTCACAGTGCTTGCCTGAAATGCCGACACACATAGAACAGGATCCAGAAAGCAACATGCACTTCTGCAGCTCAGCAGTGCCAGTGCTGAGCCCATGGACTGCTTGACAGCCACTGCTCTACGGTGGCTACATAATGTCTTCTGCAAGGGACAGTAATTTGCATTGCTACAAAGCCATGGACCTATATCTTGGCCCAAGGTCATCCTTCCTATTCCCAACCATCATTTGGACTCATCTACCAGTAGCCAACAAATCACCTCTGCATCCACTCAGATCCT
>VFFE01007119.1:3282800-3314692 GCA_008921705.1 Burhinus oedicnemus | reverse complement strand
GGGGTCTTCCTTTTTTTTTTTTTTTTTTCTCTCTTTTTCTTTTTTTTTACAGCCATAAAGAACAGTTTGCCGTCCCTGCGTTTCTCCAAGTCAGCATCCTGGAGGTCACAGCAGCGAGCGCTTGGGTGCCAAGCCCACGTGTGAGGGAAGGAGATGCCCGTGCGCAGGCTTTGGAAGGGGGTGCAGGTGAGGGTGAGTGCCGCAAACCTGCAGGAGCCATGCTGGCAGTGGGAAAGCAGCTACTGTCCCTGAGCTTTCATTAATAATGACTTTTGAAATAATTTTAAGAAGCCACCCCAGCCTTTTGCATTCCTTCCAAGGATCCTTACGTGTTTTACAACCTGTTTTCTGTCCGTAACCCCACTTTGCAGAGCAGGGACGTACGGCAGAGCAAGGCAGAGAGCATCTCTTCATCCCCCTCCCTCCCCGCGGGGCTGAGCCAGCCTTGGGGTGCCAGCACCCCCTGCTCAGGCCTGACGCTGTGACCCCGCTGCTGTGCTGGGTAGGGCTGGAGGAACCACTCGCTGGGTGGAGACCTAGAGAGCTGCTCCATCCCCGTGCACTTCTTACCCAGCTCCCACCATGGCCCAATCCTGCCTTGGCCCAAGCTCCTTAAAAAAGAGCCTGGGTGAGGACGTAGGGCAAGCGAAGTCCACTACCGTGGGCCACCACCTCCCCTCCAAATGTCTTTCCAGTCCACCCTGTGCTCTCATCTCCACTCCATGCTCGCCATGAGGATGCTATTGGATGGCCGCATGGCCCCAGGGATGCTGTGGAGACCTGGCCCCTCCTGCTGGCTCCCAGGTCACCGGGCTCCTGTTTTTCCCCCACCATCGGCTTGGCCGTGGTGCCCCCCTGCTCCCTTTCTGCTCGCCCAAGCTGGGCTGGGGAGCGGCAGCGCACAGCAGAGAGCTGCTAATGACTGCCATCCGAAGGACGGCTTATGATAGCTTTCCCTTGAATTGTTTGCTCTCACTGTAATTGATGAGCCTTTAATGAGTCCCATGGGACGATGTGTTTGAAGGGAGCTCTTTCCTCTCCGTCCCCGAGGAAAACGATGTTTCAACTGATCTCAGCTCTCGGGGAAACATGAATAACTCTTCTCCATGTCTCTATTGTCATCCCCAGCCGTTGCTCGCAGCACGCTCCGGCAGCTGCCTGGCCATGACTTACCCACTTTTTACCCGCTCCTTTGCAACTGTTTTGGCAGCTCAGCAAAAGCAGGGAGCAAATCTTTTGGGCAAAGCATAACGGGCGCTGAGCTTGGATTGTTTCTGGCCCATCTGTGCATGCAGAAGCAGGTAAAAATAGCTTCTAATGGCTGGGCCACGGAAGAAGCACCATCCCTTTGTGGAGAGTAGTTATATTAGGATTCGCCTTGCTGGGAGATCGCTCTGGCAGAGGTTCGCTATTGCCAGCAGCCGGAGCAGGGCTGAAAAGGCTGAAGAAGGCAGCGGCGGCTCATTCATCGCAGGAGCAGGGCTGGGAGTGCAACTGAGCCTGCGGTTCAGGGGCTGAAGGGGGAGGAAAAGCCATTTTAATGCATTGTTTCTTTCCCCTCGAAGCAGGGAGAGAGGCTTCTGGGTTTCACTGCTTTTTGCAGATCCAAAAAACTGAAAAAAACCCCTGGGTTAGGTCAGAGGGACATGTTGTGAGTGGTATTTTTTCCTTGTGGGTTTTTACTTTTGGTTGTGTGGTAGGGACGGATGAGTCCTCCTGGTGGGGAGGAACCCTCCTCGCTGCCCTTTGAAATGATTTGAGGTTTGCGTTACAAAGACGAGACAATTTAAAAGATGCCAAAGTGGAGAGCACGCTAGCTGGCTGTTCCCATTCGAGAGGCTATTTATTTTAAATAAGTTGACACTCACCAGCTGTCAAGATCCTGCTGACTGGTGGAACATTATTTACATTCAAAGCTGTCTTAAAAAGCAAACACGAAACCAAACTTCCCCATTAGGGGGTCGGGCAACAGAAGGGAGGAAGGGTGAAGAGGACATCACGGGGATAGGTGAACATAAATATTTGCAGAGTAATGTGTATGAATGCTCTTGGTCTTTCTCCTGGAATGCAATAATGCCTGCAATTGAGTTCATTGGGCAAATTGAATTTGGGCTCCTGTAGAAGTCTCTTTATATTAAGTGCTTTAACATACATCACCTTCTCAGTCTATCGATGAAATTCTATTATCTGTTCAGGGCCGGACGCAACTCGGCAACAAAATCGGAGGGGAAATAAAAACCTTCACAAACTAAAGCCAGGAGAAGGTAATAGGACCTTGGACATCCGTCTCCGGCTATTGACAAAGTGTCATGAGTGTCTCAGGGAAGGAGGAGCTCTCTGGGTTTCTCACTAGCTCCCTCCCTCCTGCTCAGCAAGTTTCTTCTCCATCTTGCTGCAGTGGGAGTAAAAACCTCTACGAGACTCAGTGAAAGCCAAGCAAACAGTTGCTGTGCATTAATGTAATTTAACTATATGACCAAAAGCAAGATTTTGCTTGAACTCAAGCTGATTCCAGCCTGGAGGAATGCCAGGGAAATTCAGCTATCCAGCTCTCAGGGGCTGCCCAGCGCGGAGGCGAGGATGGGCCAAGGAACGTGGCGCACTGTTGGTGCAGACTTGGCCGTCCTTGACATGAGGATGCTGTTACCTCCTGGGACCCGAAGCTGGGCTGCCAGGAGCTGTGGGGGAAGGAGCGGGACCAGGCGCAGCGGTGCTTGCCCTGGGTTTTGTGGTCTTCCCAAAACTGGGTGGAGGCTGGCTGCAGGCTGCAGGGGCATTGGGCTAGTTCTTGGAGGATGTTTGGGTGAGCCCGTGGCTATTTTGGGGGTGATGCTCTGGCACTGCGGCTGGGCAAACTCAGCTGGGGAAGCCCATGCTCTCACAGATCATCTACCCTAGGTCCCTGCCTGTCCCCCTTTGGTGAAACAGCAGTGGTGAAGCTGGCAGGTCCCACTCTGCTCCTCAGGGAAAGGCCTCAGTGGGGGCACCAGTCATTACACAAAATCTAAGACCCTCAGCAGGAGACTGTTCCATGGACTAAACCTGCTTTTTCTTCCTTTTTAGAGACAACTTTGTTGGACAACTCAGATTGGGTGGAGGCTCTCCAACAATTTCATCAACAGAGACAGAAGGAGGAATGTCCAAGCAGAGCAAAGCAGCCTGGGGGCAGCTGGGACACGCTTTGCGCTGGCAGCCCCAGTTCAAGCTGAGCTACACCACAGGGAAACTGTATTGAGCTGCCATCATTGTGCTGGCCTGGAGGACAGAAGCAGGAGGCAGCACCAGGCTGAGCAGGAATTGCTTCATCTTTAACAGCAATACAGCATTGAGCATCACTACATCTCAAGATTCACCAAGAATGCAGAAAAAAGTATCCCTTGCATGTGGGTACCATGGACAATTAACCAGCTTGATTTATTGGAGGAGGTGCTTTGGGGGATGGCCTTGATCCTCCAGGTCTGGAGTGCCTGATCCTGGCTGTTGGCACCAGGATGACAGGCTGGGCAAATTCGTTCTGGTCCACCAGCGCAAAGTCTCCACTCTAAGTCATGCGGAGAGCAAAGCCTCCCGGAGAGCATCCGTGCACGGCACCGAGAACCGCACAAGGGGAAGGCAGGGATCAAAGCAGGGGAGCACAGAGGGCCTTTCCCTTCAATTCTTTTGTGTAAGCCAAGGCAACCCTCCGAAAAGCAATTGGTGAAGAGAGGAAAGGAAATGCCATTACAGAACTAGAAACCTTATCTTGTTGGTGCCTCTTTGGCCTCAGCAAAGCCTGAGATGAGGCACTGCTACATGGAGCCACTCGCTGAGGAGTAGCAGTCCTTCCTCCTGCCTTCCTCCGGGGACTGCTCATTACCAGCAGGACAGACAGACAGACAGAGCAGGCACTGGGGCAGGGGAGGATGAAGGAAAGAAATCTTAATAATCAGCCTAAAATTGATTCACTTCTGCTCAATCTGATTTCTCCTAACTGGATCCACATGTCCTGGCCATGGCACATTAACTTCAATTATGGCTTATTAATGTCTCCGTGATGGAGCGTGCCCCGCTGAGCACTGCGGTGACTGACGTTATGAAGGGGAAAAAATTACTCCAAAGAGACACGGTGTGTAATGGAAAGAGAACCGGCGGCTTTCATCGCGCTGGCTGTCAGTCCCGGCAGCCAGGAAAGCTCATTCACCCATTCCTGAGAAGATGACCGAGCTCATTGCTGCACCGAGGAGAAAACTAAGCGGTGAATAGAGATCTGCGGAGAAAAGTCTTTCCGCTTCCCTTCCCCTCCTGGCTGGCAGGCGCACAAGCACACAGGCCAAGGGCTTGCTCATGTCTATTCCTGTCTTGACTCCTCTGCATCTCCAGTTACTCTGCAGATCAATAGGGACAGGATGGAAGAAGAAAAAAAAAATAAAAAAGAAAAGAAAAAGATACCAAGAAGAAAGAGAGTAAAAATAAACTGTCAGCCATGAACGGAGAAATGGACCTGGCTGAGGTTGTGAGAGGAGCAGATGCAGACAGAGTGTGCAGAGGAGGCCCTGAAGCACCAGCCCATTCCACCAGCAGCCAGGAAGGGACCAATGACCCTCAGGATTCTCCAGACCCTCTGGAGATCCTGGCAAACTCTTGAACCCCCCCGTCCATCTGGCCTACAGGAGGAGAGAAGGCAGCAAACTCCTTCCTCTTCTCCCCTGTCCTTTGCTCCGTCTCTTTCTGCTGTTGCCAAAAGCTCTGGGAGATCTCTGTGAGGGGTTTTCCTTGGTGAGAAGCAGAGGGGTGAAGGACGGGGTGCATCTGGACAGGGGCCCAGGAGCACGTGGCCCAGGGACATCAGAGAAACTTCTCTGAACCCACCAGCTAAGGCTGCGGCATGAGAAACCACCCAGGCTCACAATCTGCTCTGAGGGCAAAGTGTTTTGCTCTTCCCGTGACCATGAACATCAACTGGAAATGAGCTGCCGTGTGTCTCACCGCCCTGCGGGCACTGCCAGCTGCCTGCCAAAATCCTGGTGCCGTACAGGGGCACAGGTGATGCCACGCACTCGGATGGCACGCACCACTCCTCCAATGGCACACATGGCTTTCCCGATGCCATGCACCACGGCTGGGCACTGCTGCTCCAACCTCCCAGGGCTGCTCACATCTCTAAGTCACCGGCTCCTCTGCTCTCCTGGTGGGATTTTTCTGGCTGCTTTTTGCCTTTGAGCTTTCCATTCTTCACAATCATCTTCCCTCTCATTTTCCGTGATCCCTGTAGTGATTCCCTAACACCACCTCCCATTTTATCTAGGCACTTTCCTCCTGTTCCTTGAACGTGGTCGTTCCCATGTCCTGGAAGAGGCATTGTCCGTCCCCAGCCCTGCCTGCCCTGCCTCCCCCCTTCCCTGCGCAGCGCTCCTGTCAGGCTCACATTGATTTCTCCTGTCTTCCTCTCAATAACCCACCCCTTGTTGAGCCATACACAAGATTTAATTTGGTTTTAGTCCCTGCACTGTAACTGGCTTTGCTTACAGCTGGAATTAGATTGCTTTCTAGTGAAAAAACCTGCTTGCTGGGACCGGAATAATCACAGGAGCAGAGTTAATTCACATGAAGCTTCTCCACCTCATACACTACTTATCCACAGCTCCTCAGCTGGTCGTTCTGCCCTGCCCTGTGCCCATCTGTGCTGGAAGAGTCAGCCCAGGACAGGCATCGACGTCTTCTTCATCCAGGATGAGTGTCCCCTTCTCCTGGGGACTGGCCCAGCGAGTGGCGACAGCCAAGGAGAGCCAGAGCAGTGCAAAGCTGGGTCTCGCTGTAGCTCAAGACTTGGAGTTTGGGCCGGAAAAAGCAGATTTCAGAGTTTTCTTTGTCCCCAGCCAAGGAAAAGCCTCCTCCCTGAGGCCCCGCTGCATCGGAGGAGTCGCTGTCAGGCAGCTCCCGGTGAGCGGAGCCAAGAGGGAAGCGGAGGCGAGTGGGAGCCGCTGCTCTGCAGCAGCCACGGGCAGCGGTCCACACCAGCAGCGCGCCAGTGCCGGGGGGAGGCCACCAGGAATTAGCCAACAAACCCCAACCCGTCTCATTCTGGCCCCAGCAAAAAAGCAGCATTGCAGCTGCCGCCGGGTGTTCACAGCCCGACCCTCCCTCGCCAGCACTGTCCTCAGGGCGCAGGTGGCTGTGGATTCTCGGATGTCTCATAGAGGTTGTGCCCCCTCCCTGCTCCCCGGGGTGTTTGAAGGGGCTTTCCTCCCCTGCCCTAGTTGTCTCTTTTCACAAAGTTTGTAAGGATTTTATGTCTTGAAGCAATCTCCTCTGCTATTAAATGGTATTTAATTTGGCCAGTGAGTTCAAAACATGCTGGGGGACTGGTGGGGGGAGGAAGAGAGCTGCCAGGCAGCAAGATGCTGGTTTGTGGAGAATCCCACCAGCATAGCTAGAATTTAAAAGTACTGAAGCAACATATCCTGCACAGGGCGGGCAGAAAAGGTAACAGCCGCTGGGGAAGAAGGCGTTCACGGGACACCGAGTGTATTTTAACGTCTATCTTAAAGCATCAAGTATCCCGAAGCTGCTGTAGGTGCAGTAACAAGTCCTTGGTCACCTGCACAGTTATCTCCGTGCTTGGAAGCCAAAGGTCATTGCACAAGGGCATCAAACATTTAATCTTAATTTACCACTTTCTGAGCTGAAAACTCTGTGTCCCTATTCCAGCCCCAGAGTCAAACTAGCCCAAATAAACCGATACGCCAGCTCCAACCCTTCCTGCCAGCTGCCCCGGTCAGTGTGGGCTTTGGCTGGGAACTGATCCCTGTGGCTTTGCCACCACGTCCCTGTGGGCAGCGCAGCTGCCCGGGGAGAGCGGGGCTGTGGCAGACGGAGCCGGGCGGCAGGACTGGCTGTGGTGGGGATGGAGGAGAAGGCAACATGCTGGCCTTTCCTCTCGCCTTTGCCTGCTTTCCTTTCACCCTCTTTGCTTTGCTATTTTGCTCCGTCCTGAGCTGTTCGAGGACCATGGATATTTAGCACACCCGGCAATGCTTCTGATGGGCAGGCGTAAAATGTCTCTCTGCACGTATTTACACAGAAGCAAATGGCACTGAAACCCGGGCGCTTGCAGACGCGTGCGGCGGTGCTCTCCTGCACCTCTGCCGTGTGCTCAAGCTCTCCAGGGTTCCTCCCCGAGCAATCCCGGCGGCGGGCACCCCAACACGCCGCCAGCCGAGCCGAGAACCACGGCTGCTTATCCCAGCCAGGCGACCAAGCCCCTCTGCCTGCCGCTGCCCTCACCGCTGCCTCCTGCCTCCCCCCACGGAAGCAAAGGGCTCTCCCATCCCTCGCTGCAGCTTCCTTCCCGTTGGAGCCCGTTCAAAGCCAGCCTTGGAGGCACCTGCAAAAGATTTTTGCTTGCAAGTCTCAGAAGCAAACAGTTTGGAACTGACACAAACGGCTCCTCTGTCGCTGTGGTGATTCTTGTTAGCACGGGGTGGGTGATGGGGAGATTTTCCCCCTCTCGCCTGAAAGTCTCGCACAGGCTGAATCCAGAATGGGATGGGAAATTAGCCATCTCGGCATTTTTCCACCTTACTTTGCTTTTTTAGTTGATGTCATAAGGTAACATATGGCATTGTACAGAGAAATGAAAAACAAAACCCAGGAGAAACAAACCCCCTCCTGCCTTCCCCTGCCCCAGATCTCTCGGGGGGTTTATCCTCACTCTAAACTTCATCTGCTGGAGCCGGGGCTGCTCCGGGGGTGCACGATTGACTTGGGACAGCCCATCCTGCTTGTCCTGAGCTGGACTTTAGTGGGGTGAACCTCATTCCTCACCTCCCCTGATCCACTAGCATTGCCCCTGAGATTTTTGGGCAGAGGCTGCCCATGTTTGCACAGCTGGGGACAGGGTATCAGAGGGAACTCGGACCTCGACCATCCATCCAAGCCATGTCCCAGCTCCCTCCCCACGCCAGCTCCGGGAGGACACAGCCCTTCTCTCAGACACAGCCCTGGAGGTGCCCCAGCCGTTCTTTGCAAGGACACATCTGTTTTATTACCAGCGCTGCCCTGCCTTGGGAGAGCAGGTATTAGAGGAAGAAACACCGGTAATCTTAATGGTCGACAGAAATGCTGATGGCTTAGTTTTCTAGCAGTAACCCTCTTCTCAGCCCTCCGAGAAGAGACACCCAAAGAAATACAGTTACCTGCCGATGACTTCAATGTTGGAGACAGCATAGAAGTACTTGTACAAGTTCTCCCTCTGCACGTAGGTGCCCCCCAGGGCCGGTCTCAGCAGCCTCATCCGCAGGTCGGTCACGGTGAAGAAGTCCTTGAGCCCTTTGGCGCTCTCCAGCCGGGTGTACAAGTTGTCCATGTTCTTGAGGTCAGGGCCAGCAAAGATGGCAAAGCGGTCCCTTACCTCGAACCGGACGGTCTTCTCTTTTTTGGAGCCCGCCCAGCGGGAATACTCCTCCGTGCAGAGGACCCTGTTGGCACTGGTGGTGGAGAGGTCCCGGACCCTCCGTGCTGGCATGCTGAAGGCCTCCATGCAGTCATCTGCATAATATTGGTACGGGTGCCAAGTCCTCCCATTGTCCAGCGACTTCTCCAGCATCATGATGGTGGGCCGGCCGTACTCAAAGGTTATCACGACATCGTCCGTCAGCTCGATGCTCTTGTTCCAGGACAGCGTGATGTTGGCCAGCAGCGGCTCTGGGTACCGGCGCCACGTCACGCTCTGCCAGTATGTGGCCAACCCTTCATCCTCGCTGTCGAACATGAGTTTCGGTGGGTGGGCCAGGTCCGGGTTGGAGGCGTCGCACTCATCGCTGCACAGGTACGGGTTCTCCTGGAACAACAACAACGGTCACGAGAGAAGGCGGCAATGACTGGGCATCGCGTGGGCATCACAGGCAGGTGGCCGAGCTTGGACCATTACGGGACCCTGGTTTTAGCTGCTTGTGTCAAATGTTAACTGCTGGGCTGCACTGGAGTTTGCTGGGGGTCGGGCTCTGGGTGATGCTGTTTCTGAGCATGAATTTAAGACAGAAAGATGTGGCTGTGCCTTTGCTGTAAGAACGGCTAAGCTGTTTCCTTTGAAAGGCCCTTCGGGAAAGGGCCTTTCAATTTGGCACGGGGGCAATTTTCACAGAAAGCGCTTTCCCTGAGATGGTCTCTGAGAAACTTCACTTAAGCTTGGCCAAGTTACAAGCCTACAGAAAGCTGCGTTCACCACTGCTCCCTTGCAAGAACCGAATGGCTGACATCCCCAAAGCACATCCATGCCTCTGATGGCTCCTGGTGCCGAACGGGCTGGGGACACACCATCGCCCCAGCACCTCTGAGCACGGCTGGAGGAGGGAAACCAGATTTCCCCAGCTCTGAGCTGGGACAGGAGTGGACAGTAGCAGGGGGCACAGAGATTTGTGCTCCTGGTGTCTCTGCTGTCCCCAGGACAGCGCCCTGGCCTTGGGGACAAGCAGAGCAGGGATGCTCTGGGTGCACCCGCGCAGCCCAGTGCGATGACCATTGCTGGTCACTCTTCACTCCAACCCACCCAAACTAACCAGAGGCTGAGCTGACAGGGAAGGAATCAGGAAGGGAACAGGGCAGGCAGTTTTGTGCCTACCTGACAGTGCCCAGAAGGGACCCAGGACTCCTGCAGCCTAAACCTCTGGCAAATAGAAGGGAATGTCACCTAACGTCTGTCTTTGCAGAAACCAAGTTACACAGCTGGGCCTGGCAGCCTCGCTCCCTGCGGGAACAGGCGCTTCCCAAGCTGCGGTGCCTTCCCCAGCTGCAGGCAGGAGGGACAATGGTCCTCGCCCGCCCACAGGGACCACAGTGGGAGGGATGGCTCATCCCATCCAGGTGACAGTATCCACTGCTACGTCACTCTTTGCCTGCAGACCTGGGCAATGGGAAGAAAAGGTCCAGCCCTCCCATTTTGCCCACAAGTGACAGCGCACAGCCAAGCTTGCATGTTTTGCAGGGACACATGCAAGCATCCACGTGTGCTGAACTGCATTAAGGACACATTGTCAAGGTCACCGACCAAACGTTGGAAGATTTGGAGGCAGGCATCAGGGTTAGCTGTGCTGATGGGTTTATTGCCCAAGCATACCTATGTTAAAGCCCGTCATTACAAGCTGGGGTCTCTCTTGCCCTGCAGCCCCTGCCTCCGGGAACGTGTGGGTCAGACCTGCCCTGAAGACGATGTGGGGCTGTGTAATAGTGGGTACCACGCACAAAAAACCTCTACAACAGACTACAAATCTTTTTTGCATGTGAAACATCTGTTTGCTGTTGCTTTACTTCCCTCTCGGACTCAAAGTCCAGAGGATCAGGGAGGGAGAGGGATTGGTAGGACAGCAAGCTCTGCTGCGGTGGGACCCTCGTCAGGGAGGCAGAGCCACCTGGCAGAGGAGGAGGAGGTGATAAAGCAGCTGGAGCTGCTCAGAGCTGATGGCTGGAGGCGAGGAGCTTGCTGGGGTGTGAGGTCTGGCCTTCCTGAGCACAGTGGACTTGCAAGGTAAGAGCGAGATGGGTTTTGCGGTTTGGTTTGTGAATGCATCATGCGTGGTTGGGAAGGTTCTGTGTGCAGGAAGCAGTGTGCTCCTGCCCGGCCCCGGAGACCTCCTGCAGCACTGGGGCTGTGCTGGGGTGCAGGGAGCTGCTGCTGGTACCTGGGGGCTCAAAGGAGGTGCAGGGCTGGGGTCTGCGCAGGCTGGTTGTGTCCCAGGGCTGGGAGAGCCCTGCTGCAAGCGTGGGAAGAGGCTGCTCCTGTGTCCGTGGCACTGGGGGACAGGTCCTGCACCATGGGCTTGCTTTGACCTGGGAAACTGTTGGAGTCTAAGTGCTTGTGACCTGCTTTTAGGGTGTTGGGGTGTATACCCCAGGCAAAACAGAGGAGGGGATCCGGCTTGCAGAAATAGATGCTCTCGGGTGCAAAATGCGTCTGATGCTTTGAATGTGGAAAACAATGTGTAACATGAGGTGCTTTGGAAAATCTGGGCTTTGCCACCTCCAGTTGGGCAACCAAAAGTTCTAGGAACTACTTAGAGCTTCTTCACTTTGTGTCTGTAAAATGGGCCTTCGGTGTCTCCCCGCAGCTCGGAGACACGTGCTGAAAGCGAGCAACTGTTTGCACGGCGAGTGGAGGCCACAGTGCCGAGGAGCCTAGAAAAGCTCAGGAGGACATAAATAATTCTGTCTTCTGAGCAGTGTGTGAGTAGCGTGCTGTAAATAACGCAGAAGGCTGCTCCGCCAGCAGCAGGGATAAAACAAAATAGCGAGCAGCTGATCTGTACGTGAGCACCAGGCTCCTTTGCAGGGGATGCAGCGGGGGCCTTGGGGAGAAAAGGGGACTCCTGTAAATAAAGCACTGCCTTGTCGTGTGTGCATGCGTGAGGCTGCCAGGGAAAGCAGCAGAGGCCAGTTGATAAAACGGGGCAAAACTACTGTTTTCAACATCGTCTTGCTCTCAGACACGCATCTGCCCGACGGTAAAGCCACGAGTGCCGTGCTGGGATTTGCTCCTCTTGTTAGAGCCTTAACATGAGCGACGTGTGGCTTTTGCCATCTCCGGGTGTGCTGGGAGGAAGGGCTGCAGCCAGAGCTGCTGAGCTCCGGTGCGGTGCCCATCCCCGGAGCAGGGAGGCTACTAAATGGATGCTTCTGTTGATGTTTTAAAAGCAAATGGCTATAGTTTTATTATTTCTCACTTGCTCGCAGCTGTGCCAATTGAGCAAGGGAAATCAATGAAGTGCTCAGGCTTGCTCCGGTGGGTCAAGTGGAAGGGTGAGGGCACCTGCCCAGGAGCTCCCTGCTCCCCTCCCAAAGAGGAGGAGATGCCCCAAGCAAGGGGAGATGCCAGCCGGGGTGCAGCAGGGCTCTGAGCCATGCTGGGGGGGTCCTCTCCTGCTGCGACATGCTGTTCTGGAGCGGGGATTAAAAAAAACTAAGATATTGACATATTTAATATGCTCTCCTGACTCGTCACGTTCAGAGGAATTGTTTACCTCTGCTAATGAGACACAGCTTCCTGCTGGGGGATGTAGCTGCCTCTTAGCGCAGCTTTACAGTGGTAAAAGAAAAAGGAAGAAAAATCCCTGTCAGCTGTAGCGCTGGGGGCTCTGAGTACGTTTCCTGTGCTGAGGCAACATATTGTGTTGCAGTATGGTCTTACTGCCAATGTGGTCATACAGATGGCTTAATAGGACGGTCCTGAAAAGACCATCCCGGAGGTGCATTTTCACCTCTTGTCTGAAGGAGGGTGCAGCATCTTGGTGTACTCAAGTGGGGAATTGGCTTGAGGTGGCAGCACAAAACTCCCCAATAACCCCCCCTTGCTGCTCAGAGCAGCTCTGTATAAGCAGGAGTCCACGTGCATGGAGCAATCCTGGCAAGAGTGCTCTTGCTGTGTGGCTTCCTTTCCTTGCATGTGGCAGCCATCGGGGCTGCCAAAGCCCTCAAGCTGTTGTAAGATGAATCTCCACTGAGTATTTGCTGCTAGAGCTATGGCCACAGTGGCCAGCTTCACTTTCAGGGCTGGGGATGATGCTCCTATCAAGGTTTCCTTTGGAGGCTTCCTTAAACAGTGGCCAAATTACACAAGGGAAGAACTCTGACCAAACCACAGTAAGAAAACATTACCCAGATCAGTAATGGATGTCCAGGGTAGGAGGTGGGGCAGGTTTCCCAGGAGCGCTGAGGGAAGCAACTGAGTCTGACAAGCATGATCCCCCTCCCAGTGTCCCGTCTGGAAGGACAGAGCTGGCTAGGCATGTCCCTGGCAGGGGTCAAGGGCATGAAGAAGCGGAGCCAAAACTCTGCCTGTCTCCCATATGCTCATCCCAGACGTCAGGGAATGGAGGTGCACAATCCCTGATGGCTCCTGTACATCCCAACCTTTAAGCATGCTCGGCTCAGCAGGCAGCAAGCCCAAAGACGTCTCGTCTTTAAGCAACCTGATGCTCTGAGGCGGCACACGGCTTGAGATCTGCGTGGTTGTAACAGGGCAAACGCAAAAATAACCTCTAAGTGACAGTGCTGAAAGGTGGGGGAGAGCCTCAAAAGCCACCAAGTGAGTCACGTCACTATGGCTTCCTCTGCTAAAATGAAGTGTTCCTTTTTGGTTTTAGGTTTATTGAATTGTCCTTCCTCCACGGGATGCTCAATGCATTTTCTGCTGGTGGGGTGGTTTGAAGTCAGCTGGGAGGGCAGGGGGGAGCGGAAACAGATGGCCATACTTTGGCTGCTCCATTGGTCCTGGTAAGATCAGTTATAGCACTGTTGAAACAATTCCAGGTATTATTTTTGAATCTGGTTTCCTCCTCCAAGCCGTGTGTCCTCCAAAGAATCTGTCCAAAGTCTCAAGATATTTATGTCTTCAATCTAAAAGTCAGAATGCATTAGCCAAGAAAACTTGGTCTCAGTGAGCTTAAAATAAACCAGTTCACTTTGAGTCTCACGCTATTAAATCAGTCCTGAGTGTCCTCACGGCAACTACATGTTGTAGGTTTCCAGCTCTCCAGCATGGTCGTCTTGTTGCTTATTTCTTGAGGGTGCACCAAAGAGCACTGCAACCTTGCTTAGTCCTGGCTCAGCCCAAAGTGCCAAAATCTTGGGGGAAAAGTGCAAAAGCCTCGTTGAGGACAAGTTGTCCTAACAAATGGCATCAAAGCAAGATTGTGCCTCCATGGGGCAAATCATAGAATGGTTTGTGTTGGAAGGGACCTTTAAAGGCCATCTAACCCAACACCCTCTGCAATGAGCAGGGTCATCTTCAGCTAGATCAGGTTGCTCAGAGCCCTGTCCAACCTGACCTGGAATGTTACCAGGGATGGAGCATCTACCACCTCTCTGGGCAACTTGGGCCAGTGTTTCACCACTCTCATCACAAAAAATTTCTTCCTTATATCTAGCCTCAATTTACTTTCTTTTAGTTTAAAACCATTCCCTCTTGTCCTATCACTACAGGCCCCGCTAAAAAGTTTGTCCCTATCTTTCTTATAAGCCCCCTTTAGGGACTGGAAGGGGCCCTAAGGTCTCCCCAGAGCCTTCTCTTCTCCAGGCTGAACAACCCCAACTCTCTCAGCCTGTCCTCACAGCAGAAGTGTTCCATCCCTCTGATCATTTTTGTGGCCTCCTCTGGATCCACTCTAACAGGTCCATGTCTTTCCTGTGCTGAGGACTCCAGAGCTGGATGCAGTACTCCAGGTGGGGTCTCACCAGAGCGGAGTAAGGGGACAAAATTGCCTCCCTCGACCTGCTGGCCATGCTGCTTTTGATGCAGCCCGGGATGCGGTTGGCTTTCTGGGCTGGGAGTGCACATTGTTGGCTCATGTTGAGCTTCTCATCTATCAGTACCCCCAAGTTCTTCTCAGCAGGGCTGCTCTCAATCCCTTCATCCCCCACCCTGTATGGATACTGGGGGTTGCCCAGACCCTGTGCAGGACCCTGTACTTGGCCTTGTTGAACCTCATGAGGTTCACATGGGCCCACTTCTTGATCTGGAAATGTGTCCCAGTCCCGGTAACTGCAGGTCCAGCTCTTGAGTTTCACCTCCTCTCGGTGCCTGGGGTTGGTGCTGGGCAGAAAAGCTGCAAAAGGGACTTTCTGAAGGTGACAGTAGGGACTTGCTCCTTAAGGAGGATTTCTTAAGAAATATGATATCTCTCTGACAAGGCATGATGACAGGAATCCAGGATGCTGCAGTGAAGCTGCTTCCCACCTTGCTGGGGAGGGAGGGAATGGGGGAAAACAGTCACAATAAAAGGCCCTGGTTCTACAAAGCCCAGCTGGTTTCTAGGGCTCTTAATGAGCGCACAAAGTTGTTTTGCTTTTTTTTCCTGGCAGATAATGCCATTTTTAAGCCTCATAGCATAAAATTATATATTTTTGTAGGTGAAATTACTTGATTAATCATTAAGCTGTTGAATATTTTA
Organism: Burhinus oedicnemus; assembly: GCA_008921705.1. Lineage (NCBI taxonomy): Eukaryota > Metazoa > Chordata > Aves > Charadriiformes > Burhinidae > Burhinus > Burhinus oedicnemus. The sequence goes on along the minus strand of VFFE01007119.1, from coordinate 3,299,774 downwards.
AACAAACTAGACATCTGTTGTGAATGGTGAAAGCTGCACAGAAATAAAACTGCAGCTTTTAGATCTCCATGCCAAAGGGAAGCTGGAAAGCTATTACAACCACTAGCTGCACAATGAAGAAAAATAATAAAAATAATAATAATAATATTAAAGGAAAAAAAACCCACCAAGATTTGAGCAAGGAAAAATAAGTGGACGATGTGAAAATTTGTACTGCTTGGCCAAGGATGCTCATCACGGTTCTCATAACCTGGTGTGATTTGTTTAATGATGTCTTGGCCCAGGGACACCCCCCCCACCCACCCCCCAAGTTGCTTTGCTTTCAGGGGTCTCTTCTGCTTGTTGAAACTGTGTTGTTTAAGCCAAGGCTTCTGCTAAAACCTGGGTCACCCTGGGATCAACTTGTTTTTAATTACAGTCAGTCTCCTAATAAGAGTAATGGCAAGGTCTCATCAAGTTGGACTTGTTTCAGAAATCCAAACTATGTATTTTTTTTAGTTGAGGGTTGAAATCCCTGGCTTTTTTTATAGGAAGATTTTTATTGAAGGGGAAAAAGGTTAAATGTTTTTCTTTGGCACAAAGATCTATGCTGTTGGGCAGGTTCTCTTGAGTGCTTTCTCCTGTAGAGGGTTTTTTCCCCCAGGAACTGGCTGCCAAACTGAGCCAGAGAGCTTTCAGACCTTGGGTGTCTCCAAGCTCTCCTGCAAGTGCTGACGATGGTTGGGGCCAGGGGCTGTTTGATCTCCCCGTCCACAGCCTAAAGGGCCTGGAGAGATGGGTCTGGCTCCCTCAACAAGAGGAGGAGCTTCCTGCAGACTCTGAAATGAGAGATCTGCTTAACGACCAGGCTCCTGGAGCAGACAGGAGAAGGTCTGGTGCCCACCAAAGTCTGTCCCTCCTGGCCCTTGCGGGGTCATTAGCAGCAGCCACCATCTGCCACCACTGCGGGAGGTGGAAGGGCCATGGGTGAGGAGGTTTTACATGGCGCTGCCCCTCTTAGCTGTAGGTAATCCTCCAGTTTTGCTGAGTGGCACAAGGAATTCAGGGGAAAACCATCCCTGCGCAGAAGCAGCGTTTTGCTGGCCTGTGAGTCGGGCAGTTGCTGGAGTGATTTCAGTGGGGCAGGTTGACAGCACATAAACCTCCGTCCCTCCTTTTCGGGAGCACTTGTGGCTGAGGAAACCTTGGTCTGAGCCTCCACCCAGGAGGGGACAATCCCCTCCTTAGCGCCTGTCCTGTCCAGCTGTGATGCTTAAGGAGCATCTCAAGGTCCTTCTGCTTCTTGCCAGGCACCCTGCTTTTGATTTTGTGCTTAAATGTTAGCTGACGAGGTTCACAAAGTCCCCACGTTGTCTTGCATGGCAGCAAAGTCCTTAAATTCGTATCAAATTTCCTCCAGAACCTGCAAAACAACCGCATCGGCAAAATCCCCGCCTGCACCTGATCCCTCCTGCCCTGCTAACGTCCCCGCCATGGACCAGTGCCACCACGGGTGTCCTGCAGCCTCCCCTCCCCTGAACAACCTGTCTGTCACGGGGAGGACTGATGGCTGCGGGAGATGGGGGTCCCCAACCCGTGGAGGGGAGCAGGGGCCAGTCCACTCCATCCCTGCCTCTCCTGCAGATGCTCTGGCACGCTTTCCCCCACTCAGTTTTATTTTGTCCCCCTCCCTTTCCCTGTCCAGCACCAAGTTGGATCCGTTTGCTCAGGAGGCTGCAGGACAAAGCTGAAACGATCGTCTCGGCGCGCTTGCTTTCCTGCTTCTTTACGCTCAGCTGAGCTCCCCCAATTCGCGCCGGGCTTGAGCCGCGAAGCTTTGCTTCGCCTCCGTCCCCTGCTCCAGCTTCTCTGGCTCTGCTGGGGCCTCGCAGGGATCTCCATCCCCATCCTGGCTGGGCTGTGGGTTCGTTCTGGTGCCTGTCAGCACCACAATTTGGCACCGGGAAATCACTTGTTGGGTAGGGAAGATGCTGTTCCTGACCTAGCTAGCCCCTGTGACAACCGCCTTCATCCTCCCCACTGATACCGAGTTCAATCTGTTTTCTACAGCAACAATTTTTAACAAGGGCCACACTGAGCGACACATGTTTTGGGAAACTTCCTTGGTTTTTCTTCCAATAACTGCTCCAGGATGCGATGCTGTTTCCCAAACAGAATCGCATTTACCCCGAAGAAAACGCAGGCTCGCCCTAACGTCATTATGGGGTATTGTCACTCTTGCTGCTTCTGACCTGAGGGGTCAACTGCTCTATCTGGATTTATGAAAAGATAAGGTGGTTTTATGATCAAAAATAACATTTGTGGGTAATTAAATCTCATGCTTCGGGGCATAAACCATAACCCGCCAGTGGCCAGGATGGGACTCCCAGAGAACTGGAAATACTCTGACAATTAATTTTTCACTCTATTCATGGGCTGGGAGGGATCAGAGGGGTGAAACAACCATAATTAATTTACAGCGATTATTTCCAACAGCTGGCAAGTGGCATAACTCACCGGCAGAGATGGCTGGGAGCATGGAGATAATTGAGAAGAAATACGAGTTCCTTCTCAAGCCAGACAGCCCCGCACCAGCCCTTCCCCATGAGCCCGGGTGAAGGTCCATGCCCTGGGGACGTGGGGAGATGCTGGGAGCTGTGGGGAGGTCACGCAGAGCTCCCTGGCTGGGGTCCGCTCCTCTTGCACTAATTACCCTGTAGCCCAGTGCCCAAGCGGGCTTTCCCCGCAGCACGGCTGGGACTCGAACCCAGCATATGTCTCAAACAGCTCTGCCCCCGCTGTTTTGGGGTGCCTGTCGGTGTGCAGGGAGGTGTCCCCAATGGGGTCAGCACGGCAGCATCGGACTGCGGAGACGCTGGGGTGCTCTGAACGTAAAATGTGCCTTTTTGAAATGAAGTCTTGATAGTTTTCTTCAAGATGCTATGTTTTCTTCTTTTTTTTTTTTTTTTTTTTAAATACCACTTTGGTCAAGCTGTAGATATTTTAGGTAATCCAGAGGCTATCTCATATGGTAGAAGATACAGCGTTCCCAGGGGCTGCCTGTGCGGCTGCTGCCCAAGAGCCACTCAGGCGCTCAGGAATGCTCCAGCAAACCTCCCGTCCGCACCCTGTGCGGGCATCGTTCCCTTCTTCATGGTAACCCTCCAAAGAGGTGGTTTTAAACTGCCCGTAGGTGTAGGCAGGTTCTGGCAAGACACCCATGGTTTGGTGAGGGGTTATTTCGCAGCTTCACCTCTGCAGGGGAAGGGCAACTCCGGCAGGGAGGCAGTGGGCTCCGGGGCAGGGAGCCTTGTGGGGATGGGATGGGAAGCTCAGGGTGGGCTGTTGGGGTGGTTTTCTTGCTTGTGTGCCCTTCCCTCGCCGCCTCCCTCCCCCCAGCCATCTGCAAGGGGCTCTTATTAGGGCAGAGACAGCAAAAGGGGAGAAACCCGTCCTCGCTAACAAGCTGTTTGCTGTTTATGAGCAGGTAAAGGCAAAGCTGGAATGAATTATTAATAGGGTGGAAATGGGGTCCCTCACAGATCTGTTGCTAATTCTGGCTCAGCTGAATGTCACTCCCTCCATCTCCCCCCCGGGCTGTGGTTTGGGGGATTGATTGCTCCTCCGCTTCCTTCCCCTTCCTCCTGGATCAGAGGTTGTCCAAGCACAAGGTCACCCCTCGACAGGGGCATTAGGACACGCTTTGCCTGCGTGCAGGATTTGGGAGAGCGTGAGTCAGCAGAAACCGGCACCGTTGGCTTCACAGCACGGCTCTTAGCGAGCACACGTCGGGACGCGCTCAGTGAGACATTTTGCTTTGCTTTTTGCCTCTTCCCTTTGGCCTGAAGCAGATACTCATTCACCGAACAGCACGCCGCTTGTTCAAGGCTCTCGGGCTCCCTTGGGCCCGTCTCTCCGCCGGAGAAGAGATTCAACCCGTACTCACTGCCGCTCTTCCCCTTCCCCCTCCAGCCTGCTTCTGAATTCGAGAAGCATCTCATTCGTATTTCATCCTAGCTCAGCACTGTGCCCTTCTCTCCACCGGCCGTGGGGAAACATCACCGCGACAGACAGGGTTGTGTGGTGGCTGCACAACGTCCCATCTCCAGCTGGGGGAACTGAGCCAGGGAGGGATTTCAGGAGCAGGGCTGGGCTTCACTGTGAGCGTTGGGGGCTCCACCTTTCTGAAGATCAAGCTCCCCCAGGCACCTGCAGCTGGGCAAAGTAGTAGCTTCTTCACCCAATCTTGACGTGAGGGTCACGACAAACCATGAGGGTCAAGGAAATCTCCACTCTCACTCCATGCTGTCTCTGAAACTCTCCCCAGTCTGCTTAGTACCTCCATGAAAAGGGTCTGAACCGATCTTTGCACCGTAGATGATACAACCTCTGCAGGGGGCTGACATCCAGGCAGGAAGCATCCTCTCCTGCCCGTCACATGCAAGGACCCACCCAAGTCACCTGTCCACCCTCACAATGCAGTCGGCATCACTCATGCGCAACACAAATCCCTTCACGCCCACTCTGGCTAAGCGAGAAACAGTCAGAAAATCTGGTGACAGAATGAATTTTAACCTCCAGACTGAAATCAGCCCTGTCCACAGGTGAACTCTCTGAGAAGGGCCCCGAGCATGTCACTTGCAGGGTGACCTTGGAGCAGCACTTCCATTTCCAAAGCCCCAGGACAGCCAGGCAGTTGCTCGGCTTCTGCTGCTGGATCCGCTGCCCGGCACCTTGTCCTGAAAAATGCATGTGCAGCTGATTTGTGGGCAACACAAGGGTTAACGCCGCTCGGAAAATTCCACTCCTAAGCAGATAATCTTGTCTGTGCTGGGCACACACACACACGCGTCGCCCGCAGCCTGGCCTCCCGTGGAATAATTTTTGAGCGGCTCTTTCTTTGTGAACTGCTAATCCCCCGGCGAGCTGCTCTAACCCCATCCCTCCTGCTGCCCTGGGCTCACCTCCGCACCCACCTCCCCGCCGGGGCTGCACCCCCGTCCCTGCTCTTTTTGCAAGTTTGTGGATTACAGGGTGACCTAGAGCCCGAGATCAGAAGCTGATGAACCAGACACCACTCAGCCACCAACCATGGGCACGCGGTCGAAGACGCAGGCGTTTAATCCCATTGACTGCTTTTTAGCTCATCTCCAAACTTGGACTTTCTGTACCCAAGAGTTGCAAGCTTTGCTCTTCCCAGGGCACTTCCCTGAAACTTGTCTACAAATTAAGCTGCTCAGATCCTGCCCCATCCCTTCTCTGCCAGATTATTAAACCCTTGCGTCTTGCTACAGAGATCTATCCGTGTCCGCAGCCCCTACCAGCAGGAGCACAACAGCAGTGACCTGCGTGCTGGGCTCCGAGTGCATTATTGATTCAGGACTAAGAAAATGCTTAGGAAGTAGGAAAAGTGTCCTGCTCTCTAAAAGCTTGTGCGCCTTGTAAGCTCAATGCATGCAGCCTTTGCAGAGAGGCTCACTACGCCACTATTAATATTTTATTCTGTAGGAGAGGCCCTGATAGTTTGAATGGGGGAGGGCAGGATGCGGAGGCTGGGGGTGGGAAAAGGGAGGGAGCGGAGGCTCTGCTGTGGTTCTCAAATGGAAGTGCAGATCTTCCCCCACAGCCTTTGCTGGGGGAGCACGGTTGGGTGGCGGATACCCCTGCACCCACCCCTGGCCTCCCATCAGGGCTCCCGTGTCTGCTGCACCGAGGACTCTGCTTTTGCTGTTGCGTGCAAAGCAGTTGGCTGCTTTATGCTCTGTTTTAAGGGTAATGTTTCAGCAGGCGCCTGTTGGTGGCTGGGATGGTGCTGTGGTCAGCCCGAAACATGTCCTGGCTGCTGCAGGGGGCTGTCCCCAAGGGCAGGACCGTGATCCTCTCCTTTAGAGGGCTCTCCCGAACCCCCTTAATGGCAGCACCGTGGAGCAGAAGCAGCTGACTCGGCCAGGGGATGGGGGCTCGCAAACCCTTTGGCTGGCAGTAAAAACCAGTTGAATCTGTGCTAGTTCCCCCTTTGGGATATTGCCCCCAAAAGGGACATGGAGGTGCCAAGGGCAGGACAGGGACACGGTGGTGGCAGCATCCACATGGAGCTCAGCACCGGGGGAGCAGTGACCCCATTACCCATGCTGGTCCTGGGCTACGGGCACGTGGGCACTAGAGCCACCTTGCACTGTTCATGGGTGGGTGACCCCATTGCCCGCTTGGGCACCCATCGCCGTGCTGCTCTGGTCACACGCTGGCGTTTGCCTTCCTGTGTGATGAGGCAGAGGCTGGAGTCATGGTGCTGTGCGTGGAGCTGCTCCGGGAAGGGGAGGTTGCTGGGTTAGTGGCTTCTGCAGAGATGTGAGCAAGCGGGAGAGGTGGGAGCCAGCTGGGATGTGACCCAACCTGGTGGCTCTGCATCACTGCATGCCTGCACCCATGGAGCTCCTGGGTGAGCAGCCCTGGCTGGTCCCCTCTTGCAGCTGGAGCCTGCTCAGGGACAGCTGACAAATGGAGAAACCCCCATGGAGCCAAAAGCCACAGTGTTTCCCTAAGCCTGCTGGCTCATAGCGCGGAGTAGATGTGCGGAGGCGCCGGTGCCAAATGCTGGAGTAAGCGCAGGTCGGGGCAGGGGAGCAGGGCAGGTGTGGGGTCAATGCTGCAACGTGCACCCTCTGTGGGGCTCGGTGACCCTGCCTGAAGGACAGGGGGACTTGCAGGAACCTCACGGGACACGTCTGAGTCTGAAGGGGATGGCACATGTGCCTGGGGCGAAGGCTGGAAGTCCAAACTGCCATTTGCTGGTGGGTCTTAGCCAGGGCTTTGCAGGCATCGGCTTCTCCCTCTAGACACCTCCTGGATGGTCATCAGGCAGTGCTTCGCAGTCCGTAGAGGAAAAAGCCCCTTTGGTGTTTTCCAGCACAGGACCCTGTGTACTGCGCTCAACTGCCCGAGTAGTGCCCGGGGCGTATTCAGCACCGCAGGCTGGGTGCCCGGGGAGATGGATGCCTTCGAGAGGGCGGCAGCAGCAGTGGTGCTCACACCGTCTTGGTGGAGAACTCCTGCTAAGCAGGTCAGCAACAGTCCACATACGTAATAACTCTGGCAAGTCAGAAATTTGGGCTCTGCTAGCCAAGCACTGCCGAGCTGGTGTTGCTCACGCTTGATGGAGCTCACCATCTAAGTCAGAGGAGGAATTCGTTAACCTCGGGGACCCCCCGGCCATTGCTGCATTGCCGTAAGCTCCGTACCCTGCTGAGCCGCTTGTGCCATGGTCAGGGGTTTTGGCACTGCTTGGGCATGTTTCCATTTTGCTTTCTCCAAAACCCATGGGGTGAACCAGGTGCAGAGCTTGGATGGTCCCTGTTGAGGGCATCAGGACTGCTTGCTCGTCGCTGTGCTGCCCCAGGGCGTAACTGTAGGGGGGGAGAGGTGCCCATCCAGTGCCATATGTGATTTTGCAACCCCACTTCTGCAGTTTGCTGCCCGTCACTGCTGCAGACGCCCCAGCTGTTGCTGCATGCAGCGCTGCAGCCAAGCGCTCAGCCCCGCAGCCGCTGCGGGAACACAAAAGCAAAGCGGTTTGGGTGGTTTTGCAGAGGCGATTTTCAGCCGGATCACTGATCTGGTCCCACCGACCGTGGCTCTGCAGCTTGTAATGCCGCCACAGGGGGACCAGCGGGGACACGGCCGTCACCTGTGTGGGACAATGGGCAGGGTCGCGGGGCTGGGACAGCCTAAACCCCACGCCTCAAAATCCTGACGGTAAAAAGATTGTGTTTGGGGTCTGAAACTGTAATCAGGCTCAACCAAGGTTAAAACTGGACTTTAACTTAGGGAAACCTGAGTGTGGTAGGAGAGCCCTCCTTCCCGCTCAGGCAGTCTTGTCTGGAGAGAGAATTGCTGTTAATGGGAGATCGTATCTATGCTATAGAATACAATACGGATTTTAAAAAATGTAAGTAGGAAGGACTTCCCTGAATCCCTCCAGCTTCAAAAGTTGCTTGTGGAAAACTCACTTGTGGAACTGGTGTACGAGTGAGTGTAAGAGCTGCTCTCCCGGCTCTGGCCACGCTCCCCAGCAAGCCTTTGGAGTCAGTTCTCTCCAGCTTTTCTCATCCGGATGTCGTTCCCTTTGAAGAGCAAAGCTTTTCTTAAAAGCAGTTTATTCTTCCCCATCTCTTTCAAGATGGGGGTAAACTTTCTGCTCACTGTACCAATTAAATCTACTTGACAGCTTGATTTTTATCGCTGCGTCTTTTCCATCAGCAAGTGGAAATGATCCTTGTTAGGGCAGCAGCGTCCCACTTTATAACAAGATGAATCCCAAACTGGGCACTTAAGGAAATTGCTACGGACTATGAAGGGAAATCCGGTTTGCTCAGCACTCTCTAATTTAAAGCTGAATTGTATTCTTTCATTTTCTGTAAAGCCTCTGCTTTTATAACACCGAGATCCTGCTGCACTCCGGAGTAGCCTCTGTGGTAGGAGAGGAGTAGTGCGTAATTTGCTGAGCAGCTAATAACATGCAATCCCAGGGTCTGGCCCCAAGGGCAAGGAGCCGTTGATCTTGACTTCAAATAGTGTTCTCTGCCGCAGCCCTGATGCTGAGGAGCGATTAAAGGTGGGAACAAAACCGAAAGGCCCCAGCCCTTTCTCCCACGCTCGAAAGCAGCGCGGCGACGGGTGCAGTGGGTGGATTAGGGAAGCCTTCATCCAGATGGATACGGCAGCAGTTGCCTTTTCCAGGTTCTCCTCAAAGGAAAGGGGAGTATTTTCCAGGTGTTAATATCATGTACTGGAGGGCTCAAGGGGGAAGGGGGGGGGCTGTTAGCACTTTACAGATGTGGAAAGAAAGATGCAGTTTTCTGTCCCCACAACCCTGACCGAGATGTCCCGGGCAATTTGACAGCAGAGAATTAATTTCTTGCGCTGGTGAATTTTGGCATAAAAGCAAAGTAATTGTCCCCAATGGGGACAATGGGGTCCCATAAAGAAGGGCGAAGGGGAGCTCTAACTCCCAGCTGTCTGCTAAGGCCAAGGATGGGTTTGCAACCGACAGTGGATAGTGCTGGTTTATTCAAGGAGAAGAACATCTACTTTTCTTGGAAAGGATTTTCCATTTGACTTGTATACGGGCTTCACTCAACCCAAAGACTGCCCTTGAATCCCAGGGTGGTCACAAGGCTGAGGACCCCTCGCGCTTTGCCCCCCTGGTTCTCCTGCCTGAAACAGGGCACAGGGGCAGCACGGGCACCTCCCCGGATGGGTGGGCTTGGGGAGGGGCTGTGGGTTTTGTCTCTGCTCAGGGTACCAGAAGGGATGAATCCATCCTTTAATCACCAGATCGTGCTGCATCTTTAAAAATGCTTTTGGAAGAGCATCTCTGAAGCAACTCCATTTTCCTTCTTCCTTTAAAAACTTTGACTTTAGTTTTAATCATCCCCAAACCCACAATCCTTTGCACCTAAACAGGGGTATGAAGATATGGTTGGGTAGAGTTGCATGAGATGGACTAAGAATGTAGGGAAAAGGGTTTCTGTGCCCAAAAGTTTTTCTGCTTTTTCCAATTTTAGCACTCAGTCTACTAAGAGAAATAGTTCTTTAGTACAAGCCTATAACCACATGTCATTCAGAAAAGTTTTGCTAAGAATTAAACTAAACATCAAATTTGGCTGAATGTGTAATGAATAAATAAAGCCTCTTCCTTTCATGTACCTGTGCCAAAATCAACAAGCTCTATTAGCTGATGAAACAATGCTGACGCCAAATAAAAATACCCCTGACCCATCAATATGGGCTAAGAGCTCGGCCCTGCATCAAAGAGCGTTGTCTGAACAAGAAATAGTGTCTCGACACCTCTGGGGGGAAAAAAAGAAAGGGCACCCATCCCGGCGGCGAGCCAGGCTCCCTGCGCTGCCGGCTGGGTGGGGGGAGCTCTCACCGGGGTGTCAAGGAGCAGCAAAGCCATTCCGTGACGGCCACTGGCCCGCAGGCAGCCTGCTCCAGACACCTCTCCCGTATGCCCCACCTTGCTTTTGCTAGAATGATTTGGAAACCCCTTGAGCTGCAAACCTGTTTGGAGCAAGGACTGTGGCTTTGGTGTTTGTTTGCTCCCCACTGCCCACCCCGTGTGTAAATCGCCCACAAAACCTGCGTATTTTTTTTATCATGTGTGCAAAATGCTGATGACTGAAAGTGAAATTCACAAAGGTCCCTGCTTGGTATGAAAGAAGTGCTTCAGCATCCCAGAATATACCTGGGAGCACCCTGCCAGCTGTGCCATCCTCCTCCCCATCGGGGTGGGATGGTGAAGGAACACCGCGTCTCCCCTCTGCCCCACGCAGCCCGTGCAGCTTTGCTGTTCCCCAGCCCTGCCTGTCCTGCAAACCCTCTCGTTTGAAATCTGCGTTTAGCTGCTCCATGCCATGCCCTGGGTGTGATCTTTGAAGTCTCACCCTTCCCTCAGCATCCTTGCTTGAAAGATCTGTTTCCTATTAGTCTTCAGTCACACTTTTAGATTCATTCAGGCTTTTATTCACTTATCCATCTGTCTTCCTGCTCCCACCACTCCCCCTGCCCTGCCAGGAGGGAAAGTACAATTCATTTTTCAGGTGACCCTGCCAGAAAGGCGTTGACATGAATAGGAGAAGGTTCAGAAACTGTGGAAAAAGCAAAAACCCCCTGACTAATAAGCAGCAAAATGCTTCCCAACCAGAAGGGAGCAGCCAGATGTGACTTGAATTGCTGTAGAACAGAAAAGACAATCCTCCAAATAATTCCTGCAATCCCCCAGATGCCTCCTTTTGCAGAACTCTCTGCAAGCGCTGCTCAAAGTTGTTACAACTATAGCGTGCGATCCTGCGGGCTGTGCAATGCCTCCTCGGTACCGGTACAGCCATGTAGGGAACATTCCCTGTCCTACATGGTCCTCACTTCCACCAGGACTCTGCTCCTCTGCCTGCCCGCAGCGATGCTCTGCATGGGGACATCGTCCAGCTCCCTCTTGTCTGGCTGCCTTAAGCATGGAAGGATGTTTGCGTGTCTTTAATTTTGATTTCAGCTGTCTGAGCAGTGCAGGCGTCCTGCCGGGCTGGGCTTAATTCTGAGTAACGCTAGTTTAACTGCACGGACAGTACCCTGCTGTTTTGAAAGACACCTAAGAAAGCAATATAGTCACCGTAAGAACTTCTCTGCTGGAAAGCCAGGCTCCTATGAGAACCCACCTGTTACATAAAAATAATTAAAACCTGAAGAGAAAGGATAACAGGACACCAAAAGGCATCCGAGCAGGCAAGGACCCGTGCAGGGCTCCTATGAGCCACCAACCCTCCCCGCTCGCAGCAAGGGCCGGGGCTCGGAGGTTGTAACGATCGGTGGGCAGAGACATTGATTTTTGCCCGGCGCTTCCTTTGCACAGGGGCAGCAAAACTCCGCTCGCATCCTCTGCGGGCTCCGCTCGCCTCTCCCTGCATGTCGATAGGTGTCAAGTCACCACCCAGGACCGGCGATGGAAAGGCCATTTCTTGCTGATTCTACTTTCTACTGACCATAAGGGGATGCTCAGCAGTAAATGGCCGCGTGTCACTCTCTGTGACAGAGGCCGTGAAAATTTACCTTGATGGCCTCCCAGCACGCACCGCTCAAGTCCTTAGGCTGGACTAGAGCCTGGGTCTCTCCTGCTGCCCCCTCCCCTCTCTGCACTAAGCGCTGGGTGGGCTCCTTGCTCACCCCAGCAGGGCTGCTCTTCACCTGCTTCATTTTCAAAATTCTTTAATCCTCCGGAGAGGATGCTGCTGGTGTAAGATGGGGGAGAAAGGGCCGTGAGTACAGGGGGATTTCATAAACCTATCTCAAAAATCTAAAAAAAAACCTCAAAAAACACTTGTGATATATTACTCCTGTTTTTAGCTTGATTCCTCATCAGGGAATTGCTCGGGGACGTTGCCGTGAGTGCTGGTTTCTGTTTTGGGAGCCGAGAGCTGGGCCAGGCACGCAGCCCGGGGTGAGGCAGGGACAGGAAGGCAAATCCATGTTTTGCATTTGTGTAACTCCCATTCACGGCTGTACACGGTGTTTGCCAGTGTTACAGCACATGGCAGGCGTACGCTACGAGGAAATACTGCTGGTGCCCAGAATAGAAAGATTTTAGCTCAGTATTGACTGAATCAAGAGATGTAGAGAGCTGATTGCAGTTTGTGTCTTTTGCTTCCTCGGAGGTCAGCGGAGCCGAAGTCTGGAGCATCCTTAGCCAGAAAGTGTTTGCAAATAGCTGCAGTGAACGTAGCGGAATGCAATCTGGCGTTCCCCTTTTAATCCTTCTGCAGCCAGTCAGATAAATGGAAATCCAGACTGACCCATCAATAGTTAACTGTTTTATTTGCACCCTCTGACTTAATCTTCCTTTTCAAATGATCTTTTAAAAGTAAAAGCTGCTACTTATTGGGAGTTAGTGAAAGTATCTTCCCTGGTGCTAATGACACCCCTTACGCTGGGGAGAACTGGGTAAATAAATAGCAGTGGCGTGTTCTGATGGTCATAAATGTTTAGCATCTCCTGGTATCAAAGCAGCAGTTTTTGCGTGGATTTTCAAGGGACACGCTGAGCTGGTTGGGCCCAGGGTATTTTCTACATGTATGTGGGGAACTGAGGCACGGGGTATCTGAGTCTGGGTAACGCTGGCAATAGGAACTGGGACTCCTGTCCCCTCTTCCACCCATTTAGCGGGAGGAGAGCTCTCCCCTTCTCGTTATAGGCAAGAGGCTAGCATACTTTTTTGGAAGACGCTTCTTGTCCAGTGCTCACCCCAGTGGAAAACCTGCCCGCATGGGCTGGCTTGGTCCCTGTGCTTGGACCACTCCTGGAGGACGTTGCAGCCATGCTGTTTTGCTCTTTGTTTTGACCCCCGAACTCTTTTTAACAACGTAAAGCCTTGTGAATTATAAATCAAATGCTCCTGCTGAGCTTTGTGGTGCACGGAATGAAATGCAATGATTAATATTTAAGAGAAAATAAGTTAAAGATTTTAACTACAAGGGCAAGTGTCTGTCCAGAGCGTCTTTCCATGTGGAGGGTAGTAGAGGAGAGCAGCATTTTCAGGGACTTTGGTGAAACCTGTGGCTGTCAGACCAACCGCCTGAGCTGCCGGTGTGTGGGGCCACGCTGGCCTCCAGCGCCCTGCCCCTCGCTCTTACTCATGCTGAGACAATGCATCCACCTCTGATAAAACCCCGGTGCCGGTGCAGTCTGTTGGGATGGGACTGATGAACACACCCCACGCACTTCAGCGGGATGTACTCAGAGCAGCTCAGGCTGCGTGCTCGCTGGGGAAAGAGCTTTTCCAAAACCCAGACCTTACCACCCCAGACCAGGACTTGCTAACGCCCCCCAGCTCATCCTCACCCTCCCCTCACTATGCCAGCACCATCCCTGCTCTAGGGCCAACTTCTTGTTGGCACAGCACCCGAATGGGCAGGACACCTTCTCCCCATTTTGCAGATAGGGAGACCGAGAGCTCAAGGCAGCACCCACCGTTGCCACCCTGAACCCAAACGTCCTTATAACAGCATCTCGGCAGGACACCGCCTCTGGCCACGTGCAAGCAGAGTCTGTTATAACACATCAAACAAGGAGGGAAACACTTACATGGGTGCAGAATCTCTCCGGCGGGTCCCCACAAGTGATTCCTGCCGGATCCACCCGTACTGTCACATAATCCTTCATCCGCATGGCCTTGGGTTGACAAGCATAAAACTCCCATGATGGGCCATCATCAGTCGTCACCCAGGACTTGCAAATGTCATACTGTCCCATGGCCAAGGGGAGACAGTGCGAGAGGAGAGCAAGCAGGTACAGCATGGCAGCTGTGGCCAAGTGTGGGATCCCTGGGCGAGGGCAATGCCGAGAGTCCCGAGGAAGGCAGCGACTGGGCTAGGGGTTGCTCTCAGGATCAGCATGGAAACTCCTCATTTAAAAATGATCCAGTCCAAGGAGATCCAGACAGTAACAGGAATGATCCCACTCTGCATGCTGTATTTGGATGTGGAAAGTTTCTCTCAGCACAGAAGCCAACTTTGCAAATCACTTGATTGGGAAAGTTTTGGCTTGAGTTGCTGATCAGTGGTCAAAAGTCTTCCTTAACCTCATTTTTTCCCCCTTTTATTGTATGTAAAGGCTTCCAAATCAGCATGAAAATATCTAGAGGTGACTCCAGTCAATCAATAGAAAGATCAAGTTCTGAGCTGCTGATGAAATTTGATAGGAGTAAATTGGAGAGGCCGTGAGATGGTGCTGGATCAGGTTTTCCTCAACCTTCTTGTCTGCCGCAAATGCGTCGCTGTGGAAAGCGCCTTAAACTGTGGTCTGCCTTAAATAATTATTGGGGCTTTTAAACACTAATACATAAAATAAATATAGCATCTGGTCATCAGTACAACTCTCACAAGAGAGACTCTTTGGAGCTAAAATTCCTTTCTCCCAAAGGATGGTTGTGTCAACGTAACCGCGTTGGGTGGCAAGATCCGCAGGGGTCCCAGCAGGATGCTGGGCAGTCAGTGGGTTGACAGGAGCAGCGCTGGCCTTGCTGCTTCTCCCTCTGCGTCTTGCAGCGGTGGCGAGGCGCTCGCAGGTGAGGATTTCTGTCTGACTCTGCCTTCGGGCAACGGAGCATCAAGTCCCCCAAGCCTCCAGCTGCAAGCCACGCTGCTACCTGAGGTCTCCCCTCTCTTTCATGGTCAGGGCAAAGGGAGAGTTCATTAGAAGGCTGCACCTGCAACAAATTGAAAGACAAATTAGCTGGGAGCAAGGTGGTGGGAAGGGCAGGCAGTTGGAGCAACAAGACCTGTAGGAAGAGGGGTCACCCAGGAGACACAGCCCTCAGCTGGGCTTCCTGAGCCACAAGCCAAGTTTTTGTAAAAGGGAGATATACAACTTTAATAAAAAGAAATCCATAGTAAGATGCTTATGGCTCTTCTGCCATTTGGGAGATAGGAAGAGCGCTGCCCCATTTAAGGTATCTGGTTTGTAACAGCAGTTGGACAAGAGCTCTAATGGGTCTTCAAATAATATCAAGAAGCAGCTATAGGTCATTAGAAGACAGAGAATATGCAGACACAGAGCAGGGACAGACAGACAAATTGATAGTCTTAAAAAGATAAGCAAATAAATAAGACAGCTGGGGAGACAGATACATTGTCCAGCATCCCCACATATGATTTATCTGAACAATAACATTTAATAAAAAACAATTTAAAGTTCTAATAACATTTAAGGTTCACCTAATACAAAGAGCAATGACCTTCCCAGTATTCATTTCAGGTTAGAGCAACATTTCTGCAATTTTGTTGTCTTTCCAGTAGAGCTATGAAAATCTTAAGTAATTACAAAACAAAATGACAAAAAACTGAAGGGGGGGGCGGGGATGGAGAAAGAGTCAAACCCTCTCTCAGCATTAGACCCAGGAGGGAGATCTCATAAGAGAAGGTGGGAGGCACATATCCAGAACAGAAATTTAGCTCTGGATAATTCCCTTTCTATTTGATTCCCCAACTTTTCTTCCACCATTTAGGGATGTCTGCTTCAACAGCATGTTTAGGGTTTGCTCTTCCATAAAGCTGCGTTACTAAAGCTGAGAAACTCCAGGTTAACAGATGCATTGATCCATGTTCGGGGGCTTCCCATTGCTGTGCTACCATCTCCCTTTCCCCCCTTTTTGGTCAAAAGATTGCTGATTGAGATGAATGAGTTCAGAAAAGAGAAGCTATCTCTCATGCTTCATCGCCAGCTCTCAAAGAAGAGCCTATTATAGCTGCGTTGGACTTGAATAAACTCCCAAAGAAAGAATAGACTGGCTGCTATTTTTACATTATGAGTAGATGTAGTAAAAATAATAAACCGGTGTGACACAGTGTTTATAAGTCCTGCTGACATCAGAGCTGTCTTTTCAGTTATAACAAGTCAGTTCCTAATTATTACATCAAACTGGTCACGGCCAAGTGCCTAATAACAGCAGAGAGCGTGAGACTCCGGTATTGTATAGAAAACAAGCAGGGTAGTTCTAATGAGGACTTCAGCGCTGTGAAGTTTATGGATCTGTTTTTATAGCCTTAACAATTATATTTTGCACTTGAATGGCTGTCGGGGAAAAGCCTAGGAAGAAAGGATCTATAATATCTATTAGTTTCTCGTTATGCTGGCTAAATGTCTTAGATTCCCAGGGAAATACAAATTTGCCGGGAAAAATTATATTTACTCTCAGTCAATCAGCCAGGCGTGCGGGTTCCCTGCGAAGTCTGCGGTGCAACACTTAGCCGGCACGGTCTCTTTGCACAAATAGTTGCACAATGGTGCTCTGATATAAGCCAGCATACTGCACACGGGGAGAGGGACTCTTGGAATTAAAGGTTTTGCCCTGCTTGATTTGGTTTGATCCTTAGAAAATAAATCTTCACCTGATATTATTAAGAAACTGCAGTTCATGGGAACAAATAGAATCAATGCTCTTTGTTTTCTTTGAAGAGTACTCAGCAATCACTGGGGACTGATAGCCAGAGTATTAAAAACACAAAATTAGATTGTATCTTGACTTAGCTGGCTCCTTTTTTTATTATTGGATTAACACCCTATTGAAATAAAGAGACAAGGCTGAGCAACAACTGAGCTGCTCTGGAATTAAGTACAGAAAGTAAACTCAATGGAGGAGTTTTCAATTTTCTTTCAGAAGTGTTGCCTTCAAAATAAACCCCAACCGCTCTTCCCCCGGGCCCCCCCCGGCCCCCACGCTGACCAAGCGTGGGTTTTCCCCCTCTTCTTTTCCACGCTGCCCATCCCTTCCCCTCCACCCCCAAAAGCGGGAGTTGGGAAACAGCCGCTCTGCCCGCGATGTGACGGGAGGCTCGACCCAACCCCGGAGGTCGCAGAGCTCCGAGCAGCCCCGGGCTCCCCGCGGCAAAACCTGGGCATCTCACTTACGTTCGGCCGCTCTCCTCAATGCGTTTGCGGTTCCAGGCA
>VFFE01007119.1:3165116-3282780 GCA_008921705.1 Burhinus oedicnemus | reverse complement strand
CGCCGCCGGCCCCCAAGGGCAGATGGCCGGGGAAGCTTTGTGCAATCCCCGGCTCCCCTCGCAAGTTAATGCCGAGGCTGAAATCCCTTTTGCTCTCACTTTCAATCACAATCGGAGCTTTTATCTCCGTGCCTGATCCCGGCTGCGTAACTTCCTCTGTGCAGCTTTAGCACACACCATCCCACCGGCGAGCAATGTGCTTCTTAAAGGTGCAGGGAGGCAATGCGAGCGGGGAGGGGAGGGGAAGGGAGGGAGGAGGCAGGAAAACCACCCGAGGAAGAGGAGGCTGCGAACGGGGAGCCTTCAGCCCCGGCGGCTCCGGGGGTACCGCGGCTGCAGCATCCGCGCCGTCCCGGCGGCCGGGCAGAGCCCGCTGCCTGCGGTTAGATAACGGCAGGCCGGGAGTGCCGCTCCTGGGTGGTTCGTTCGTTCGTTCTTTCTTTCTTTCTTTTTTTTTCTTTAAGAGCTTAAAAAAAAAAAAATAAATCATGAGATCATGTTTTCTCGAGGGGAAAAAAAATAATAAAAGCTCTAGTCACGAGGGTTTCCCCGCACGTGTAAGTTCTCGGTTGGTGTGCCCTGAATATTTTGGGGAGGCTTCTGCTGGCGAAGATGCTGTAAATGAGGCTGCGTGCGTGTGTGTTGGGGGAAGAGGGGGTGGTTGGAATTAATAGGATAAACAAAGCAGGAACTCGGATCTGGGGAAATCAGATGGCTGGGAAATGCTTTGATAACGGTGGGAATGTGCTTTGGGATTTAACCAAACCTGGTTTTCTTTGGTAAGGCAGGGGATTAACATGCGAGGCTGTAAGGTGTGGTAAGATGCAGAAGCTATAGGTGTTGCTTAGGTCAACTCTCTTGTGTCCACACTGAGGGGCAGAGGAGGCTCCAGCTATGGACAGGGTGGATAAAACTGTGGCAGGTCAAGGTCCAGGTTTGCCCTGCGCTAGGCAGATGCTGGAGACGGGATCATTCCTAAGCAGCAACAGGTTTTTCACATGCACATGGATAAATGACAGTCCGTTTATGGGGAGGAAAACCAAAGAATCTCCACTGCCCCCTATGTACACGACCACCAAAAAATAACTGTTCCTTCCTAACCAAGAATTCAATCATTTCTAAGCCGGAAAGTGCATTGTCCAACTTGCATGTGGTTTGCAATCTCATCGACTCGGTATTTTGTTATATGATTTCCTTTGGCCTGTTTCTCTGAGGTCTCTATGTGGCTTCTCCCATCTAAGAGTCCCTGGAAAACGCACAATCCACTCTGTGATGGGGCAGAGGTGATTTAGAGCTCTTCTGGGAAACGTTTCCCGTATACTGGAGCATAAGTGAGATTTATGAAATGCTGGCATGTAGCTTGACTGTGGCCCAGCCTAAATGCTACACTGATGCACAGGGTGGTCTTTACCTGCAAAACTGTCTTTGATTCTGGCTCAGTCTCCACTCCTCTGGTCAGGGCACAGACCGATACTTTCCACATGATAATTTTTTCTGTAAACACTTATTTTACGGCAGCAGCATTACTTAAGTGAGAAGCACTGGCTGGAAGTTCAGGGCTGGCTAATACTCCTGGATTTCACTTTGTACCTTTAGGTCTTCTCTGTAGTAATGACTCCCCTGGAAATTCCCCGTGTCTCACTTATTACTCCTTTATTAGTTATTATGGAACAGTAACAGGATAAAAAGGAGTTGGTATTTCATTTTCATTCCCTCTAATAGCCGCGGCAAAGACCAAGTGGTGTGCTGATTATTGACATCAGAGTTAAGTGATATGCACGCATCATTAGGTTTCAATTGGAAAGAATAACAGCACAGTATGAGTCGTCACACTTCTAAACTGCATGGCATTTAAAGAAGCACCAAAGTCGTTTTTCTCAGCCCTGCAAGCGCAAAAGATCAGAAAGTAGCAATAAGACTTGTACAGCTACAGGTAAAAGGCGCTAGCTCCAGGCAAATCACCAGAATTAACTAATCGGTGTAATACCCCGGAGAGACTGGGAGCAGCTGTGTGGCTTGTCCAAGGTTACGTGGCGATTCGGGAGATCCAGGAACAAGCTCGGAGGATGGGATATCTTGCTGCTCCCACTCCTGGGGTAAACAGACAGGTCTGGCTCCAAGGGTCTTTGTGCTGGGAAGGAGAGAGGTGGTCTGGGGCGCTCATAGACACGGGGCCCAAAGGAAGCGACCGCAAAGCAGCCGGCAGTGCGGCCGTCGCAGGCAGGAAGGAACCGGGAAAGGTTGCAGCGACTGTTTAATTTTAGACCATTCGCATTCTTTTGCCCGAGCACATTTTGCAAATATTTAATGCTGGGTACCATTTCCTTCTGGGTGAAATCTCCGCAAGGAGCACAACGGATGTGCTTTTCCTTGAGGGGACAGCTCTGCCCCCTCCCTCGCGCCGAGCACTGCCTCCTCACGCAAGGAGAGCGCGGTTGAAAATCAATGGGCCTGCACTGAGATTTAATTACTACAGCGTAGGCAGGGGTGGAGAATAAGGCCCTTAATATTTAATACAGCCTCTGCTCCCAAAGGGATCCCCTGGGGCTCAAGGGCCAAATGTAAACCCATTATAAGCAGGTGTAATTCTATTGACATATGCGGGCTCGCACCTGTTTATGCTATGGCTATATTTGGCTCCCTAAATCTAAATGGCAAATGGTGCTTTTGACATGCGCGGGAGAAGAGGGAAGTGTTTCCCCGGCTTGGGATGATAGAGGATATACTGAAACAACAGAAGGTAAACGTGACACCTCGCAGTCCCCGTTCTCGGTGGCGATGCGCTTGCAGACACTTGAGCTGAGTTGAGTCCGTGGAGAGAGATCCAAGATTACTGCCAGAATAATAACCAGGCTTAGAAAGGATCTTTCATTTGAGGATACATATTGCTGTATCACCTATAATAGCAATCCCTTCTTTTTATAGTCCTTATCTAGCAATGTGCGGCCAAGGATGTCAAAGTGCCTACTGCAAGTGAGTAAGCATTTTATTAGGTGGAAGCACAAGGCTCATAATTGCGCTCCGAGCCCTGGAGCGGGCGAGAGACCCCTTTGCAAGGGAGGGTCCCGGGTCCTATTTGACAAGCACAGCTCAGCTCGACTCCTTGTTCCAGCAGTGGCTTTCTCCAACCCGTCGGGACATCCAGAGAGGTCTGCAGAGAAACAGGGAGGAAATTACTAAAGGTGCTTTTGTTTTAGGAATGCTGGAGGGGGAAGGCTGCTTGAACCTTGTGCTTATCGGTGGGGGGGGAGGATTTGCCTCATCTCGCCACCCTTGTGCCGTCCTTTTGCTGGACGTGAAGAAAGCGTCCAGCTCGATCAGAATGGGGAGGTTTGTGCTTTCCAGTTCCTTGTGTCTGGTGCAAAGACAGAATCGCCGAGTTTTAAAAGGAAGAGAGACATAATATTTTGTGGTTAGAAGAATTGCTGGAAAACCCACACAAAGCCGGAGAAACTGAGCAACAGACAGCTTTGGTACAGGCAGTCGCGGAGGGTGGGTGGGGGATATTTAATTTCTCACCCTCCCTGCACACCACTGCTCTGGCCTTGGGGCCAGACTAGCAGGAGCTACTGGTCCCCTGCCCTTAGGCAACGCACATCCCCCAGTGAGCAGGAGAGGGAAGAGCCGAATGCTTGGGTCCCTGGAGTACTCTACGGTTTTTTCCTTTGTGAAAGCTACCGGGGAGATGGCAGAGAGCATCTGCTCTGGGAGGGGAGGCTTCCCCTGGCTTCCTGCCTCCCGCCCTCCCGCACAAGACCTCGGATGCATTTTCTGCAGCTCAGACGGTTTTCCAGGGCCTTCGGCGAATTTTGCCCTCCCTGATTAGATAACCAAAGGAGCAGTGACTGTACTCTCCAGGGAGAAGATGCTGCCTCTTTCCTGCCAGAAGGACAGCTGGAGGGAGGGTGGGATTTTCAGCATGCAAGCACTTAGCCAGATCAAGGAAATGGGATGCAAAGCATTTTAGGCTAAGAAAGGTTGTTGTGCAGGGAAACATGAGGCTGCTGTTCTGGTAGGGAGCTAACGCTGCTTCGCAAAACGCTCCTGCGTGCCAAACGGCAAGGCTTAACTACGGCAGGTCATTGCCTCTTTAAGGAAAACAAGCGTGACAAGTCAGAAAAAAACCCCATCGCTGTCTTTGCTGAAAAACTTTGATCATTTAAATATTATTGATACACGTTAACCCCAGCAGAGATTGGCTGGGTGAGGGGAAGGACTTCACCTTGACACAGGGAAAATATGTTGCTTTCTGTTGCCTTGTCTTTTGCCTTGTCTTTCGTTCCATATATCAGATCAGAGCTTAGCCAAGTGAATCAGCTCAGGAAGCATTTAAGATTTATTTGATTTTGGGGAAGGTAGAGCTTTCCTTATCTTTACTAGCTGGGGGGGAGTAAGTATGGATAAAAACAGGAGGAGCGTTTAAAAGAGGGATCTATAATTAACAACCCCTCAGAAGGGGAACTTTCCCTTTAACTTACTATTAAAATGGAAGTGTTTGAGAGTATACGGTTTTGGCTCTGGGGATCGCCTCCGTATCCTTGACAGAGCCCTGCGAATTCCTCTAATCCCTGCCTCGGAGCGTGTTTGTGCTTTAAAAACAACTCCTGCCACCCCGCGGAGGGCTCACCTCAACCCGTGGGCTGATTCCCATGGGAAGCCCCAAGCCTTGCCCCCCTGGCCTGGCTCGGGGAGAGGAGCCCCCTTCCCAGCGCGGGGCTGTGTTTCCTCGGCAGCCCTGAGCCTCGCGCTGGGAGGAGACGCCTTCCACAAACGCTTTTTAACCTGAGGAAGGAACGTGTCACTTCTAATGGAGCTGACAGCAGCAGGGAGGGTTTTTAGGTTAGTGGTTGAAGAACACACTTGTAATGAGTGAAGTAATTGAATAAGTGCTGACAATTTGATGTGGAAAATGCATAATCAGCTAGCTGTGGAAGGTTGACTTGTTCTTTTTTCTCTCTTTCCTTAGCACTGGGATAAACACGTTTATTCTCTTCCAAGCAGGTTGATGTGTTCAGCAGCACAAAACCAGCAGACACACGCACACGCGTCCCTCCCAGGCACGCATGTGCTGATTGCCAAATAATTGACCCAGTTATGCTAATACTCTATTTGCATCACTGAAACTTAATAAATACGTATATAATCAATCTCAGCACTTAACTTTTTCTTGAGTCACATGCTGTTTGAATACTCACTTCAGCAGTTTCACCGGCTCTAGCCCAGGTTACAGTGACTACACCTGTACTAGGGAGAAAGGTGACAATCCCTCAGGCAGGTACAAATGAGGCCACACCAAGTAGCACTAAGAGCTGATCGTGCAGGAATAACTGGGCATCTAACTGGCTTTTCAGATCCCAAACACAGCTAATAAATTGTGGATGTAGACAGCAGAGCTGACATATTCCAGTGCAGTGACTTTCCTTACCCAACCACCATCTCAGCTTTATGCAGATGGAAATTCAGTGAATTTCTTGCCATCAAGCCCCCAGTTTTAGTCTGACAATGGGAATGGCATCATCTGTGTCATGTATGTTGGAAGCAATGAATAGAGAGCTGAGCTCACTGATCTATTTGCATATTGAAGATATGGAAAAAACCTCTCTTCTTGCTTACTCTCCTGCCTACTCAAATCTCTGTGAAACAAGGAGGAGAACATGGGCCCTCTGTACTTCAGATCTCCGTGCCCTTGAAGAAAGGAGCTGTTGCTCAATCCAGCCTTCTGGGATGACTGTGAGACTCGGAACTAGCTATGGTGACAAAAGCTCTCCATATCTGCAGGCTGGTGGAAAAAAGGCAGTTCCTGGATTAAGAATGCTCATCAAGATGGATACTTTGACTTTATGTCATCAGGGCACCTTCTCCACTCTACATCCGAATCAGCACTTGCATCTCTAGGGCACGGAGGTTTGACCTGCCAACTCTTAAATAAATTATGGCATGCTCCCCCCAAACTATTAGCATGGAACGGCATACATCCCCGGGAGAGACAAGCTAAGGACACAGTGGTTCACAGGAACAAGGAGCCATAGGAGCTTTTCCTTTTGGGTAGAGTTGAAAGAATTGTTTATTACAGAACAAGTGAAATAGCAGCACACAGCAGTTTATCCGTGTGCTGTGGAGGCACTGGGCTATGACTCCATATTCAAGGCTGAGCTGAAGTTTGGGCTTAACTCTCCATTCAGCAGCTCTGGATTATCTTCTTTTTAACTGGAACAGATAGTTTTCCTCTAGATTATAACTGTCTTAAGCAGCAGAAGTGAGATCCAGATCAGGCTTTAAGGGTTGGGATTTACATGCTTTTTCTTATGCTTGGGGCACTAATTTCATATGCAGTGGAAAACTAATATCCTGTCCGTCACTAGAGAGGAAGAGATGTGCGTGCGTGTATACGCACACTCATTGCTAACTGTTGAGCTCTTTCACTCAAATTTCGTTTTTGTGAAAATTTCTAAATTAAAATGAAAATCAGCTGCAGAAACGATGAACGTGGACTACCAATAAGGCAAAAGCATGAGATGTTTTCTCTTGTTTTCCTAAGCTCATGGTCTTTGTGTGTAAGAGTGTATTGCATGGCAACTGCATTCACACTTCTCTTTAATACAAGATCCTAGCAGATGGACCCACTATTAACATGTATCCCCCAGATTTGCATATTTCATATTCATGCCAAGATGGCACTAAGCACACATGGGACGAACGAGGCTGATATAAACACAATTGCACCAGATTAATGCAGCGATCAAACGGTATTGTCCTAGCATCCCCGTTAGGAATCCAGTTTAATATTAGTTATTAATATTGTTAAACTCCTACTGGAGTCAAATTAAGGTCTTCCAAATACAATCGGACAGGGCTCTTAGGTACTACAAGCTGATGAATACGTTATGAATTCCTGAGAGAGAGGGCTAAGAAACAGCATTTTTACATCTGAGCTGTGAAGAATCCAACACTGGAAATGTGCAGACCTCAAGGTTTGGTCCAGCGTGCTATGTAATTAAGACTCACTTGAAATTCAGATCTTAATCCAAGATCTGTATCTGAGTTTCTCAGAACTCAATGCAATCACATCTAGTCAAAAGACAACCCTGTCTGTAACATCTTATCAAATATTAGGCATTACAAAGTGGTATTCTGGAGCCCAAAATATATTTGAGTCCATTGTTCTGGTCCATTAATCAAACACTGCGCTGCACATACTAATAGGATCAAACATTAGGAAATATTTATGAATGAGCATTGTTGTGACTGCAAAAATTAAACACAGCAGGTTTTAAATACACAAGTACTCGCAAAGGAAAACTTGATTATCTCCTACATATCTGGTGCCAAATTCAGAACGAATTTTACATGAATCTTAGATAGTCTGTGCTTGGGTAATTTACACCTTCTTCCAGCTCCCTTCAGCGTGTAAATGATACCTGCTTCCTCCTATATTGAATCTGACCCATGCACCAAGGATACCAATGAAATGATGTAGCACCAGATAATGCAGTTGCAGGGCGGCAGGGGACCGCGTGCACACAGCGCGATGGTACTCGGGCTGTACAAAGCTCAAACCCACGTATGATATCCCTGTGCTATGTTCTGCAGCTCCGTCTCTCCGTGGAATTAAACCATTGCTTACCCACGTGAGCACTAGCGCAATGGTATTTCCACTGCTTCTGCGGGCTGGGTGGAATCTGGACACAGTAAAATCCTTCTTGCATGCTGCGAGTTTTGTCCCTTAC
Organism: Burhinus oedicnemus; assembly: GCA_008921705.1. Taxonomy (NCBI): domain Eukaryota; kingdom Metazoa; phylum Chordata; class Aves; order Charadriiformes; family Burhinidae; genus Burhinus; species Burhinus oedicnemus. The sequence goes on along the minus strand of VFFE01007119.1, from coordinate 3,275,053 downwards.
TTCAAGGGGGGACAGAATTTTGCTCGCCAGATCCAAAGGCAAGGCATGGCATTGGTATCAGGTGTGCAGTAGCCCCACAAGTCATGGTTTTGTCCAGAATAAATCACATCAAACCAATCTAATTTTCCTGTGGCAGGGCAGCAGGTCTCAGAGAGGGGAGAAGCTGGAGACGTGATACATCTTGACTGCAGTAAGGCTTCTGACACTCTTTCATAAGGCGTTCCCAGGAGCGAGGTGGGGGCATGTGGTCGAGGAGAAATGCTGTGAGGTACCAAACGGGCTGGGAAAACATACTGAAAAGCTATCGGCTGTTTGTTGTCGAAGTGGAAGGATGGCTTGAGTTCGGCGCTGCAGGGGTCTGTGCAGGGTCTGGTATTACTCAATATTTTCATTAGTGACTTGGGTAATGGAATATGGAGTAGACTTACTGCATCTGCTGACAATACCAAGCTGAGAGGGGCTGCAAGTGCTCTCAGAGAACGGGAGAAAGATTCAAAAATCTTAACAATCTGCTGGAAAGAATAGATTGATGTTCAAAAGGGACAAGAGCAAAGCAGAATGTACTGGAACTATCGAAACGTGTGTCAGGAAATGGCTGCGTAGGCAGCATTTCTAAGGAAAAGGGGTAATATCGTGGGCAAGAAATCAACCCTGAGCCAACTGTGGTACCCTGGTGTGAGAAAAGCAAAGCTGACACCACAGTACGTAAAGAGAGTGTGGGGAGGCACACTGCTCCCACCTGTATGGAGTGTCGCAGAGCAGCGGTTTTGGTCATCAGCCTTCCAGAAAAATATGGAAAATGAAAAGAACGGTTAGAATTCTAGAAAACAAGCCCACCAAGAAGGAAAGAACTGCGGTTGATTACTTAAGGCTGATGAAAACACAGTAATAATCGCTCAGAATGTGAAAGATGCTGCAAAAGTAATAAACTGTTGACCACATCCACCGGGGCAGGACAGAAGTAGTGGGATTAAGCTGCAGCAAATGAAATTGAGGTTAGACTTTGGGGAAAATGTTCCATCTATAAGAATAGCTGACACCCAGAATAGACTGTCTGGAGAGCTTGTGGAATCTCCTTAAAAACCTCCAGGGATGAACAGGTTAGAGAAACTCCTGTCAAGACCGATTTAGGCAGGGTTGATCCTACCCTGGGGGAAGGAGATGGACTAGGTGACCTCTCAAGATCCCTTTTCCTCTTCTCTCTTGTGGTTCTATGTGTATTTTGTGTGGTGGTGATACTGGGAGAGCCGAGAGCTTGACTCTGCGTATTGGGTAGTCATTTTACGTTTAAATTGGGAAGTTTTGTTTACTTCTCAGTCTGTTGTTGTTTCAGTTTAAATCTTGCTAATTTAAGTGGAATACTGAATTATAAATTACAGTAATGGGTGTATGAGGAATATCCAAGCAGACAGATACTGAAATCCATTAATCTATCGATCCCATTGACTGCAGTGTTTCATTTAGAATAGCATATTCCTATTTTTAAATATGTATTAAAAGACTTTTAAAAACAACTTTGTTTTATTGCAGTGCAGGAATTCTACTCTCTGATAGGTGTGTATCCTTAAGCAGGCACACAGGAAAAATTGATGTTGGCATATACAATAGATCCAGGATGAAACCTTGCGCTACCGCAATAAAAGGAATCCATCAGGTTTTTTAAATGAAGTCAGGGAGCGGTCTGGCTGCCAATTAATAAGCGCATTACTGTTAAGTGATAGCTTTAAAAAAAGTTCCCGAGTTCTCATAATGGTTCTCTCTCCCCTTCCCTCCAAGCACTACACTGACCGCTCCGTTACTGGAAGTGGAGCCCCTCCAGCAGCGGGATGCAGTAGCTTATTCAGACAAGGATCCTGCACTGTAAGTGGGGGCGGGGGGCATCTACCACAGCGGAATGTAATTCCGCAAATTAATTTGCTCAAGACCCAGGGGTTAGCACTAATTTTGCACTAAGTACCAAGAGAGCTTTAATGACCGCAAACAGCAAAACACTTCAATTTTAAACTTCGTCCCACTCGGAAGCCAAAACTGCCAGGTTTACAGTGCCCTCTAGTATCGCACCGGAGCATCAGCTTCCATGTGCCACCTACTGAACCGCCGCATCGCAGAAGCATCGCTCGCTTAGGCACATTTTTCCTTCGGGACTTTCGCAGTGGAACTGCAGCCAGCGGGAGCGGGAGCCGGGAGCAGCGCCTGCCTCTGCTGGCTTCTAGCCTCAGGCGCCGCTGGTTTAGGGTAAAAACGCACGTGGAGATAAAAAGGCATGCTTTGCTTAGAGGGTTGCAGTGGCCAGGCTGCTTGGAAGAATGATGTTCAGTCGTTTGCCGGAATTTGGCAAAGTGATATTAAGAATAATTTGCCTTAAAATTGTACTTTGCAGCTGTTGCTGCAGAACCACTAACTAGCAAAACACACGCTGCTGAAGGAGAGGGAAGGACAAAGGAGAAAAACCTGAGTCATATGAAACCCATTAGACATTACCCGGGACCACATCCTAGCCAGCTGAGGTCACTTAACGCAAGGACTTCTCAGAGCTGTGACCTTCAGCCTTGCATGCGTTTCTCCATAGAGCAGATGCAGGAAAATTCCTTGGTGGAATAGGACGTGGCACCTGCTGTAAGAATGGGCATATTTATAAAGCACCTCTAAAGATTTCCAGCTGCTGAAGCAGCCTTTGGAGGCTGCCTGTCTAATACCGAGCCGATGCTGTGCGGTGTTATTGCTGCTCCGAACGGTGCTGTGGGAAAGGCACCGTTCCTGTGGAGGCAGAAGGAAATCTTAAACTGCTGCTTGTCTCCAAAACAGAGCTGTGCTGTACCCAGGAGTTCTTCCCGAAAAGCCCCTTTTCACAGGAGTCAAACTTTTACTGATTTGTAAAAAAGCTGCCCGGATTATTGTTATTCTAAGGTATCTTGCCAGTTCCTGGCAGAGAATTAGTTGGATCGGATGATGCCCGTGTCACCCAGAGATTTTTCTTACGGGGAGAACTACTTAACTAGTGAAGTCTAGCAGGCACAATCAAGCTGTTGGTACACGGAAATTATTAAGTTACATTCACAAAGCAAATTTAGAAAACAAATTGTTAACATCCATTCTTGGATTTTTCACATCACTTTACATGGCTGCTGGTGAGATTGTCACGGACAAAAACTGGCATGAAGATGGAGCTCTTCTAGTAGCCCATCCCAACTGGTGTAGGCACTCCACATGTCAATGGAGTTCTTTCCTTTGAAATGCATAATCATATGAGAAAGCTTCCTGTCAACTTAGGCATCGACTTCTAGTTACTTCAGTTCCTGGGTCATAGGACAGTTGAGCCACCCCTTCTTGACTGCACAGCAGGGACCAGAATCAGGTTAATAGCAACCGTTGTTGTTTTTTGAGAAGACAAATAATTCTTCCTGCTTTTAAACCATGTGTGAGGGTATAATACATACTAAAAATGAAAATATTATATGGAGTAGTAATCAGTGTGTCTAAAGGACAGGTAGACGTTAGGAAAACTGTCAGTAAAATAAAATAATAGTAAAAGTAGGAAGTGTAAAAGGTAAAGAGGAATCATAAGGTGAAACCATTGGTATGTATCTAGGGGCTGAACTGAATCTTATTATTCTTACTGACTTTCAGAAATCAGCCATTTGAGATAGTTTTCTCTCTTTTGTATTGCAGGTCTATATGGTACATACAAACGTATTTATTTTCCTAAGCATCGCTGCTGAACAGCAGGACAAAGGATGTATGGGGATAACCTGCATCCCAAACAAGTATTGTCCCTTCACCCCCCCTACCCCAGCTCTTAGCACACGAACAATTTCTGAAGCACGGGACGGAAACATTGTTGTACCTAGCCAGATTCTTTTTCATCAAAATGTTTTCATGCCCTCTCATGTACTATGCATTCAATGTCAATGCTGAACTTTCATTATTGCCAATGTGATTTCCGCACATGGAGCCACAAGAGTCTGAAGTAAGAGGTCTAGAGCCCTTCTGCTTTAAATTCTAACTCCTGCAACTAGTGTGCTAGAAATGAAGAGCGATCTCATTGTATATGCAATATGTAAGTAGTTTGACAAGGATGTCTCTTTACAGCTTAAGTGTCAGCTCTGAATAGATGGATTGGGGGTCTTGAAAGACACGCTACACATCTCTGCATCACCGTTCGTAAAAACTTTAGTAAGTATCTTAAATTCCTTGCACAGCAATACAAGCAACTGCCTCAGCTTCTCAAGGGCACTATACCTTTGATAATGAATATATTTAAACAAAAGGGGGAAAAAAACCCTTTGCTGAATATAATAGAATGCAGCTTTCTACTTTCATATTTCATGGGACATGAAGGTTCATCATTTATTGAAAATAAGATGTGGACCATCAGTAACATCCTGTCTAGATTTCATATTCAGAGTAAAATGCCTTTCCAGTAAAATTACAAGAAACTGCTTTTCTCAGACAAAACCCTTGTGTTCAAGCTGTGTTGCAGTATTCTCCAGACTATTTTCTCCCTTTTGCTGTGCTCTCTGTCACAGCTTGTTTTGTCAGCTGAGAAACTTCCTTTGCAATTCCAGTTTCTCCTTTATGTTTAAAAATTATATGCTCCACGTGGGCAAAATTCCATAAGCCTTCAGGACTTCAGATTTACTGTTACTCCTTGCTGGCCAACAGGCAAATTAATTTGATTAGAGCTCAGCCCTCAAGAGAGAATTTCGAGGGAAGCAGAGTCCAATCAAGGAATACTTGGGGTCAGCTAACGAGCAAACGCCCCCTCGGTAGTATATTCTCCCTCTTTCATGAGCTGAACTCGCTATACCAGAGCAACATCTCCAGCTCCAGATGTCACGGGACATCTTCATTGCAGTAGAAGGACCGAGGCGTGTGCTGCTGGAAAGCTCGTAGCCTACGGTCCTGGGCACCGCTGACCAAACCCTGCAGCGGGTATCGGTGAGCTGATGTGGACGAGGCAACGGAACGTCAAACCCCAGGAACAAGCACCCAAGGATGAGGGCGAAAAGTTGACACCTGATCCCCATCCCATGGCAACCAACTGATGCCAAACAATGCTGAGGACTGGGGACTTTGAATGAGGCGTAGAAATGGCAATTAACTTTTTCTAGCAATAGAAAACCCAGGAAAACCAGCATCTGTTTCTGAGGCAGTTCTCTCACCTGCAGTACTTCTCTGACATCCAAGCTGAATTGTGCAATGGATGCATTCCCAGAGGATGAGGATGAGAGAGTCAAATTGGCGGGCTGCACCCGCATCACCTTGCCCTGTGATATTTGCAGCTCTCACAAACCAACGGGCCTGCTGGGTCAGTGGCTTGAGGACTGATCTCAATGGAAACCTTCTGTGCTGCAAAACATTGTTTGGATGGCTCAGAAGCTGTTTCCTTTGAATCAATATTGGATTAATGCAGTGGTATTAGATTGGAGGCACCATGCTCTGGGAGATGCTAGCTGTAAGATGAGATATGGAACTGAAGTGTACTTGTAATACCTACTTGTAATATTTTAACAATTCAGCAACAACTTTGTGAGGCAGGCTCTTAGCCGGACTGCGTGAAGCAATTCTAGCCCAAGTAGCTGAGTTGTCTCACTATGAACCTTGCTCCTGCATTTTTATTTCTGTATAATATTCCTCACTCGAGTTCTTGCATGGTGTTGCTACACGTTATTAAACTGCCGGTATTTTCTGCTCCAGAAATGGCTGCATTTAGATTTAGGTGAACTTTTGGTAGAGAGGTTAATCTGCAAAAATGCTATATAAGTGCAAACTATTAATTACTACTTTTGTATTTTTAAGCTGAGAATCCATGGCTGCAGGGATAAAGTTGGTGCATTGTCTCACTAAGTTACTAAATACTCACACTCTGCCTTTGGAAGAGCGATTTGCTCTCCCTCTTTTACCTTTGCCTTTTCCTTTTTTCCACCCCCCCCCCCCCCCCCCCCCCAAAAAAAAAATGCAACGACCAGATCATTTATCCTTTTTCTCATTATGAATGGTCTCCTAAACACTGAAAGACAACTTGGGGGGTTTGTTCAGAAGATTAGCATCTCTTCTCAGAGCTGGTCCCCAACCGTACTCACATCTATGAATCCATACAAAGAACCCTGAAGAGTAATATATAACCCCATGATGCAACAAGCCAAGAAACAAAAAAATAGCCCATTAAGAGGACAAAGCTAATCAATACTAATAGCAAAGTCTAAGATTTTAAAAGCCTCTCAATGAAGTCAGGTACAATCTTACCAGTCAGTCAATGAAAAATGAAGCGTGCCTGGAGGGAGGCTGGGGGGCAAGTCAGAGAGAGAGGAGACCCTTTTTCAGGAGCGACTGGGCTGGGTTAGTTCCCCGGGATGGTACAGCACGGCCTGGCTGCAGCTGGCTAAGGTGGAAGGAAAACAGCACTTGAAGGAGTAAAACGCTGACAGCCCCCAGGAGAGATGGGTTCGGTTAGTTCCTCCTGCCTCTCCTGCTCTTTAACTCTTCCAGCTGCAGTTAGGGTCTGAGCAGCAGGATTACAGACCCTGGGTCAGGGCATCTGTGCTCAGCCTTCCTCCTCTGCTCCCAGATCTGCCCACTCTTCAAGACAGAAGGTATTGTGGTTTCATTCCCTACCTGGCAATAACTAATTCACCCAGGAAACAGGCAGACTAGAGTGGTTCCTTCTCATTGCTCATCTCCACAAGGAGAGTTACGGATTCCATATTTCCTGGTCTTGGAAAAGACACTTCAAATGGTCTTCTGTTATTTTGACTATATTTGTTTGTTTTGGCTTCCAAAATTCTTTGACAACTTTCCTAGCCCCTTCTTGCTCTAGATTAGGCTCTTTGGTACATTTCCTGTATGAGTTCCCTTTCATGTCATTGAATGTTCATCTGGTCTTCCCAAAACACAAATACTGCAGACTTTCCTTCATCAGAGTCATGCCAACCCTTCACTCAAGCTGCCACAGTGCCCTGTCCGTCTTGCATCCCCCACCCTGTCCTCACCTCCCGTTCAGATCGTACGGATTTGTTTCTGCGTAGCATGTCTAAAACGCAGCCTCTGATATCCATCCACACAGATGAAATTCAGGCCTAGACTTACCCTTGTGGTTTGTATTCCTGTGTGTGGATAACCCCAACATCCTTTCTCTTGGCCACAACTGACAGCCTTGTCCTCCTGTGCTCTCACCAAAGCTGCTGGTAGAAGTGTTTTCCTACCTTCCTTTGCACCCTTTCTCTGACTTCCCAGTATATCCCCACGAGGGAATTCCTCCATGAGTGTTCGAGAAACCACCTCATGCTCTTTCAGATCCCTCCTACTCGCTCCTTTTCTATCCTACTCCTGCCCACCATGCCTTGTATCCTCTCTGCTGTGCATTGCACTCCCTCTCTCTCATACTCCAGCTGGAGGTGGTCCCCCACCCAGCACCACCCTCTGCCTCTCACCCCAGCCCTGCTAGACAACTGCTGGCCCTGTGACCCAGAACATGCTTCCCCTTGTGGCCCAGGCGAGCTGGTGGACAGAAGGGAGAGCAGCGTCCTCCTCCAGAGATGGGCTTCCAAACACAGCCGCCACCTCAGCCAGCCCGACAGCATCCAGAGGAGATAGTGTAAGTGTGTCCTTAACTCTCAGAGATAAACTCCGAGAGGACCGAGCATCTCTTTGCCCTCTGTTTGTGTGGTGCACGGCAGAGCAGAGCCCAGGGCTAAAGCCATAGGCACCTCTGAATTATTACCAATAAGGTAAAATGGCAACCAAAGCTTCCCACCCTGCGCGTCAGCACCGGTGCCTGGCCGTGAGCTGCCTGCGAAGAGGAAGGTTGCTCAGCTGCTGCAGTTCTGCCAGTCCTTGGCCCCTCTACTGAAACTGCTACAAAGGCAGAAAATCACTTCAGCTGGGACCAAAGGAAGTGGCAGTGCTGTGGAGCTGCGCTGGGATCGTTAGGGTGGTTAATATTCAGCAGGCATATCGCTAAAAAGACAGTTCAGGCTAAAAAAAAAAAGCAGCAAAACCCCACCACTGCACCTAGGTCTTTCTGTCGGAGAGATCAGCAGTGACAATGTTGTTTGTACACCGGGCAGCCGGTATCCATTAAGCCCGGAACCGCTGCTCTGCCACATCTCACCGAGGTCATCGTGCAGCAGTTGTGAAAACGGTCCTGAGTCAGGTAGGCCCTATGTAAGCCCATGAATTAGAGATTAAATGCTTTTTACCGCTTTACTGGGCCTCCAAAGATGACTTCTCTACTTTGGCACAAAATATTCCGGTCAAGCTGACATCATGGCTTTGGTCAGGGGTCCAAAATAAATAGTGCTGAACAGTACCCAAGGCTGCATGTCCACATACAGATATATATTTTGCAAGAAATCTCATTTAATTCATTTTAAAAAAAATAATCAGAACTCAAGGAACTCTTTGAAAAGGCCTTCAGCTGGAGATAAAGGCTGTCTGTCATCTTAAATGCAATGTAGCTGTCAAAGGAATTTTCAATGTATTTAGAGACTCTGTAGTCCAAAATGTGTTATCAGGCAGAAAAACCAAATCCCTGTAAAGGGCCACCTCTTGCTATAATGCAGGTCTTTTCTATAATAGAGTCGGCTCTGATATAGGACTACTGCTGCACTGCAAGCTGTAATAAATATTAATGTGTCAAACTGTACGCCACCTCTGTTTCAGGGAGGAGGCAAAAGACAGCGGTACAGAGGGTGAGCCGCAGCCCTGCTAGGGAGCTCCTGCGTTCCCAGGGCTTTTGGCAAGGAATTGTTCTCTTTGCAGTGATTGCATCCCGCATTTCTCTAACAAATCACCAAACCCCCTCCATTTAGCTCTAGAAGAAAGGCATGAAATCCGCCCGTGCTTGGGGCTACGCCTTGGGGGAGTGATATTTGCACTTCACACTGTGTTCATTGAAAATCTGCCCTCGTGCCAGTCCAGCATTGTGTAACGCAAGCCCCCAAGGTCATTGCCTACCAAGTGACAAGTCGTATGTTAAAAGCCCAACATATACCACCTTGCAAAGAGATGCTGATATTTACATTGCATTTGTTTCTCATAGTGCAATTACTCTACAAAGAAAACTAAATATGTATATAGTTCTGTGTATATAACTTATAAACCGATCCTTTCGTTTTCTTGCCTGCATCATGACACTGTATTAAATATCTTACCTAAGCACATGTCTGTGAGTAGTATTACTAGACCGAACATTGGAATGTATACTTGGCTTTAGACATAATATTATTCTAAACATAGGATATAAATGTAAATAAATATTATACTAAATATTTATGTTTACCATCCCATGTAACAATAGTTTATCAAATATTTACTAGCCTACTTACCTGTGCTCTTGTGGGCATAGCTGCGTAACTACTTATGCTACAGAGTGTTTTTGTGGTTGATTAAAATGCATTTGTGTGTATATCTGCAATGTTTGGTAGGCCTAGTTAAAACAGCCACTCACAGAAGCAAGCAGTGAATGCTACTCCTTTAAAAAAAAATGAAGCTTGTTGTTACAGATTCTGCAACATCCTTTATATGAAGCTCTTATTAGCATCATGCTCGGTACCAGTGGAACAGCAGGTTATTTTTAAAGTGTTGGGATGCCACACACGGTGTTACGCTGCAAAAAAAAATGAGAGGAAAAGCAGCCTCCCTTTGTAATGAGCCCTGATCATTAGTTTCAGCTCACAACACACTGATGAAAGAGGAACTATTTTCCTTTCACAGAAATGCGTCTTTCTGTCCAAGAATAATCCTGTTAGGTTAGGAGACAGGAGAGAATTGGAAGAGTATTCCAATGTTTTCTTCAGCAGAAAATGGGGTAAGGTTGAGAATGGGATGACAATCCTGCTCTCCCATATTGCAGACTGAAGACTACTTCCACTGCCGGAGGAACCAGGCAGCATTCAGTGTTTATTCCATCCTTGTTAAACTTACTGCTCTGCTGGCAAACGCCAGTTCCTACCGTTCACTCAATATACATTCCAGCAGAAGCAATTTGCCTGCAATTAGTCAGCAATGAAACTCAGTTCTTAGGCAATCTCAGGTGGCAGCAATCACAGTTCCTACTCCCCCTGTTCCCTCTCTAAGCAAAGTTTCATATTCTCGTGATGCAAAAGGACTGCATTTGCCAACAGGAGATGACCAGCCCTACTTTTAGAAAAGTCATTGTATAAGACTCCCAACAGAAATGACTGCTTTCGTTCAAATTTAACGGTAAAAAGGTACTTAAAAACCTTGTTCATGAAGCTCATTGCTAGCGAGGTTATTCACAGCAATACAACAGGAATAACAAGTCTTTGCTTTTTATGGTAGATTCTTAGCAAATAACTTTAAAGGCAATAGGTTGATGTGGTTGCAATTTCTTTAATTTCAAAGAAATTAGCTCTTCTGGGTCAAATTATAACCTGATAGGAGGTTGTTGCACTGGAGAAAATCTGGCCAACCACTCCACAACCACGTAGTATCAGCCAGCAGGGCTGAGGGAGGTGAACTTTGTAAGGAAAAAGAGACTGCAATGAACATGAAAAAAAAGACCTCAAAAGAAAGCCATTAAGTGCTTTTTCATCCTAACTAAGTTCATTGTGAAGGGTGGTTGGGAAAAGGGGTAATATGAGACTTTCTTATTGAAAAAAATATTGATTGTTAGGAATCAATAGCATTAAAAAGCTGTGTCTTAAGCATCAAGCTTTGAAGGACTCCACAAGCTTCTCCGTTCTCTGTCTATTCTCCTGCCAGAACTTTGATAGCTTTAGCCTGCAAACCAGCAAATGCAGTGATTTGATGGTGGCCAATAGATATTAAAAAAAATTAAGGTGTCAAGCATGAATTTTATTACCTCTGCAATCAGATGTACTTCCTTCAGTCAGCTCATTTGCAATTAAGTCCAGCTGTTCTCAGTAGAAAGGACTCTTCCAAGGAAATTGCTGTAAAATTTAATGGGAAGATTTTCCTTGGTGCTTTGTTGTAAATATTGTTTTCCTAATAGGCTTGTAAAGGGCTTCGCTTTTTTATTCAATGGGCAAGAGAAGGTCTGTAATTTTTCAGGCATTAGAAAATAAATGGGTCGGTGATTGAGCTCATGAAACTTATGAAAATATTGTATAGCAACAGAAAAAACTTCAATAGCTTGAAGGAGAGGAAGTTTTTGAAGGTTTCTTTGGTCTGTGTAGTTTTTTGTTTACATATGAAGGGCTATTTTTTAACTGACACATCAGACAGAGATTGATCAATATGCTTTATTGGGTTTCTTCTGTCTAGAATCAGGTATGACAGCCAGAGAGAGGCACCAGATTGCAGACTTCAGAGTATGATCCTTCATTTCAATATTGCAGTATAACATCCCTCAAAGGCCAAAATATTACACCATGAACTCACAACACTGCAGTGCTTCAGTTCACTATCACAGAATCCTGTTTGGGCTTTAAGCAAATGATGAACATCAGGAACTTTTTTATCTCCTTCCTACTGTGTCCAAAGAGCAGCTCTTTCCTTTTTACCAGTTAGGCAAAGCTTAGACGTGTTTTTCCTATCTTCCAGCAATCTTTTCAGCAACATTTTCAATCTGTGTGCTTCTGTCACTCCGGGAGAACAGTGCCTAAAATAAAACAGTGAGATTTGTAATTATTGACATTATTTTAAGCTGTAATGCTGAAGCATTAAATATAACAAAATGAAACTATTTTGAGGGGGAATGTTGAGACATGAATGATAGCAAATACTGTTATTGTGGATTTATTTTCACCCAAGCAAAAATCAGACTCCTCTAATGGAGAATGGAAATATGACCTGGCTCTTGCAGAGAGAGTAATTTGCTAATTTGTTTAACATTTTCTGTCGCAGGAAAGCCTTGCAAGAAAAAGAATTCAGAATGGATCAAAAGCGCAACTTATTTTGGGGGACAGAACTAGGCCACTTTTTATTCTTTAAGACAGTGATCATATTCGTTTTTTGGCAGCTGTGAATACTGAGGAGAAAACAATCCATCCTGGTGGAAAGCTGTGTTATCATTGCTATATTGGTTTGCAATGCAAGAGGTAAAACTAATGTCCAAGCAACGAAACCCTTCTGCTGAGGCAGTGGAAGTCCTTCTACTAGTACAGTTTATTTGAAGAATGGGAAGGAGCTATACAGTAGGAGAAATATCCTTTTGCTAGTACACTTATATAGCTACCTTGGCAAATCCTGTGGTTTAGAATCCCATCTCCCATGTCTGCAAATAGCAAGAGTTAGCTGGCACAGTTTGGATCAGTTATCCAAAATAGTGTAGCAGAGAAAGTTATAGAGGAAATATCTGCCAAACATGTATGTTCCTGTGTATGGGCTTCAGAACAGATTGATAAACCTGTTAAGAGATGGTTAATCAAAAGGGTTTGGATCAGGGAATGACAGGGGAGTCAGAACTAGCTGCAGAGGAGCGTAAAAAGATTAGGTCTTGGTAGGAGAAGAATGTCTTTTGTAGAAGTGATTAGAAAATGAACCTCAGTGCATGATTAACAAGGAAGGAGAGAAGAGTTAGAACATTGTAAAGTTCATGATTGGGGTGAACCTATACATGTGGGGTTTATTTGTACAGCTTGCTTGGTTTTGGTTAAGTCACTGCCTCTAGAGTAAAGTATATGATTTTCATCTTGAGGTAGTTCCTGCAGTTACAATGTTCGGGGCTTTTTGCTGTTGTATGAATTAATCTGCTGGGTCTCCCCAACAAGAGCGGAAGGAAAAAGCAGGGTGTGCAAGGAATAAAATAGGTGTCCTTGTCCAGGCAATGGCCACTGCTTGCCTTCCCTTTTTCTAATCCGTATGGGCAATATCCAAAGAGCGAGCGACTCAGTCGCAGTGGGGACTGGGGATAAATGGCATCACTTGGACGAGAAAGCTGCGAATAGCGCTGAGGTGTCGTGGTCTGTTCATTCACTGAAGCTCTTTGTATGCCTCTTTCTCAGCCTTTATATTTAAAACTTATACCTGATAGACAGAAACTTTAAAGATGACTGGTTCACATTTCAGCTAGTACCTGGTAAGAGAAATGAGCACAAATGCACCCTTTAGCTCCGTAACAGAGCGATTGCTGTAGGAAGCCGGAGACCTGGTCCTGACTGCTCCCCACATTAAGTGCATTTATGGTTTGTGAACTGTGATCCATCAGGGAGGTGCATGACAGCTTCTAGAGAAAGCTTTCTTGGTCTCTTAAGGATTCCCGCAAGCATTATTCAGCCATCAAATTCACAGCCTCTGTATCAGCACTTACCGATGTATTTGGCTTAAGTAAAGAAAAGCATATATAGAAGTCTGGCTCTGTTTAAAATAGTAGATGAGTTTGAGACAGGAGTCTGGTTTTTGTACTGTTTGAGAACAAGCAGGTTCTACCTTGCATGTAAATTTTGGGGTTTTTTTTCTCCTTCAGCTTCACACTAAATTCAGAAGGTGACCGGAATGAATCCCTGTGTCTTAAGTATAAAAATTGTTTATGGAGCTTTGGAGGCTGGAGTGCTCCAAACCCTCAGGATAATACTTTCCATTCTCTGTGGGCTTCAAAAAGCAGAAGGAATCTTTCCATGATGTGATGGGAACTCTCTGGAGAGTACAAGAGAGCATCTTCACCACAGGAGGGTATGGGAGGTTTGCTTTAGGGACCTGACTGGCAGTCCCTACTTTTCACAAAACACCTGTCCCTCCAATACCTGAAGTTTTTATTTGCATCTAGTGTCTTAAACCCAATTCCCTGTGATGCCTTGTAGACTGCGCTATGCAGGGAAACTACATTTGTGTGCACCTCCTTTTGTCCAGCAGGAAATGCCTTGTGTCCATAAACAAATTATCTTCTAGCAGCTTATCGCACCACGTAAAGGGAAATAATGAAACAGGTTTAGAATGGAAACAAGATTGCTTGGCACCACTCTTGTCCACTCCTTTTGCATTTCTTGCTGCAGTTCAGGAGAAATACAGCCAGGTACCTGCAAACAGCTTAGCCCCACACACGATCAATAGCAGAAAAGATAAATCTGCTGCAATGGACTACAGGCTGTACTGTCACTAAGTGACAGTGAAAAATGATCGCTACATGAATACACTGCATTTTTATCTTTAAATCTTTCAATAGAAGCAGTGTCAATAACAGAGCACTAAATAATCTCTAGATAGAAGGAAAATCTTTTTTTCTTTCTTTTTTTTTAAGAGGGAAGATGGATGTCACTTTGTTTGGAGACCTTAAACACTCAAGTATGGAATTAGACCTGCAAATTCCAGGAAGTGATTGTCTGTTTAGACAATCTCTGTCTCATTTTAGGAAAGACTAGCTGAATTCTGCTTGAAAACATAGCTCAATTCCACAGCATGAATGCATCAGGGTAACTGTAAGTGGAATATGCAGAAATAAAATAAATAAGGATTTTTTTCCTCATGTTCCTGTGGGGATAATATATCTCCCTGAATTGGATACAGCTGCCAGAGATGGCCTTTCTTTACTTTAAAATATTTCTGACCTTTCCCTGAGCTAACTGGATGCAGTTTACCATATTGGCCCAAGTATAAAACAAAATCTTTTCCAGATAATAGCCTTTGGAAAAAATCCAATCTGTTCTGTATCTGCTGACCACGCCACACATGGCTCTGGTCCTTCCCTAGCCCATGGAGGCCGTTCCTGGCATGTCAGCGTGGCAGCAGGCCAGCACCTACAATGCACGCACCTTCATGTTGTTTTTGGGTCGGCTGGTTGTGGTGGAGCAACACCCAAATGGAGCAGGTACTCGCTGGGGATGCTGGTAGCAATGCGGCCCCGCTGCATCTGCATATGTTCACGTTTCTGCCCTGACAAAATGAAGGCAGTCTTTTATTTGAAGCCAATTTATTTCCACATCATATAGTGCCTCCACTGTCTCCAAGTATTGATGTCCCTTTTATCCCATATTATGATACAGCAAGAAACACGCTAGAATGCCTTTGACAACACCAAATTGATTAACTTTTTTTTTTGCTCATGCAGGATGTTTTCCATCACAACGTTTGTGGAAGTAGAAGTTTCTGGGTAAATCTAGTTTGGTGGCAATTTCAGCAATGCCAGTTGTGTCCTGCTAACATGTGGAGTGCTGCAAGGACTCCAGGATGCTCTGTGCAGTTTTCCGATGTGTGCCTTCCACATGGAGCCCACTCCAGTGGAAATGCTCTTTTGGTTGCAAACTTTGTGAACTGAGTTCGGTGTAGCTGCCCTTTAGATTCCAGAAATAGGGTTTTGAAGCAGGCAGCAGGGCTGTAGAAAGGCTTATCGATTTAAAAGTCCCTTTGTATGTACTCCAAGTTTGGTTCAGGTGCTTTCTTGTATAAAGGTCAAGATGAAGTACTGAATTTCTGAAATGCTGAAGTTCTGAGTATCCCAGAACTTCCATTTACTCTGCCTGTTTTGTCTGCATTTCTGTTAAAAAGCTTGGTTGCCTGTCCGTCTTAATGCAGTGATGACCAATACTGAGTGTGAAACAGCTTGAAAGAAAATACTGATCTATGCAGTTACTCGAACTGCTTGACTTGTCTGGAAAACTGCAGGTTTCCATGCCCTCGTTCAGCCTTAGGCATATTTGACTATATTTATTTTTGTTGCTGGTCTCTCTCTTTTACAGCTGGAAAAGAACTGAAAGAAGGCATGTAAGAAAAGCTAAAGATTCAAAAATAAGACCTTGTAGTTTCAGGATGGCTGGTGCTTTAAGGAGAGATCAGCCCAGTTTCATCTGTTAAAAATCCTGCTGAGATTGATTGGTTTATGGAGAGGTGATTATAAAAGCCAGCAAGCAGCTTAATTGGGATGGAGAGTTATGAGAAGTAGCTTGGCTTTTGTAAGAAGTACTGAAGCAAATGACTCTTGGCAAGTGGCTGGTGGAATGGGGAAAGCTAAACTCAGGAGTTAGGCAGGATGGTTGCTTGGCATGCTGCATTCGTATTCAGAAGGAATAAAGCTGAAGATTGCCAAAATCATGCCTGAATCTGGTTCATGTCAGGCCTTATTGTCCTGAGATTACACTTTTCTCTAATAATATTTACTAATCAGGAACTTCAGTGATTGTTACTGTCAGATTTTTTAAAGAGCCTGGGGAAAAGCAGCCTCTGCTTTTCCAAGCTGCAGGTTAGAGTTTCCTCCTGGCAAGAAGAAATACCATATATCGTACCATGAACTCCATCATATTTACTGTCATAACAGTGGATACACTGCCATCTAAAACTTTCATGCGCCTGTTCAATGAAGAGCAATAGCTAGTGGATGTGCTCAACCATGTATTGAATAACCATCATGTTTTAAGCTTCCCCTTGCCTGCTGCAAAATCCTACCTCCGCAAGAAAGTGGTAAGGAGTAGAATTCAAGCATTATATATTCAAGCAAATTCTGCTGACTGCTGCTAGGCAGTGAGGCTGGAATGATTGTGCCAAATCCTGGCCCTTCATGATACTGGAAGCGGAATTTTCCCCAGAGCAAACCAGTGTCAGAGAGAAAACCCAGGGGACAAGACAGAACATTTGAAAATACAGCCCAGACATTAAAAAAGGCAAATAGGCTTTACCTAGTTAAATTACAGAATACACAAATATCCCAGAATGATACAAAAGCCTGATCCTGCAGTCTTCAGATAGGGAAAACAATGAGTTTAACTGACTCTAATACTGCAGAATCATCAATACAGTCAAGAAGAAGCAACTGGGTCATTCTGTCTCAGCCACTTGCATATTGCAGAACTACTTGTCTGTTCTTGCTACTATTTCATCCCTGCTAATGTCTTATTTAACCTGCTCAGGATAGTTGTCATTTTGAAAATGGGCAAAATACATTAAATTTTAACATCATAATTTAAAAATACATGTATTTGTGCAGATTTTTCTAAGTGACTAGGATCTGAACGTATAGGGCAACAGAACACGACTCAAAGCCCAATTTAAAGAAAGTATGTTTTGAGCAGGCATCAACAGATAGACTGAAAAGCAAGGCAAAAGCATAGGTTTTTTTTAGATGTTGAGTGGACTAAATGCAATGTGAATTTATGTGCAAACCATCTGTGATTTCTGGTATTTTTTGATGCCTTCACAGCTCTAATTTTAAGCAGTTATGTAGCCTTTAAATAATGATACTTTCTTCCCATTTGGTTTTACATCAGCTTCCACACTTGATCACTGAATGTTTGAAGAAAAGAAGTGGCTGTGTGTACTTCTCTGCAGATTGCACACATACAGAATAAAACAGCAGCCTTTTATTTTTGCAAGTAAAATTTGACATATTTTGGGACAGAATTCCGCATGCATAAAATAACACCCTGAGTTTTGCTGGGTGTGGTTTACTTTTTGTAATTTGCTTTACACTTCTCATGTAAATTCAGTGCTGGGATAAGGTGCGAAGTTGACTTCCCCAGGGACCGGAACTCCAGAAGCAGCACAGCATAACAGCAGATCTCTCTGAATTATCTTAAAACTGGTATCAAGGGTGCCAGTTTCATCAGACAAGGGGGAATCGAAGAGTCATAATTCATCCAGTCCTTAATGGTTCTATAGACAAATCTGTTACATGCTGGATATTCTCTGTGTGATGTGGACACTTTATAACCATAAACAGAAACAAACTACTCTGGATAAGGAACTGAAGAGCCACCTGAAAACTGTAGTTCCTACAGTTACAGTGACCCCCTAAGGACACTGGGAGGCCTCCAGGTCTGTTTTCCATGGACTATCCTGTGGGGGAAGATCATTTCAAACACGAGCCAGGTCGCCTGAGAGCCTGAAACAATACTAAGCTAACTCTATTCATCCCACAGGAAATCTGATGATAACTACATCATTGTCAGCTCAGTTCATTATTTCACTATTTCTTCTGGCAGGAGTGTTCAGGTAAGATTTTCGCTCACTATTGTAGGATATAGTGGGAGATTCTGATTCAGGGAACAATAGGAAAGAAATAGCACCAAAGATCAAGGCTCCCCCACATCTGGAAATGTCTTGCCATTCCAGTCTTGTCTAAAAGGAGGCAGGACGCATTCCCTTCTCTTGGCAGAAGCCTCAAACACGAGTCGATAATCCCCCAGCTTCTCTTCTTTCAATAATGCATTGTATAGTAAACTCTGTGGCTAACTGAAGACTGAAAACCTGAGAGAAATTAATAGGAATGCAAAAATAGCAAGAATATCTTACCAATTGCACTACTGAGCGTCACAATTATTTGAACAAAAAAAAATCAGTTTATTATATTTATCTGAAGTGCTGTCAAGAATGTAGCGATGAGGTATGAAGAAATGAAGAGGTCCTGGTGATAAGTATCGTCCAGCTTGCCACAGAATAAGTGAGTAAGCATCAGCATTTGTCTATCTCAGAGGAAGATAAAGATCGTTTCGTATGATGTCAGTTATTCCAAATGTTGAGTCCTGTCTAGACATTTCATGAGAGATTATCTGCACTTGGTATGAAACCCAATAGTTGCCATTAGTCGTCTCTCCTGACAACAAAATTAATTTCTCTTAAATGAGAATGCATTTCTAATTGGGTACTTTCTTCCCTAACAAATTGTTTACAGTACCTCTGCAAGAATTCTGAAATCATCCCTTTTCTTTGATGTTGCTGATTAATTACAGCCCACTTGGTTCTTAGTAGCTGCAATTTGAGTAATATTGCTATAACATACTTTGCTGTGAAAGGTTCATCTTAATTACACGCTCCCCAGTCAAGCTTCTGCTTTGGAGGGGAACTGTACTGCTCTTGTCAAGCTGCATGTGATGCCTGGTTGGATTGTTACTTTTTTTTCCCCCTTTCCCTCCAAGTGAGTTCAGAGCTTATGTACGTTACGAGACTGACAGCACCCAAAATGAAATTCTCTCTTTAGCCATAGAACAGATCCAGAACTGGCAGTTCACTGCAGTCTCCTCTATTCCATCTCTTAGTCTATCTACATGGCACAGTGCAGCAGTGTGTGGAGATAACTGGGCTAGCTGTAGTATCACCGTGTTAGCACAGTGGTCTGCCAAAGCTAATTAGCAATGCCAAGAGGCAGGGTTTATTAGTCTGGTCGGAATGCTGAACTAACAGAGCAGGCTGCTTCCAGGACTGCAGTTGCTGCTTGCATCTCTCTACATGACACTGCGTTGTGCAATGTGGATATAACCCATATGCTTTAAATGTGATCTTTTTTTGGAGGGAGAACACTAGATCCTTGAACTTCTGGTGGAGAGGATAAAAGACGTCAGTGCTGATGCTTGCTCAGATGTGGATACGTGTCCATATTGAGCCACCCGAATAATTTTGCAGGAGCCCACTCAACAGCTGTCAGATAGTAAGATTTCTGGATGTTTTGAAGATCAGCTGGATACTTGCTTTTATGTTTTACTTGTGATTTTAAGGCAAAAAGACTTTTATCGGTACCTTGAAGGTATCCTGGTTTCACGTATTTTATATCCCTAATGCCCACGGAGAATATACCTATAATGAAGATGAAATTAGCATATTGCCTTGGTTTGGGCAAGCTGCCACTTAAGGAATATGGCTTAAAAGAAAGCAGTGAGCAACTTAGGCAAGGCAGTGCTCTGTAAATGAGTACTCCAAACTATGCAGTCTTTTCCTTCGAGGTGTGGCAAAACAGGAGGAGAAGTAATAAGAGGAACAGGAACTCCTGCTCTCTTCTTTAGCCATTATCTTTAAGTGATGAAGCAGAGTCTGCCTTAACTCCCCACGGAGCCAACAGAGTTCTTAATGCTCTGAGTTGCCCATTGTCTGTTCAGGAGAACTTGGCTCCTCATTTATGCAAGGAAAAGCAGATTCCTGGAGCAAAAACTCTGAATGCCCTCCTTTGAGTTTCTAAGCCAAAGCTATGCTGTGCTCTTCATTCTTTAGGGGCAAGTTGTAAATGGTTCCTTATATATTTATGGGTTTGTTTTCAGGCCACTGTTTTGTTGTTACAGTTTAAAAATGGTAAAACAACTGTCAAGCCCTTTTACTGTTCCAGGTAGGATGTAAAATCACAAATCCTTGCACTTGGGCACCACAATGGTGGGGATCTTGGAGACAGTTAAAATAAATGCGATATTAACAGCTGAACATATATGTTTAAAAAGAATAAATCGTACATCAGAGGGGAAGAAATGGAAAAGAATCAGCCATTTCCAAGGGAGAGCATATAAAATAAGTTACAGACATCTGCAATGTGCACTCAGAGTCTGAAATTTGCAGTGAGAGGAAAAAAGAATAATGCCATGCAGGAATGATCTTTCAGCCTGCAAGTATTCCCTTATAATAACACAGTACCTTCTTGACCAATGTATTATAGTCCAAAGAAAGGTATATTATGTATAACATAACTAATATTATAGATCCATAAACAGTTTAAGTTGCCACTCTGGCTGAGATAGTCCTGACCTGTCTGCCTCTGGCTGCTATTCTTTGATTCGGTGCTTTTTTACATAAAGAACTATTCCTATCTTGTTCATATTTGCCTTACTAAGCATGCTGAGTCCATTGCTGATTCTTTGAAGTGCAGCACTATATATTTCACTGTTTATGTAGGCTGAACTACATTGCTTCAGACTATATTGCTTCCAGGTTTGGTTTACCTCTGTGCTCAGATACAACAGCATTACTAAACTCAAGAGAAGTAGAACCACAGCCTTTTCATTTTCTCATTTTTCATGCTAAGTAATAGGGTTTCACTTATCAACACCTCGCATGTTGTCTGAGAACACTTAATTGATTGGATGCAATTTTCAGAATCCGTTGCATGATAGACAGAAAAGTGTCACTGAGTGGAGGGCAAAGACTCGCTTCGCTTGGCCACTGACACATCTGCCGGTCCTTGTCATATTCATTTCCATTTTACATATTTAAAAGAAAAAAAAAAAGTACCTCTGACTAAAGGATCTGGCTGTGTGGATTGTGCTTACCGAATTTAATTAATACCTTTATGAAAGAGGCTGTTATTTACTTTACAACTTGAGAAAACAAAAAAGCTAGCCCTTTGCTGCAATTTACTGTGTGCGGAGTGACTATTGGCCTGTGCCACGCTTCATTTATTTTAGCTCTGTCTATTTTGGCTGTGCTCTAAGGGTGGAAAGAGCTGGCGGTGGCATCGGAAACATAAGCAGCTCCTGCAAAATCCAGCTAGTACTACTTGGTGCTACGATAGCCCTCCCGAACTTTGCTGTGCTTTGCAAACATCCGATAATGAATGCTGGGTCCTTGTCCTGCCGACTTCCACAGCGGTCACGACTGAGACATGACCTGTAATACGGGGCCCAACGTTGAAATCTTCAGTCTGTCCACAAGCGTAAGGCTTACAGAAGAATTCTTGCCTTCTTAAAGCTAAGCACAGCTGTTACAGCAGGACGGGGCCCCTTGCTTCCTGTTTTAAATGGTTTTATTTCTGGCTCTATGCTTGGAAAACACCCTACAGATCCACAGAACATCCAGAGGAGGGAACATACCCTATATTGCGGGCAGAGAGCGATGCACAGCACGGGAAAATAAAAGAAAAGAGGACATTTGACTGGAAAAAAATATATTTCTGAGGAAGGAGAGGAATGCACGTGCCAGCGCGCGTTTCTTTGGCCCTGGGGCCGGGCAGACATCGCCTCAGCCGCTCCTGTCAGAGGCGCTGAGCTCAGGGCGCGCGGGGCAGACCCGCCTTCGCTGAAGAAATCCCTGAGGTTAGAAAAAGAGGATAAAAGGCTTCAAAGTGACACGTTTTGCCGGTCAACCCTCGCTCCCGCCCGCGGCAGCCCCTGAGGGAAGCGCCGCTTCCCGCCCGCTCCCCCCTTCCGAGGCCGGACTACATTTCCCAGCATGCCCCGGGCCGCCGCGGCCTCGCCGCGCTCCTCACGGCCCGCCGGGGAGAGGCCGGGCCCGGCCGGCCAAGATGGCGGAGGGGGTGCTGAGCCCCGGGGTGAACCTGGAGGCCTTCTCCCAGGCCATCGCCGCTATCCAGGCGCTGCGCTCCAGCGTGACGCGGGTCTTCGACTGCCTGAAGGATGGGATGCGGAACAAGGAGACCTTGGAGGGCCGCGAGAAGGGCTTCGTGGCCGCCTTCCAGGAGAGCCTGCACTCCGTCAGCCGCGACCTGGGGTGAGCAGCCGGCCCTGAGGGGGCTTCTCCCCACGTCGGGGTGCAGCCGGTGGGGAGAGGGGTCCCAGGGTCCCCGGGCCTGTCCCCTCGGAGGCGCCTGGCAGTGCCGTTTCCGCTCCCGGAGAAAGTTTTAGGCAAATACATAAGAAAACGCTCCGGTTTATTCCTCCCAGCATCGGGGGTGTTGCCCCTCCGTGATGTTTCATTCCACAGTTTCCAAAGGGATGAGTGCTGCTCGTAATGTTTACCTGGTTTTTGTTCTTGTTTTGTTTTAAAAAAGGAGCTGTCGATGGGTTTCCCTTGGCGAGGTGAATGCTTTTGGTTGCAGGAGATTTTTCTCTGGTTTCTGAAGTTTTTTGTTTAAAAATAAATTAAATCACTCTTTAGGCTCTGGCCTAAGCATGCAAATGGTTGAAGAATGACCATTTTATTACTAAAACTTGTAAGGCTGAGAAGTTGGTACACGTAAGTATAGTTGTTCAGTACCAGTGGGTCTGTTTCACGTAAATAGAGACAAACTTGAGGCTGATGGTCCGTGTGGATCCTGCCAGAGGGGTTCGGCTGTGTCCCACTGGGAGCCACCAGTGCTGTCCAGGGAGGTGTCCAAGGGCAGGGCGAGCGTGTAACCACTCTTTCCCAGCACATCTTCTGGCTGCCAGAGATGTAGTGTTCAGGGTCTTGTGTGCAAGAATTTGTTTCTTGCTGGCTAAGAGGCCTTGCTGATTTTTAGTTCTGATTGTGGTAATATAATTTGTTACCTACTTCTTTCCTTCTCTTGGGAACGATGGTAGATAATCCTTCTTATGAATGATGTTGTACACAGCTTTATAGACTTCTGTTGTATCCCTTTGGTTTTTATTGTTTTAAAGTTGAGGAGGCTTCATGGTTCCCTGCATGGAAGCTGTGCCATTCCTTTGGTTATCCTTCATGTCTTGCTTTGTAGCTTTTTAAAGAGTTATCTATTATAACCCCAAATTTCTTCTTCCCAAACAATAATAGATAGCAATTGGCTCTGACCTATCTTGTCTCGTGTGTAGTATTTTACAGTCCTCTACTTTGCCGTTTATCATGCAGTATTTCAGTGCTGTGAAGTTCTTGTGCCGTTCTCGTGCCATTCTTTGCAGTCAGTCCCTGTTGTTACTACTGTACCTGAGAGAAGCTTCATCATCAAAGTGCACCAGTTCCTTTTTCATCAGCTCTTCCACAGCATTAGTGGATATGCTTATCAGTGCTTTAGTGACCGTTTCTTTCCTGATTCCTTGCAAGATAACTTTTTTTTTATATTTTGCAGTATATTTGTCTTTTTTGAAACATAACTGCCCCAAAATACTGTAATTTATATAGCACCTGTTACATATTCTGTTACATGTTTGGGAAGCACAGATTTCAAGTAGCCTGGGAATACTCCAAGGTGTATTGAAGTTAATGTTATCAGTAGATTTTCGCTCACATTGTGAAAGTATTGGCTGGGATCCCTATTGAACAAATCCTTAGTTATTATGTCTATTCACATTTATTGTATTGTTTTGATGAGAAATATTAAGCACGTTCATGAGTGTTCGCAGCACCAGAGACTTAGAAAGAATGTACGCCATGGGAACTTGAAGGAATGATGATTAATAAAGGAGAATTTTGTGGTAGTAAAGTGTGGAAGTCTCTTAACTGTTGGTTCCGTGGTTGTTGGTGTTTATTTTTGTAACCTTCATTAGATGCAAATTGAGATATTTGGGGGTTTTCTTTACAGAGATTTTCAGAAGTCAGCCTTTGAGGGGTCTGAAGTGTGCTTCTAATTTAGTGGAGGTTCTGAAGTTCAGAGTAGGATGTAATATGCAGAAGTCAAAAGGAAAGGCATCTGATGACTCACGGCGCTTTAAAAACTGCATTTTATATCTATGCAAAGTAGCCAGTCTTTCTTCTACGGTTGATTCCACATGAGTTTTAAAAATTGCTTAACTTTTTTTATTTTTAAATGTAGTGTTTGACAAATGAGATATGAAGCAGTAATACGTTTCACAATGAGTTTTTTTCATGGGAAAATGGTGCTTATTATGCTTTAGTTGAATATTTTGTGCATGTCTACAAATGTACCAATTGCTCATGGAAATCAGAAGATGCTTCCTTGCCCTGAGAACTTGGAATGCATATACTTGCTTAGAGTAATCCCAAACGTTGGAGGACCATCTCCAGGCTTAGTACTAATGTCAGTTCTTCTGTATATTTATATGAGGACAACGTTAATTTCTAGTTCTTTAATGAAATGATGAGGCATCTGCCTGCTTGACGGTTAAAAAAGTACTAATGCTAAAGTCAGAATTTCTGTAGTTTCTGAGGGTATGCATTGCTCAGAAGACGCCCTGGGTTCTGGAAGTGCTTGTGAACAGGACCTGCCATAGTTTGACTCTTTCCAGGTTTTGTTACAAAGACTCTTGACTTGTATTTTCTCGCCTAAGAAGCCCTGAGCTTAATGACTAACAGACCACTTTAAATTGTTTGGATAATGAGAGTTGTTATGTTTTTTTATCAAATTGGGGAGATAGTTAAAACTCACTTAGCTATTAAAATAGAGTTCATGTGTGATGGCTTTCCCTACAGGAGGATTGTACATCTCGGATATCTGTATTTGCAGACCTGATTTAAAAAAAATGCCATTCTGTTTTCTTTCAGTGAACTGGAGCGTCTGAGCAACCTAGTTGGTAAACCGTCTGAGAACCACCCCCTGCACAATAGCGGACTGTTGAGCCTAGATCCTGTTCAGGACAAAACACCTCTTTACAGCCAACTTCTTCAAGCCTACAAATGGTCAAATAAGGTAACAGAATACATCAATGTAATGTAATTGTGTATTCCTACAGAATGTTTGATTTGTGATACAGTAGACTTCTCAGTGTTTGAGACTGTCAGAATTGCTGAGGTTTTTTTGAAGTTGAGGAACATAATGTGTACCTAAATGTACTTTCAAGGGTAAAAAAGGTGTTTTAATTGAGAGGAGACTTTTCTGTGATACTGAGGTGTGCCCTTGTTTTTCAAAGGGGGTGTTAACTCCGAAGCAGAACAATACTTTCCGTATTAGCTGTTTAGCATCTTACGTAGATATAAAATAAAGGTATATTGTGTCCTTGCATCTGGCAGTAAACACTGTAGCAGAGGGCAGTGGGATATTAGAGCAGAGACTGAAGAGCTTATGTCGCCTCCAAAGCTATTTCTAGGAAAGAAACATATAGGGAAGTTGTCATCATCACAAATCTTTATGCCTGTCCGTACCGTATTTTCTGCTGCTAAAAACCATTTGCACCTGATCTCAGAAATAAGAAGAGATTCCAGAGTTGTAGCTTTTAACAACCTTATACAAGATAGCAGGAGTAAGCAGGAATAATAAATCTGAAAATATTTAGGGCATTAAAGAAACAATTCCGCTTTAAATTATTTATTACGATACATGAGCAAGGAAGATTTTCAGACTACAAAAATACATCGTAGGCCAGTTCTTGTTATACATTGAGCCAACCAATCTAATATTATTTATAAATAATACATTTTAAATCTAATGTTTAAAATAGAATACTACAATAACATTTGTATGAATACCACAATAATGTTTGTACAGTCACTTTTCAGAATACAAGTATGTGTTAACGTCTTCTAAAATCAGTAGAATTCAACATTGATAGAAACTTGATATGATTGGAAAATGGGGGACAGGAAGGATTTTTAAGCAGACATTTATTGAGAAAATGTTTCATGTTTGCTTGTGTTTCTTGCTGCTACCAGCAGATTATTGGCACTGAAGAAAAAATAATTAATTTGCTACTTTCAGAAAAAAATAAAACCCTCTAACATTTATACATAAAAACTTCTGAACTTGTAATGAAGTTAAGTCTTCAGTGATTTACTTCTTTAGGTCATTATCAGAGTAAACTCAGTTGATAATAGCTTTGACAGAGTTGTTCTAGTGGAGTTTTTTATTAACTTAGGGTGTTATGGAGCTTTGAAGAGCAGTTTTTTGTAATGCCATTCTGATTTCAGAAAGCAGGAAGTTTTAGTATCCTGTGCACGCATATACACAGTTAAATGTTCCAGGAGAAAACCAGTATTTTTTTTCTTTAATTTCTGTTGCCTTTGGCTTCTGTTTTACAGGGAAAATAAGAGATACTGTTTAAGTTGTGTTTAAATAGCTACTTTCTACCTAATGGTTCTTCTGAAATTTACTCGTGTCCTTTCTAGGGTTTGCAATAATCAGCAGGCGTGGGTACATTGCCCCTGTTCCTAACAGCAGATGTGTTGCGTGTGTGAGGGTATTAGCTGCTGGATTTACCATTAGCAACAAAGACCCTGTTGATGCTCGTTTATCTTGCTCTTTAATTCTTCATTGCTAAATACACTTCTTGAATAAGTGTTATTTCATTACGTCTTTTGGCTGCCTTCTGTTCTTATGTATGTCTGGTGTTTTCTGTTGCTTGAAGGGAGTATTTAGATCTGGTGATGTGTCAATACACTTTATGTCTGTCTGCGTTTAATTTTTAATTTGTGACCCCTTTGTGGCTTGCTTCCTGTATTTTTGATGAGCTGAGATAAGGGCATTTTCCTCTCCCTTTGATTGTTCATGCATTACTGATGGCATGAATAGCCACATGGCTGCCAGGGGAGGATAGATGGAGTAGACTTTTGGGGCTATGGTGCAATTCCTAAAGGACTTTCATGAAATATAGGGAAAATGAGCACACAGACTTTGTATTGCATGTTTCAATGCATTCTGTTTATTTTTTAAAACATGGTGGGGCTGGTAGTAGTAGCTTGTAGGACAATAATAAGTAAGTCTTGGTCATAATAACTGGGCTATCTCATGAGAAGCAAATTATTGTTCAGTATATCAAAGCAGTATATTTAGTACTATGTATTAAAAAAAAAAAAGCTTTGCTGCATTATTTTTTATCTAAAATTGAAAGAACAATTAGAGGCCTGAAATGATAATTATTAAAAAACCCAAAACACCAAAAACCCAAAGAAAAAAACCCCCAGCATTTCAAAAGTTATCCTGTATAATAGTCTGTTTGTTTAAAAGCTCAGATTTTTAGTTGGTCCACTTACATCAGTATTTCTGCTTTGGAAATTATAGTCTCAGCCAGTTTTTGGAGAGTATAGTGACAGTAACCTTCCAAATACCATAAACCACATGAATTTCATCTGGTCTTGGGTACATGGACAAGCTTTTTGGGTTAAGTAGTAGTGCTGGCTGCAAAGTGTAGTAAAGATCATACTCACAGACATAAACGGAAAATTCTCTGCTTAAGATGTGAATGTTAACATAGGAGATTAGACTTACTTGACACTTTTCAACTTGTTTTATTTACCACAATTAATACTTGTAGCTGTGGCTGGTTATGTATTGTGAGAAGACCCACTTTTAGGTGCAAAGTTACTGACCTAAATCTTTAGTTTAGTGCAGTAGAGATGGGTTGCATTTAATTGTGATTTCGGAGATATTTGCCCCGAACCTTATTTTACTGCTTCTGTGAGTCACAACGCTGGTTCCTCTGTTTCTGAGTATCTTAAGTTTGCCTGCTCCAAGGGTGCAGAAAAGTACAGTGGGAAAAATTAAAACTTTCCTTATGGAAGTGTGTTATCTTGGCAGTGCTTGTTATTTATTAGCACCTGCTATCCTGATATTTACTTACTGTAGTTTACCCAATAGTTTTGCAGATGGTAAAGTTGTCCTTATAATGGAAGCAGCTGTTTGGGAACACAACAGCTTGTCAAATGCATTAATTACATACACATGCAGCTGTAAAGGAACTTTACTTTTCCAGGTGTTTAACAGAGCTGACAAGCTATAGCTGAAAAACACAAGAAGTTGATCTTACTGCAAGCAAGAGCTAAATGGTTTTTCTTCTTTGCCTTAACTTCCTTTATGTATCAGTAGAAATCATACAAGTAAATTACTTTGCTGACTGTGGGGTGCATGGAGGCAAGTAGTAGCCATGGAACAGAATTTAGGTCTACTTGAGAATTTTTTTTCTCCTCCTCTTCAATTTTATTTAAGAAAAGAGGTTTTCTTCATTACAGTTGAAGTGCTGTTTCCCAGAAGTATCTATATGAGCCCTCTAATGTAATATTGAAGATACAATAAGACAAAAAAGAGCTATCATTCTGTATTGGTAATGCAGATAAAGTATTATCAGTAAGTTAGGAAGTTTGTAGAAATCAGTAGTGGGTTTTTTTGTTTTTTTTTAATGTGGACTGTCTCTGTGTAGTAATTGTAGTTGATTTCTGGTTTGAGTAATTATGTACATCTCAGCTGTTGAATTTTTTTTGTAATATGATCGTTGTGTCTGAGCAGCTGAAGTCTAAGATGACAGTAGCAGTTGGAAGGGTTTCTGGTTTGTATGTGCGTGGCCTGATGCTACTTGGAACAAACAGGACTGGATCTGCAAGGTGCTGCTTGCTGCCTTACCTCTCATTACCAGGTGCTTGCTACTTGCATTGTATGGAATTCACAGGAAACTACCACAGGGAGAATGCATTGCTCTAAGTTTACATGAAAGGAATTGTTAAAAGTCACTCACTAAATTAGACTGAAATACTGATTAAGTTTTGGTTTTTAAAAGAAGCTGTGACCTCACATTTGTGACAGGGCCACTGGAACAACTTGATTTGTTGCTTTTCAGGACACTTCTATAACAAGTGCCCTTAAGCTGGCCTTCCTTGTTCCTGGGTGCTTCTTGTTTTCTGCAGTAGATGAGACCACGATCTCATGAATAAGAGCATCATTTACTAAGCAACTGTGTGTTTCTTCATATTTGTTCTCAATACTGGGTGA
Organism: Burhinus oedicnemus; assembly: GCA_008921705.1. NCBI lineage: Eukaryota > Metazoa > Chordata > Aves > Charadriiformes > Burhinidae > Burhinus > Burhinus oedicnemus. The sequence continues at coordinate 3,246,189 of VFFE01007119.1, read as the reverse complement.
CAAAGGGGTTTTGCGGGGGAAAAATACTTGGTGATGATGTGATGAAACGATTATTATATACTTATCCATGTATAAAAGGTTTATTAAAACTTGTGATGGTGTGGTTGCCTGATCCAGCTACAGTAATGCTGGTGGTCGGAGTAGATGCAGATTTTTGGAATCCGGGAGTTTGAACTCATTCTTTGAGTGGTATAAACTGCTGTTTTCTATCTGCTGCTTTAGTGAGGTTATTTATGCCTGTAGTGTGTATTTGTTCATCCTCTTTGCCCTTGGCAAAGCCCTTGTATACCCTTGCCCTGTGCATGCCCAAGGCAGTGTCTGTTAAGGTGTTTCCATTGACTCCAGTGGAACAGAAAATATGCGGTGTATTATATGTCCACTGAGCAAGGCAAATGCTTTTATAGGACAAGTTTCCCCTCTCTTAATGGGGTGCTGTCAAGTAGTTCATGCCTAACATTTGAGCTTTAATCACCGATAGAGGTTTTTTGCTTATTTGCCTTTGTTTATTTGAAGGGTATATGCGAAATGGATCAACTACCAAACCAACATTATAGAATGACTCTTTCTACCAGACTTAAGAAACATTGAGTTTGTTGGGTAGCAGCAAACGAAGTCTTCCCTGAGTTGCTGATTGATAGCAGTATTAGCAGAGTTTACTTGCCCAAGTGAAAATATTGTCTTCTATAAGTCCTCTTTCCTCCCCCCTCCCCCCTTACAGTAAAGAGTTTGTTTTCAGACTTTCAAATAACATTAGTAACAGCAGTAGAACTGGGAGAAATTTAGAACAGTTGTAGTCTTGAACAGGTGATGTTATTTTAATTGTTTTCCTTGATTTTAACTTCACTGAAGTGCAGTGCTGTATTCTCTACTGTTTTCAGAATTGCATTTGTCTGTGTGATTTACTCTAGTTCCAACACTTCTGTAGTTTGAACCTATGTGCATAGGTGTGTGTGAGTGGTGGTGGTGGTATTGTTTTACCATCGTGAAATGGTACTTAAAAAGCATGCTAATTGTGTATTTGGGAAGGCTGTTATCTACAACTTCAAGCAGAAAGCAAAAAAAAAAAATCAAACTTTTCTGACTTTGTGACTCTCTGGGTGAGTAGGATTTAGAACAAATTATTTAATTTACTCATTTGTGAAAAGACGACTATGGCAACTTCCATGAACTTTACAGTATTAGTGTATTGTAAATGTTCCAAATGAATAAAGCTGGACAGGAGTTGTCATAAATGTATTTAAAAGTAATACACTGGCAAATACAAAATGGAAAAAAAATTACTGTTGATCTGCATGTTGAAATACACTAAAAAATATTTGGATTTAAATTTGTTAACCTCATAGCTTCCTCTTATTTTTACATAAATTTAAAATCGAACTGTTGAGATTGCTATTAATGAGTTAAAATGATTTTCTGTCACATGACAGAAGAGAAGAGGAATATATAGTTTTTGTTTATTAAATTATTTTGATGTGTTCCCTGATAAATTATTTGTATAAATTGTGTTTGTTGTAGGTCTCAAAAAAGAAATCAATAGAGCCTGTAGAGAAAGTCCAGACTTGTTACAACTACCCTTGGTAGCTTAGTATTGATTAGACAGAAATATTGAGTTTAATGACAATAAATGACATTAAATGTTAACCATAATAGTAGAGGAACAATGTTGAAGTAATTTTTTTTTTTTTTGTTCATCTTGATTGTAAAACAAAGTGTTCATTCCAAGGAACGTTAATTTTAAATTTTGGATATGCTCAAACATTTTGAATTTAATGTGGTTTTACAGTAGCATGGACAGTGTAACTGAATTATTATGTTGGCAGTTCTTTGGAAGTTCAGGCAGATGGCCAAGATTTTGTCCTTTCAGGACTTTTTTTCTACAAAAATGCAGTGTTAGGATATTGTGACATACTGTTGCATGGAGATCTAGCTTATTCTGCTGAGATTTCATCCTCCCAAATTGGGAAACATTTTCTTTTCAGATGTCCTGTAGTATCAGTGACAGACATGTGGCATTGAGGAAAATTGATGGTAACTGAATCATTGGCTTGCCCAGTGCTTCTGGAGGTTGCTTTTGAAGATCATCTGTGCTTGCTGGGGTAAGAGTGGGCAGGTTAGTGGTGCAGCCTGAGCTGCTGGTATTCTCAGTGAGCAGGAGCTCTAAAGAAGTTACTTAAAGCAAAGATTTGAAGTGACCAAAATCCCTTGGTTTGCTCACAGAAGGCAACAAATAAAAAAAAAAAAAAAAAAAAGATTTTAATGGAAGCAAGGTGACAAGTCACTACAAGGATACCTCTGTTGCACTCTGAAGAGTATATTTTAATCTGCTTTGTAAGAGCAGAGTCAGTGCTTCATAGAGGGAGCCGGAGTGGAAAGGCTCTTGGGGATTACTGGCTGTGGACTCCTTTCCTGTGCAGATAAGCCGTGGGAGTTTATATTCCTCTCACTGGAGAAATGAGTGATACATGAACTGGTGTTTTCTTGTACACGGTGCACAAAACAGGAGCTGGGCCACTTGGATGTCTTATTGCTTGTCTTATTAATTTTTGTTGTAACCTTGAACAGAGTGCATGATTTTTTTTCTGTGCCTCATTTTTCTTATGGATAAAATAGGATAATAATACTTAACCTACTTCTTGGGAGAGTTTGTAGTCTAAATGTGTCTCAAGTGCATTGGGTTCTTTGGACAGAAATGTTCTGTAGATGCCAAGTATTATACAGCCAGTGACTAATGTTGTTTGCCTGGCAGTCTGGAAAAATGCCCTTTATGGGCTTTTAATTTCGTGCAATTTTAGGCAAATGTTTTGGTGAAATGCCCTTGCTGTTCAGAATTACATTAATTTTATTTTTTTTTTTTTTTTTTTTTTTTTTTTTTTTTTGACTAGGAAACAGGTGGTTACCTCTCTGCTTCCAACTGCTGTAGTTATTAATTGTTGCTCAGTTGTCTGCCTGGAGAATACTAACTTTTATTATTGCAGGTTGATTTTAGTGACCAGGAATGGCAGCGGTGGCAAATCCAGGTAGTGTGCAAATTGTCCTTGATATTACAGTGATGGGGTGAAAAGCATGTAGAAAAGCTATGAGGAAAAAAGCGCTTGTACCAAAATGTAAGTGGGGATGGGGTGCGGAAGGCGGGGGGCAGAAATTACTACAGTCTAAGTATACTTTACTGGAGAAGGAAAAAGGTGGGACATGAAATTTTTCTGAGGGTCTCTGAGCTATGCAATCATAGTTTAAAAAAAGAAAAAGTTAATATAGTGAGAGGGAAAAATACTGAAAACCATAATGAAAACAGGGAAGCTTACAATAATAGCAACAGTAAAAGTAAAGGAAGAATTACCAGCTACTGTATGTTGGACGGGTTTTATTCTCCTAGAGATCCTGCCTAAAGCAGCATGAGGGGCCATTGGGGATGGATAACATCAGTTATGTCCATCTTCTTTTTCGAGGATGCATCTTCCCTCCTCAGCTGGGAGTCCCTGGAATCTCCAGCTCTTGGACTCTGGTGTTTCTTTGCCTTTGATTCCTATGCTGGTTTTGAACAAAAGTCCAACCCAGGGCTATCTTAACTATTTTATTGTTTCCATGTATAACTATAAAAGTGTTTGACATCTAATAATTGGCACAAAGGAAATGAAAATTCTGAATTTGTTTTTTCTTTGCACTACCGGAAAGATGCTACGGCAGATGAGAATTTGCCACATATGCCACCTTGTGCCAGTATGCAGGTTAGTTGAATTTCTTTGTCATTTTAGTAGACTGAGGTTAGTTTGTTACTTCAGGAAGGGAAGAGCGATTATGAGTAACTTGTTGCTTAAAAAAATGAGAAATAATTAGCCTTTGATTCTGGCTTGTTATTTACATGAATGCTTTATATCTGTGATCTTCCCAGAGTTATAATAGTAATAATTCACAGTAGGATGCTGTTGTGAAATAAGGTTATATATGTGCATACAGAATTTGCCTTTCTTACTAGTTTTTGTTAGAATACTTTGTTTCAAATCTGAAGCAGCCTGAGAGCATGATACGGTGTTTTTCTATTGTTGTGCCTGGTGTTTGTTGTTATTCAACAGTATTTTTCAAGGCTGTGATCAAAATACTGCTGTAAGCAGTACCAGTTTCACTTTTCCTAATTATGGGAAGTGATATATCAATAGACACTATTATAAATCACAACCCCCTTGTCAGCTGGTGGGAATTATTTAATGCTTTGCAACACCTTTATTTGCTAATGAGTGGGGTTTTTTTTTTCCCTGTTTCTTTGATAAGTATTAATGTTGTAGCTGTTAGCCTATTTCAGGTTGGAAATGATTGATATTGCTCTAGTTTAACCAAAACACTTCTGCTCGCTCCCAGTTCTTCCTCCCCTAACTCCTTTTTTATTCCTGTACAAGAACTCTTCATACAGTTCATATTGGATGGCTGAATTATGTAATTTGTAAGTCAGTGATCACTTTCCCTTTCGAAGTTGTATAATGTGGTCATCAAACCAGATTGGTTAAAACTGCATTGCTTAGTATTCGTAACAGACTTTGAATCAAACTAAGCCATGCACAGGCACAGAAATGCAGTATGTAGATGAATAAGTAATGGTACAAACATTAGATTGGAAGAAAAGGCTTTACTTCTAGAAGTTGAAAAATACCACAAGGTGTAACTGGAAATCCATGTTGTCTAGGGATTAATTGAAGAATATGTAGGACTGCAGAACAAGAAGAGCTTTGCAAGAAGCCCTCGGACCCAGCATTCCTTTGAATTTCATGCTTGCCTGCTATCTCAGCTCTCAGTGGCTCAGACTGACTTGCTACTGGTGATGAAAGCCTGGCTTATCGTCTAGCGGATAGTGGCCACCATGAAAGCACAGAGGATGTTTTCAGAGACTGAGTTGTGTCTCGCTTTCTTTGAGGCAAATTAAAGATGTTTGTAAAGCATTTGTGGACCTTCATATGAAGGGCATTCAGGGAATATGAACACTAATATAAATAGCTGATACAGGTGATAGGCATCCCATTGATACTCTTTATAGAAAAGATTTTTTTTATAGCTTCTAGAGGAATTCAAATAAAATGGAAAATTTAATAGTGTCACCCTGTTGCTCTCTACTATTGTTGTTGTCAGGTCTTTTTGTGTGACTATTATTTGTGTTTTTTTAATGCAGAAGTGTGCTCGTCTCTAATCTTTTTTGGAGTTTTCTTTTGGAGTTACTAAAGTTGGCTCCCTCAGACAGTTCACAAAGTGATTTAATTGTTTGAATTGCATATAAGCAATACTCAATTCTTCCCCATTGTATCTTAATCAGATACTGCTGATAACTGGGCTACAAAACATGGAAATCACCTAAAAGCTAATAAAATTGAAAATAGTCTGTGAAAGGAGCTGTGTGTAATCAAAAGTGAAGTTCAGACCACTGTTTTGGCTACTGCTTCATGGAAATGTACATTTGGCAAAAATGTGGCAGCAGTTTTATATTTCAGTAGTACTTAATACTGAGCTTCTGATGTTAAAAGCATGTAACCCAGAAGGTCTGTGGTGGTTTTTGAAGTCTCTTGCCTCTTGGGATCAATGCGTGATGATTTTTATTTTCCTGGGAGGAAAGAATTATCCTGCCCTGCAGGAGTGGTGGTTTTTTGTGGCTCTGATGCTGTGACAATTGAAGAATATGAATAAGAAATTATAGACCCTGACATTGCTGTTCATATCTGTGCCTGGTTTTTGGTTTTAACATAGATAGAGGTGTATTGAAAAAGATGTGCGGTTGATCTCAGATGATATTTCAGAGTGAATTTGCTCTTTCCAAAATATTCCCATTAATAAAATAAAATTTTGCTTGATAATTTGAAGCAAGTTGTTTGTTCTCCCCAAAGTTCTAGGATTTCATTAGTAACATTCAGCAAGCCATTAAGGAAGTCCATGCTTTGCAGTAGGTGTAGTCATTTTGCATTCTTCTGAAAATGTTTGGTTTTGCAGGTGAACTTTGTTTCGGATCTGGATGGATATCATCTGACCCAACTTTTAGGGATGCTTCAATTTGGTGTTATGCTTTCTGCAGGAGCTCTGATGAATGACTCTTCTTCCGTGGAAAACCAAGACTTTCCTTCTGTTGTAAAATGCTGCCTCTCGAGACATGGGCTTGAGTTTTTTGCCCCCGCCCCCTAATTATATTCTTCTGTCTTGGGTCAGCTGGGAGTAGAAATGGGGAAAAACAATGTTCCAAATGTGGTATTAAGAATTGTAGGCTATGTAACTTGGTGGCTGAGTGTCAGGTTTGTTCGGTAGTTGCAGAAACATATCTTGGCTCTTGTAGAAGTTTGAGTAGTGCCACAGTGGGCAGGTTTGGGGGTTGATAGGAGAATGGAGACAAGAATATGAACTTTGCACTCAGAGCTACTTCACTCCATTTGTTGTTGGTACATCACCTCAGTATGAGCTAGCATTTAAATCTATGAGAGTTATAAAATCCTGAAGTTCTGGAGGTAAAGATGACTTACTGGTACATGTTACGGCTTTCTCTGCTGATACAAGATTAGCCCAAGCATGTATAGCCCTTCATTTTATCTAATTTTAAATGTCGGAATGTAAGGCTTCCACTTGCGCAAGAAACAAAACACATGAATAAAATCTTTTAGCCAATGACGTTTTTTCAGTTACAGTATACCTCGAAAAAGATGTCTTCTGAATTAATAAAAGAAGATTTAGTGAAAGCGGATCGATTCTGGCAGGTGCTAGCCTTTCACATTTTTGATCTCTTCACAGAAAGATCAAAAAAGTTTATGTATCCTGAGCAGCAGTTATCTTGTTGTGCTCTTTTGTAAGGTTCTTGGCTTATTGTGGAGCATTCAATCATGCTCTGGTGCTCCACTGAGTTTGCTGAGAACTTAAGTACTCAAGTTTAAAGCCTAAAGCTAGACTGTGTGAGTAATCTGAAAGCTGAAATGGTGCGTGACTGTAGTTGCATGCTTGCCTGATGTCTTAGTGAGTTAAAAATGCATTTCAGAGTGTGCATGTTTTTATATGCTCATGAATTGGCTTGTTCCCAGATACCTCTTCAAAAGCACGTACACTGACAAGCTGACAGTAATAACTAATATACTTATTGGGTAGAATTAGTATATCTCATTAGTATGAAAAGTAACGAACATGTTGAAATGCTAAGGATATTTTCAAGATTACTTTAGATTCAGTTGGAAAGCAGAGTATAATGGCTATATCTTACAGCATGTAATAAAATCACAGGAGTCTTTGATGTTCAGTTGTGCTTTGGAATAGTTCTATTCAAAACCAGCGCCAGTCTTGATTAATTTGGTTGTTGTATTTGGATTCTCTAAGCTTCTGTAACTGGCAGCGAGCAACATAGTATAAGAGGGGCTCTGTATACTGGATGGGCCGTTGGACACAAAGGAATTCTATCTAAATGTGACGTTTTACAGTATATTCTAAAATAGATGTATTTACTTCTCATTATATGAAACTGTAATTCCTGTGGAAATCGATATTGAAAATGCCCACTAAAAGCCTTCTAGGATCTGCAAACATGCACAAAAAGGAACTGTATGCATGTACTGTTACTCACAAGTGGTGGGTTAAAGTGAATTATTTCAATCTTTTCATGTCAACAGCAACTGAGTATTATTTTCTTTATTGCAACATCCTGTTACTGCTACAGAAGATGCAGAGAATGTGGACTAGAGCAGCAAGAGTCCTTAGGTGTCTCTAAACTGTTTTAAGCTGCCCATGGTTTGAAAATATTCAAGAATCTGTGATATGAGCTGTTTGACATTTTTCCTATTCCAAATACTCAAAGGAATAAATCTGCATAAAGAGTGTTAAAAATGAGAGTCTTTGTGACAGTGTCTGGAATCTCAGAATGTTACTTTATTTCTCTCTTTTGGCTGACCACCACGATAAAACAGCTGAATCAAATACATTCTTGTATGTATAAAATATATTTTTTGGGTCTTGACAGCTTGTTTCTAGTTTTAGTCTAATTCAGTTTGAAACAGCTGTTCCTAATCTCTGCAAAACAGTTTTCTGATGGAAATCATGACATTCTCAACTACTGCAGTGTTACTGGGCTCTCTCTCGTTTCAGAAGTTGGCTGTTCTTTATGTTAAAAGAATCCTTCATTCAGAGAAAATGTCAGTTTTGTATCAAATAAGTTGCGGGTAAAAGAATAATAGCTGCTTCCTTCCCCCAAGGTTATCTCTCAATGAGGTTGGATATATGTTTCTCTTCCTACATGACTTTTAAGAAAAAACATCACTGTGTGTTTTACCATTAGTTAGATTTTTATTCTAATGTTCCCTGCCCTACCCATATGCTTTCAGTTGGGTTCTATTTAGAGTTTTCTCTGCAGTTGTCTCTGCACTCAGACTTAGCAAGTTCTCTGGCTTGCCTTATGGTTCAGTTTTACTCTGGAATGAAATCTTGTATTTTCAGAATTTTCAGTGTAGCATTTTCAGTTTGCTCAGTACCATCTTTTTTTTCTTTTTTTTTTTTCTCCTTTTTTTTCTTCTTGGGTTGGCTGCACTGCTTGGTGCCTCTTCCAAAGCTGTTTGTAGAAATTTCATAGATCACAGAGCCGATCAAGTCTGTAAGTTCTCTTGTGCCTCGTAAAGCAAAAGCTAACCTTTCATTTCCAATTTTCTGGTTCTTTTGGACACCCTAGTATGTAATATGGAGGGAAGTTAATGACTTTATGCATAAAAGAACTTGCTATCTAGTTGACTGTGTGAGCGTAAGTGTGTGATGATACCGTGTGTGGGCATTTCAAAACATTTCTGATGGGGAGGGTGAAGGTTTCAGGAGTGGCAGTGTTGCCAAGTTTAAAATGGCATTGGAGGGACTCTGGAGTTCTACATCCTCTTTTCTCTGCCCTTAGCTTGCTGGATGAGGTTTCACAAGTCACTTTGTTAGGTGTGTCTTTGTTTTCCTGTCTATAAAACGAGGATTGTGCTACAAAGTAAGTACTCTGACAAATCTGAGAGATGCTGCATATGAAAAGCATCACTAGGGGTTGCTGATCTTGCTTCTGAGCCCACTATGGGTGAATACCATCCGGAAGACTCTTCTGGGTTATTTTATTAAGGCACAATTTATCAGCTGAAATTGAACTAACATATAACACAAATCAAGCTTTACTACTTAAAAAGCTGTTAAATGTGTTTTCACTTCTAAATTCAGCATTTTGCATGGCAAATACTTTGGAGTGTTTATCATTTTCCTTGCATTTTTTTTTTCCCACAGCCTGAAGAACCTGACTTGGGGCTGCATTAGGATTAAGTGAGATTACTAGCATCTTCTTTCCATCCCTCTTGTGTACCTTGTATGAATACATCCTAATAACTATTGATATTGCATTCATCCTGCAAGAAGCTAAGACCTTTAGTGTCTGCTGATGCTGCAGTTTTGATGTGTTTTTCTTGCAAGTAAAATCAATTGAGACAAATCTTGGTAACTTTTACAGCAAAATGAAATTACTCTGCCAGGCAGCCATTGGAAGTTTTTTAAGTATATGTGATCTAAGAGCACACCCATACAGGGTTGTTCCAGCAGAATTGATTGGTTGATCTACTAGATTTAAAGGTCAACTGTAATCACATTTCAGGAAGATTGAAGAAGATATAAGATTGCTACTATGCTTTTCTGGGTCGCATAGCAGCTTCTGGTGCTCTTTGCTTTTCCGCTGTACATCTTAATTTACTCAGCTCGACCATCAATACATAAAGGGCACAAGTCAATGTGCTTGCTTTCTCCTGTCGATGAGGGAGCTAGTTAGCTGTATTTCCTCCAAGCCAATACCTTCCCTCTGGAAGACCTGAAGCAGAGAGGAGTCCGCTACACTCTACAGAAATGGAAGAAACAAATCTCTTTTAAGGGAAGGCTGTGAGGAAAGGTGCAGTCTAGCTGTCTTGTTAGGTGATCAGTTCAGTTGCTAGAGTTGAAGGATCCAAGGGATGATATTGTCTGTTCGAAGTGCAGCACAGATGGAAGAGGGAGATGGCATAATAGGTGGAGACCTTTGATTGTGGGGAATCAAAAGAACATCTCATTAGTAGTGTTTTATGTGGCAACTTGGTATTATATAGATGTCCATAGAAACCAAGCAGCTTTGGAGTATTATGTTTTGTAAATATGGTGTTTCAAAGTCATATTTCCATGTAATGGGCAACTGTATCTGCATACAGAGGTGAATAAATTTCTCTTTGGTTTTTTGCAACAACCCCAATGAGACAACTGCTTTGCCGTAGCAGGTTGCGTGAACTAAAAGCAGCAGGGACATAAACCTTTCACCTACTCAGATACAATTCATTTTTCCTGCAACAAAGCAAAAAGAGTCCTGAAATGAAAAAGAGGTTGATGGAGGAAAAAGAAAATTTAATTGAAGTTGATAAACCAAAACACATTATTCTTCAAGATTTTTCTCTCATGAACCGTATTATTGCTGTATTAATTTGATAGGACTTTGTTCATTGTTAAGTTTTGCTCTTTTCCTGTGCTGATAAACTTGCTGTCCTTCTGTGTGGATCTTCTATAGAGCAACAGAGGAGAAAGTGTTTAAAATGAAATAGACTTTAATGGCATTGGAGCTGTTCCTGCAGAGAATACTGCATTGCAAATGCTTTTAGCTAATCTTCAAACAAATTTCAAAGTAAGCTTATGATTTTGTGTGGCTAGTAAATGCATATTTGATAATGGTCATGCTATAGTAAGGGTTTTGTTGCATTAACAGTACATGGAAAGATGACTCTTTTTAAGAGTCACTTTCCTCCAAAAAATCTGTTGCAGGGAATGTTAACTGTTTTGCAAAGGTTATTTGTAGTAGAACTCCCAGAGTCTAAATTAACTCCGAGAGTACTGTCCTTAGTGCATTTTCATATGTGCTAACTTGCAAAATGTAGCAATTCCCAGATGTATAGAAATCAAGGGGCTGTGGCTTTTCTGTAAGCATCCATGACCTGCTTTTAAAATAGACGCTGACATACAGCAGTGGCTGAAGACTCTGCTTGAGTGGACTGAGGAGACATTTATTGTGCATTTATTTACGGTGGCCTTTTTCAGAGATTCTTGCTCTGATGGCCTTCTAACTTCAGTATGCGCTTTGCTTTGTCAGCCACAATGTGAAGTCTGGAAAACTAATGTCTCACGTACCCTATGCTTATGGTAAATATGGAAAGAATATGGTTTTTTAAAAATAAATAATGGACCAGGCAAAGTTTTCAGACTTGCATGATCAAATCAGAGTAGCAGCAAATCCTTTGTGATTTTTCCCAGTGGTTGATGGAAGTCAAACAGTGCCTTGACTGACTGATTGGGTTTTTGTTTTCTTGCAAGTTGCTTAAAGCTTTATTTATTTATTATTTTTAACCCTTGATGCTGTCTGTCTTCATTAAAAGGATACTTATGGAAACAACGAAAGTTCTAAAGTGCAGAAGTAGTGTGTGTAGGGTACTGGAAATGTGATTGTTCTTTTCACATATGCAGTTGCATGTCATCTTGATCAGTAGGTTAGAAAGACATTATTGCAGGGACTTCAAAGAGGTTAAAAACAAGAATACATGATACGTTTGTGAGGTTTCCAGGCTACAGGGAATTGTCAGGTTATAAAAGAATGCTTCTGTGTGGAAGGAAGTTTGCAAAGTAAAAAAAACCCTGTCAGTAGGATTATTATTGTGTCGTGCAAACTTTATGCCTTTTTCTCCTCTTGTTTTCCCTTCAAATCACAGGGCTCTAGCATCCCTCCTTTCTTCAGTTTGGTAATTGTAGCAGCCGATTGCCGTTGTGAGTGAAAACAGGTTAATATAGGATCCGTCAGTTGCCAACATAAAATACCCATTAGAAAAGGAGAAGAAAAATACCTTTATTATCAAGAGTATTTAAGCAAAGTAGGTATTTAATCAATCGTAATCCTTTGCTTTCTTGAGAAGAGCAATACCAGTAGCAACAGTCATGGCAGGCAAAATGCTGTGAATGTACGTGGTGGTAATTAGTTTGCAGGTTCTGTTCTAATTCTTGTTGTACAATGTAGTCCTCAAGCTTAAGTCCAGAAGAAGACAAATATATTTTGAAAGCATCTTCCTTAAAATGAACTTGTTTTAATTTCTCACTTGATTATTACTTTAAAGAACAATAATATTTGGTTTCCCATTGAGAGGGATAATACCCTTGTGCTTTCATGCTTCTTTTAGAACCTAAACACAGGTGCAGTCAGTTGTGTGTTAATGCTGACTTCTTTCGTAACAGTGCTGAGCTTACGCCTTCATCAGCGTTCAGACAGTGCACTGTCCCTCCACTTTGGAAATGCTTCAGACCAAGTTTTTGGGGTTTTTTTGAACTCCGGTTGCAATCTGTAACAATATGTGTATGTTGGTATATTTACTCACAGCAAATTGCACTTTTCTCATCTTCAGCAGGATTTGTGTTGGAATTTGCATTCCAGAAGTTGTTGCAGCCTCATAGGGAAACATTTGGATTTCAGGAAACACTGATAGGTAATGTTATTGAGTAAACGATACCTGGAGATTGCTTTAATCACATTCCTGAACTATGGAAAGTTTGAGGAAAATATTTCGCAGAGGTGTAGGGGGGCTGATGCTTCGGCAACAGTTCCCTGACTGTCAACCAGTAAAACTGTGTGCTGAGGCCTTTGATTTCCACTGCCTTACACAAGCGTCAGTTGTGGTGTCATTTGAGTTTTGATTTAAGAAAAATAACAGACATATTCTACAGTAAAACTCTTGTTTTAATGAATTATTTTTTTTTAATTAAAATAGCCTCATTGCTAAAACAAAGAATGTGTCAGCATAGTCTGTAGCAGAATAGCATCACCTGTCATGGTGTGCAGGGCAAGATGATACTTCCTCTGTTAACTCCAGCTACTGACCTTGTCCTTTAAACAACTTGGTTTATCATAGGAAAGCTGCAGAGAAAGAAGAATCCTCTGCTTGACTTTAAACCTAGGATTTCATCTGTTCTCTGATTCACTAGAGAGCGCATATATATATTTTAAGAGGTTCCTGTGGTCAAAGAGTTTATAATGATTTGGCCTTTCTGAAAAGTTGCAGGTTAGATTTTTGGATTATTAAAAGTCCTTGCATGTCTGGTATATTGCTTAGTCATGATGGCCTTGAAATGTCATACTTAAAGAAAACAAATTAATTTGAGCTCGTTACGCATTTGTCACGAAGTCTTTTGCCTGTTCTTCATGTATTTATGTGTGCATGTGCGCTGCGAGTCCATCGTCTCTGAGTATGTCCTCAAGGTCTGAAACAGGACTTCCATTTGAAACCAGCCAGCTGCTTGTCTACTCCAGCATGTAGTTGGAAACTTCCCTTGGCAAATTTTGGGTTTGTTCCACAAATTAAATAAGTGCCAGAATGAAAAACAAAAAAATAAAACCCCCGCAGCTTGATAATGCTGCCCAATTGCAGTCTGTGCCATCTCCATGGTTTTGAGCCTTCATTATGCAGCTTGCACTGAGCGCACTTTTATTTAAAGCAGAGCTAAAAGTAGAACTAAATAGCTGACGTTCGTAGCCGTTTGGTATGATGCAGAATTACTGGGAGGGGGACGGGACAGGAAGAGGAACACTGCTAGTGCCGGGCAGATTAGGCTCATTTATTTGCACCAACCTGTGCAGGACTGTCCTTAAAAACCTAAACTAGGCTGTGCTTTATCAAGGAATGTAAGCTTACTGAACTAGGAAGTTCTGTTTTGTTTTACTCCCTTTAAGTTTTTCTTTTATAGCCTGAAATGATGCAATTCAGTTTGCTGTGGCTGTTGCAACAACCAGACAAACTATTGCTACTATGTTATTGCAGCATCCCTGTGCCGATGGCTTTTCGTGGAGCCATCTCCATATTGCAGAGCCATCTGTTTTCCTTACTGTCCAAGCGTTAGGCTCAGTAATATAGATTACTTACTGCTCGGTGGCTTTCAATTGTTCTGTTCGTTTAGCGTGCCAGCAGCAAGTCTTCAGCTCTTTCAGCACTATTTTTAAGTTTTCCTTGCTCTTTTGTTTTTATTTTTTTTAATGCCTCAGGCAAAAACTATAGTTGAGTGAATTGTCAGTCATTCACATTGCTGAGTTACTGGCTTGATAAAATAATCTTTGGGAGGTAGGTAGGTAGTGCCCTCATTTACAAAAGATTTTGTAGCTAGAGAAGTGATAGAAACAAGTTAAAAAATCACGGTTTGCAAAAAGCGGTAGTTTGCTCTCCCACCGCCCCAGTTTCCTTAAATGCACACCAATTTGTCATATGGCTGGTGGCACGATCTCATACAGAAAGATCCTTTTTGGCTGTGTAAGTATGCGCACTGCTGAAGAGTTAAGGATACTTTTGGAAAACTTAGTGCTGAATTTATTAGCTTGTGTCTGTTTCAAAACCTAATTGTAATGTAACAGTTACATAGGTTTTTTTTTAATGTAATTTCCTTGTCTATCTTTAAGACCAAAAAGATGCAGAGTGGTTTTTTTTTTTTTTCCTTACATGTATAATATGTTTTTACATTCTCAATTCTCTGTTCAGGCTAAACTAGTCACTTTCAATAGTTATCTGATGTTCTGCACCCACCGTAGCTGCAGCGATGGGCACTGTGGTGTGCTTAGCTCCATAAGGGGTTTGCTTCTGGGCAGCTCAAAACTGCTGGAGTAGAAGGGAGGTTGCTTTGGTTTTTGAGGTGAGAAAGGTAAGCAGAAGTGAGAATACAGGGCACCGCGTTTTGTGGCTGTTCAAGACTGGCAAGTTTTGGAAGGCGGCAGACCATGTATATTGGATGTGTCATGTTTTTATGGGAAGCAGTTGATAAGATGAGGCGGATACCAGTACCTAACAGGGTAGTACTGAAATTTTGATCCAATGGAAACTGTGTGTGGGGAGGTTGGTGCCGTACCCCTAAATCAGCTGGACTTTGGAGTTTTCCAGCCCAGGTTAGAGGAGTGGTTTTGATAATGTACCATAAAATCAATTGAACAGCAAGGAAAATACTTCGTCCCTCTCTGTATTTCGGGCACAGTGTCAGACAGCTCAAATCTAGCTGAAGTCTCGTAAGCTGCTGCTGCTATTTCAGTCAGGCTGTGAGGTACGGCAGCGAGCAGCGTTGCACGGGGCAGCCTTGCGGCAGCGTGCCATGCCATGGGGCTGCTCCGGGCTCCCTTCTGGGGAGCTGTGAGCTGGGTGATAGAGGTGCGGGGAAGGAGAACCTCCTCAGAGCCTCCCTGGCTTTTTTCAAGAGACTAAGAAATATTGTGATGTGCTTTTTTTCGCCATTTTTCTTTTCTTGTTCTTGGTAATGAGAAACATTCAGAAAAAGAGAAAAAGGCCAGTAATGTCCATTTGTTCTGACCAGTATATTCTTGGGGCTTGTAGGCAGTGTGGCCTCCAGTAAGTAGAGACAGGTGAAGTAGCCGAAACAGTCGCAGAAGTTTGTCTTACGCTTTGGGGGAGGAAACAAAGCTCTTGGTCAGATGAAGCTGTATAGAAGAATTTTCTATTCCAATCCAATGTTATTACCTCACTTGTAGCACTGTGGTCATTAGTGCTTTTAATTTACCTTCCAGTAAATACGCCAGATAAGCCACTGTGGCCAGCCACATTAACTTTCTATTTATTTTTCTTATGATGGCCACCTGAAGCAATAGATTGATGTCTGCAATTTTAACTTCATTAATAATGAAGTCCACAAAGCAGTGAGAGGAATGTCTGTTTACTTGGTGCCTTAAACGAGGGTACTGATGAACTGCTGGTTTTTGATTGGTAAGATTTTCTTAGAGATTATCAAGATGTAGCAATAAGGTATGTCCAGATTTAGATGAGGAGCTGAAATGTCTGTGGGTTAGATGTTAGACATTTAAGTGGTAACTGGGTTATTGAAGAGTCCCTGCAAGACAGCCGATGCATGTAAAGTCAAATGTATGTCAGTCTCCTTTGAAATCCATAAAAATGAATCATTTAGGTTTTCCTGTGGTTTTAACTGTGTCCCACAGCAACTTAAAAATGGCTCAGTCTCAAAGTCTTAAAACTCTTCTGATAACATCAGAGCAAATTCCTAGCTAAATAAAGATTCTTTAGTGTTATCATTTCCAAAAAGTATTTTTCTCAAATTCTGTTATGGCAGTTAGTGATAGGAATACTGTAGGGCTTGTGTGGGTGGGGACGTTTTACGCTGAATACAGTGACAGCTGCAAGTCTAGTCTTCAGAAACCTGGGTTTGGCCCTGAGTGTCATTCTCTTTCCCCTCTATTCCTATTTTGAGTCCAGTAAAGAGAAGCATATGTTTTCTTGCATCAGCTCTGTTGGTGTTACCTTGTGAAGCATGACAAGGTCATGTGTTTGTATGGCAAAAGAGGAAATCTCAAATTGTGTTTGAGCTGTCTTAGACCTGCTTTTTTTCATGATGTATTAAAGATTTCTGTTATATACATGGTTAAATTTCCATTTGTGTAGGTATGCGTGTGTTGATGGTACACTGCTGCTCCTGAAATTGGTACTGTTATATTATTAATATTGCAGATCATGCCAAGAAGGTGTCTTGCATTTAATATAGAACATAAGAAGGTTTGCCTACCCCATATGAAAATCTCAAATTGGAACTGAAGATGCTATAAAAATTTAAAAGCGACAAGGTCAGCCTGAAAATCGCATATTTTAAAAAGCAGAAAACCATCTATTTTTAACAACAAATTTCCTTACCTGTTAGTACCTGCACTAATAATGTTTGCAGTTATTAACATTTGAAAATGGTTTTAAGCATTATTTTAATTGTAAAACTACTTAGTTACCATTTGTCTAGGTGCCTGTTAATTTGGGGGTTTCTAGTTGAGAGACATGAGAACTGATCAAAAGCATTTGGGTTCCTATGCTCCTTCTGTATGATCAAACAAGTTCAATTTATTTCACTCATAAAAGAAAAGATAACGGATGACTCGCTTTGTACCAACATCTTTATTGAGGAGGGGAAAAGCGGGTAAGAGGGTTCTTCATTATAGCAAGCAGAGACCAAAAAAATTCAGTAATTGAAAAAAGAAGTTTAACAAATTCAGACTACAGCTGAGGTGCATGGTTTAAACATGTGTGGTAGTTAAGCACTGGAAGAATTGGAGAGGAAGAGTATGGGACTTGCGTTCCGTGGAAGACTGGAAAGGTGAGTACATGTGTATTCTGTTTTTTCTAACTACATTTGCTAAATTTTGAACACAGAATTAACTTGAATTAGGTAAGAGGCAAAACTTCACAAAGGTTCTTTTAGATTGACTTAATATTTCCTAGGAACCTTGTGGAAAAGGATCAACTCCAACTGTCCAAGCTCTTAACCATAACATGGCACTTTTTTTTTACTTTTTTTTTTTTCCCCCCCTGTTCTGTGCTTGCTAACTATATGCCTTCTAATTTGAGGACTCAGAATGAGAAGGGTCTGTATCCATGAGAACATGCTGTCCTCCAGAGCATAGAATTTAATTTGAAAGTTCAGAATCTCAGTTTTTAACTTATTTTCAGAGAATAGCTGGCAAGATGTGCTTCACTTCCAATTAGTGGCTGATCAAGACAGAGAGTAATGGTGAACTGCTACTGACTACTCCTTTATTTCAAGTGATAGAAGTGGGGGTAGAGATTCCAACCTTGCCATGACCTGGCTGCTTCGAAGACTTACTGAGCACCTGACTGCTGTTATTATCTGTAGAAACTCTACTACAAATACAGTAAGTAGGAAAAACTTTTAGTGTCCTTAAAAATCTGAGATTCCTCAGATCCAGATCCAGCATGAGTGGAATAAGAATTGTGAAGGTAAATTAACAGTATTTGTAAAGAAGCAAGATAAAGCAGGAAAACATCATAGAAGACATCTGAGAAGATAAGTGTGGTTATTGTGTGAAATACTGTAAATAACATTCTGTGTATGAAAATGGGTGCTGAATAACTGCCTCTTCATCTTACTGTGGTAACTTGAGGTCCTTTGGAAAGAAGCACGTAACCAAAATCTGAATCCTTACCACAAGCAGACTGATTTAGATTGCATAGGCAATATGAATTCAAGCATTTCCTAGTTACAGAATTCTGAATTTGTAACCTTAACAATTTAAATGTAACTTTTCTAGCATATATAACAATACATGAAAAAACACTACTTTTCTCCTCCTGTATGTTAGCCTTCGAATATGAAATGTTTCTTGGGTCAGCACAAAAGCTCAGACCCCTGTGTTATAAATACCTAGATAAATACAATAAAAAGCTTTTGGAGAGGGTTTCTTCACTTTGGTTCCAGTGAGAGAGGGGTAAATAAAATAATTGATGTGCCCTGTTAGCTGTCGACCAAGTTTCATGTGGCATGTCTTTCCTTTGGCATG
This sequence comes from Burhinus oedicnemus, assembly GCA_008921705.1. Lineage (NCBI taxonomy): Eukaryota > Metazoa > Chordata > Aves > Charadriiformes > Burhinidae > Burhinus > Burhinus oedicnemus. Next base: position 3,227,852 of record VFFE01007119.1, on the reverse strand, counting down.
CATATAGCAGCAGCGCATTTTAGCACCTCGCCTACAGCATCCACCTCCTGACAGCAAAACTTGCCAATAGAAAAGCATTCAGCACTTCATTATTTCTACAACCTGAGTGCATTTGCAAATTAATTGATGTGTGGGAGGAAAGGCATCTGCTATTGTAGAAGACCTTAACTGTTGCAGCAAAACTCGAAATAAACTCGTTAGCTGTAGTGAGCTGGTACGCTGTTGCAGGTGTTGAAGCCTCCAAAGTGGCATCTTGTCCATTTCTCTTGTTGTCTTTGATATATTAAAAAAAAAAAAACAAAACAAACAAAAAACCCAAACTGCTCACTGAATTGTGAACATGGAAACAAACAGTACGATAAGGATAATATCATATATACTTACGTGTAGGTAGTTAGCAAGTATTTTCACATTTCTTGCTGGCTCAGCACCAAAAGAGAGTTTTAATTAAGCCTGTAATGAATGACTGGGAGCATTTTAAAGGCTATTAATCTTGTGGTGTAATTGAGTTAATTATAATATCATTATAAGCTCCCATGAAAATAATATGAAGTGTATTCCATTTGTTTTACCCCTAAAGATATTTCTGAGGTCCCCAAGCTTAATCTGAAATACTGCTACTGGAAGTCTTCAACACTGACAGAGAAAACTGTAAAACCACTTTATGTGCTGTTCCACCAAACCCTTCTGTTCAGCACATCATCCTGTTCCCGGTCTCAGGCTCTCTGATCTGCTGCTTTACCTGTAAACTGCGCGTAACTTCTTGCAATGGAGTATGTCTTTTTTAGCTTTCATTGCGCAGTGTAGTATTTCCTTGTCTTTCTGGTTTCTGATCGGTTATCTTAGCCAAGCGTGGCAGATGAGAGTAAGAATATGTGATCTATTTTCAGAAACAAAGATTCCAGCAGCTTTCGAACTGTTACTCTTTGTGCTGTGGTAAAAAAACGTGTAGCAAAAGAGGTGTTTTTGCAAAGCATATGGCTTTTACACTAGTTCAGGCTACAGTAAGTTTTGGATTTGATTGTAAAACATCTCTCTGCTTTTTGCACTCTCTAGTCAGAGTGTGACATCTTCAACAGATGGACAGATAAACTTTCCATAATCCATGTCTTTCCTTTCAGAAGAGGAGATGAGATTCTCATTTGTAAAAGTTGTTGAGGAAAACCTCATCTGTATAAGTCTGTTGTATGCTTAGATGTCGGAGTGTGGGAATTTGATGGATACGCAGCGTAGCACTGGAGTTACTGATATTTTTGGGGCTGTCTTTTTACAGATGCAAAGTCAGCCCTGCTTTTGTACGTACTTCAAGCCTTATTAGAGCATTTGCTTTATCTGTTTGCAGAAATGTGTGCTTAATGGTGAAACAAGCATGTTGCTCAAATCTACCTTGTCTCGGTTTTGGCTGATACACTATCTTGTTTGCTTTTTGTAACCCTGCATTATCAGGATTGTTTTGGTTTAGTATTTTTAAATTCTACAATCAAGAGTTGTTTCCAATCTTAATTAACCCTGCTAGGATGGTGGAACTGCCTTTTTTTTTCTTTCAGTAACTTTGCTGGTCACACTTCTATGTTTTCCATCCTCTTGACTATTACAGATTTTTGTAAATAGTTTAGAAATGCCAGCTTGTGATGTATGGGCCTCTTTAACATTTCTTTGATTTATGTGCACTGTGCTGAAAAAAAGCAGAGGAAGCATATTATTCTGGAAAAAATGTTGCCAGTCTTCAGTTTTTTCAGTCTTAGTTAAAAGCTACACTTTTATCAATCAAACCTGATAGATTCTTTTTTCATTCCTAAAAACATTCATAACTTAACTCTTTGAAGTCTAAAGAAATAATTTGACTAAGACTTTTATAAATGTCTACCTATTTTTTGGATGTCTAACTTGAAATATCTTTTAAACTGATTTTTCAAAAGTTAGCTTTTTCATGCATTACAGCCTGGTCATCTAAAAGTAGAGACATTTAAAAATCACTAAGGGTAGGGGGTTTGTTTATATTTTTTTTTAAAATCAAGTTTGGTCGTATGTTGTCATATCAATAGTGCATTGCACAAACCGGTGTAGTAAAACACATTCTGGTCTCTTGCAGTATGGAGTAAGATGATTTCTCTACCTTCTGTATAAATGACAAGGATTGCAGGCTTATGATTATCCAGCTTCTCATGTAAGTGTCCTAATTAAATGCAGAATGCTAGTTTTTCTGAAGTCTGGTGTTCTGTTTCAGACAAAATTCCTGAAAGTCCATGTCGTAAGCCATAAATGGCTATTCTGAAGGGTTTAAAAAAGCAAAGGTAATTGAGTTTTAATTTAGAGTTCTTAGTTAATACATAATATTGTTTTAGCTGGAGAAAATTTTCAGTGAGACTTCTCGGAGAAGGAAGAGCTCACGCTGCTGGTAGTGATTGGCAGGATTGCTCTGTCTCCCAAAAGTCAATGTGATGTTGAAGACAGAATTTAGGTATATCTCATTAATTTTTGAACACAGAAAGCTTGAGTAAGGGCAGGAAAGCTCTTCTTTAATTGCCTGGTGGGGGAGGGGGGAAGTTTCAGGTTTTGTTGACCATTACATTTCAGCGTTCTGCTTCAAGTACAGTGGTAATGGTCATCTTTCCCAACAAGTATTCTAGAGATGTCCGTTCAGTGCTGAATGTGGTATGTTTTAAAGGAGGAAAATGATGTGTTTCTTTTTGACGCTCATCCTCCAGAATGCAGCTGATCTCTAACTTCAAGCCACCTATGGTGATTCTAGGGTTTGTCTGTGGAAAAATCTGTATTTTTACACAGAATCACCGAGGTTGGAAGGGACCTCTGGAGATACCCTAGTCCAACCCCTCTGCCAGAGCAGGGTCACCCAGAGCAGGTTGCACAGGACGGCGTCCAGGCGGGTTTGGAATGTCTCCAGAGTCGGAGACTCCACCACCTCTCTGGGCAGCCAGTGCTCTGCCACCTTCTTTGAGGAAAAGTTCCTCCTCATGTTTAGATGGAACTTTCTGTGTTCAAGTTTGTGCCCGTTACCTCTTGTCCTATCACTGGGCACCACTGCAAAAAGACTGGTCCCATCCTCCTGGCACCCTCCCTTTAAGTATCTATAAGCATTGATGAGATCCCCTCTAAGCCTTCTCTTCTCCAGACTAAAAAGACCCAAGTCCCTCAGCCTTGGAGGGGGAGAATTTAAATGTCTTTCTGTAACCACTTATAACGGTGACCTGAATCAGTTGCTCTTATTTGTGTATGAATGCTTTCTGTGGGTTACTTTATACTGTCTTGGAAGGAGTATAAATTAATCTGATCATGAATGTTCTGAAGCTATAGTGGGAAAGTTCATATAAGGAAATACGCCACGTCCATTCTGTTCCAGATCTAACTATCTTGCCTCAAGCTTTTCTTGGTTGTCCTTGCTAGTGGGTTGGAAATCAGCATTCCCAGCAACATTGCTTCAGGATGCCTGCTAGATGCAAAGAAAGAGGATATTAGCAAAAGTAACCATTTAAGGAAGAATTCTCTCCTAATTTGGCAAATTCTGCTCAAACAGCTTAAACTGTATTCATGCAACCCATACTACTGGCATGGTAGTGTGATAACCTCTAGTAGAAGGGAGTGGTGACGTCAGGTATAGCTTTGCAGAGCATACCCATCAGCCCAGGGCATACCTGCGTCAGGATGATCTGTATGCTGGAGTCCTGATCTTTGAGTACAGCTTCCCCTTCTGGAAGCCGCAGGAGACTGACTCAAGCCAGGTTTCCGTATGCTGGCAGAAAGACCCACGGCCAGGCTAATAGCTATTGTCTGACACTCAGTACGGGTGTTTGCTAGTCTAAGTATATTGTGCATTTTAATTATTGTGCAAGTGACCAAAGCTAAGGAAAGGCATTTAACAGAAGTTAAAATAATTAAATTTAATGAGTTAGGGAGAAAAAAATAATTTAGCAGCACAAGTACCAGCCAGGGTCATTACTGCTGTATTGCTTCCCCACTGACAGATTTCCCTCTCATCTGTTCTTTCACCGTCCTTCTCCCCTTTGTCTGATGGTGCAACTGGAGTAGCTGGATTTACGTAAGCTGCACCTTGTACACGTTTTATTGAAGAAGACTATTCATTTGTTCATTCATGTGAAAAAGTAGGTTGTTTGCTGTAGTGGTAAAGCCCAACTACAGTGCTGCAAATCATGGCATGCTGCTAGACAATTTGAAGAGTGTTTCTGTAGCTGATTGCAGCCCTTTATTCTACCACTCAGTTTTAAAGTATCTTCACATTTCTTATATAAGCACCTGAGCATCCCCCGTCACCAAGGCAGCAGGCCATTCTTTATACTGCCATAGCTGCCACCTGAGCCCCTGACACCAAAGATTTAGTCTAGGGCTTTAGAAAATATTAATTGTAGTGTGAGAGTAGTGTCTTCAGTTCAAAGTTCTAGCGGCTGTTTAAGGGAGCACAGCAGCACTGGGGGAAGATACTAATTGTGTCCTTATTCAGTCTGGAGTTTTAATGATGACTTTTCCCTGCTACAGATTATTTGTCCTATGCAAAGATAATACTTTTGTCAAAAAGGGATTCAGATTTTCTGTCAAATATTGATCAAGTGCGCTTCTTGGGTCTTTAGACTTTAATGAAATCCTTTAAACGAACACACAAGTGTGAATATCTCATGTAGGGCAATACTAAGACCATTGCCATGTTAGTGGACAACCTCTGTACAAGCTACTACCCTTGAGCTCAGGGTTACTTGAAAATACTGCTCTTTGTTACTGCACATGGTTTTATTTTGTCATTTAAATGCAGAATGCAGTGTAATAATTTTACTCTGCTTGTTCTGATTCTGTTATGCGTCTGGGTTGCAGTTGTGTATCCAATGAAATGCCAGTTCATTTAGTTATTTTTCAGGAAATATATATGTTCAAGCCCTTCAGAGTACCCAGAAGTATTTATAGACGCCTTAAGCATAAAATACAGCTACTCTTCTGAAGAGGGAAATAAGGTAGTGTGTAGCCTCACATTACGATTACTTTTCCTCTTTATCCATTTCAGATACTAGATCTCTTTAAACCTCAGGGCCTGTTGGCTGCATAGTGTCCCTTTGTGTTGACATTATCCAAAAATCAAGAATATGTCACTGATGCAACTTTTAAATGGATTCCAGAATATTTAAAAAAAAATGTGGAGGAGGAATAGTGGCTTTTGCAGAGACCTAGAAGAGTGCAGGTGATTTTATTGGCAGCAAGGATGCAGATGCTGAAGTTTTGACCAATTCCTTGAAGAAAGTGCCACCAGATTTGCTATCTCTGCATGGTAAAAAGCCAAAGGCTTGCAAGCAGTATTGGAGTGATGGAACATTGATGCAGTCATTCATCAGCAGGACTTCAATGTTTTCGAAAGGGAAGTATGGGAAGAACACATTTTAAGGCTGAAATCTGACACTAATTAAAACAGCGCTCTCAGCAAAAACAGGAATTCAAAGACAATGGAATAAAAGATGTAGTGAAGACAAGACATTAAAAGAAATGGGCATGTGTATCAATGCATTTCCTACTATTGTATCTTTATATATATGTATAGATCGCTAAACTTTGTTTTTCAACTCCCTAGCCATGGGAGAGAGGAGGAGAGACCTAAGGGAAAAGCAAGATTGTGCAGGGGCATGTGCTGGTTGATGTCCTCGGAATGCTCCGTGTCTCCTGGTTTACTGACCAGGGTGGGGCAATGGCAGGGTGCATCTCAATGCAGTGCAAGTAAGAGCTGGGGCATGCGAGAGGATTTCAACAGAAGTGCGAGCTCATTAGTTTCACGATTTAGTCGGATCGGGGTGTTTAGGAAAACATGCAATAACTTTTGTACAGGGATTTAAAAAAGAACAGAATAGGGTAGCTTTTGTTCCCATCACGGAAAGGTATTTGTTGCTTAAATATTCTTGTAAACTGGAAAGTGTTTGGGGGGCATAAATGCTATAAAAAAAAAAAAAAAAAAAAAAAAAAAAGAACAAAGTGTCCTAATTAAATGGTAAACTAGAGCAAAGGCACAATGTCTAGCTTTCCTATTAATTGAAAAGCCTGCAACCCAGTTCCACAAGAGCAAAACCAATGAGTAAATAAATTGGAGACTGCTCTTTTGGTTTATTGATGCTGTTTTGGCCAAGTCAAGAATTCAGCTATCCTGAAATGATCAAACATTGTTTGGAGAAAAAGAGAATTTCTAAACCGGCCTCATTATCTGAGAAAAGCTTAAAAATATCAATTAAGGTAGTGTAATTTCTCTCTCGCCTACTTTAGTCTGCAGAGATGAAACTGTGGGAGTGTCCTGCTTGCTTGCTCATTGCTCTTTTCAAAAGAATGACTAGAGTTTTATCATAATAGACAAATCCCTTGTTAGCTGCAAGGGAGAAATAATTTAATGATGAGGGGCAAAGCACTGTGCATCTTAAAAGGAGGCAAATGTGCATTCATTCCCCAGTATTACAGTGAACTCAGAAAATTCCATGATGGGCAAGTATCTGTCAGCCACTTCTGTAGAACTCCATTTCTTGGAGGAATGGAAAGAAACTTTTTTTTTTTTTTTTTTTTTTTTACTACCTCTACCTGAGAAAATACTTTTCTATTTATGTATGTGGTCTGTAAGTATTTACATGAGAATGGAAAAAATATCACAACAGGGCCATGTGATCACAAAGAAAAGTCATTCTTCTGATTTTACTTTTTAAAGAAAATGTCTTGATGCTTAAAAGGCTTTAAATAATGGTAATATGTAAATTTAATGTGCAACTGTGAGTGGACATGATCAATTGTAAACACTCAGAGTGTTTTTTTCCTTTCTTCTGTTTTCCCTGATTCTTGCTGCCTTCTAACCAACCAATTTTTGCAACTTTAAATGGCCTTGTAAGTAAGTGGAGTGTAATGACTTGTGTGGTCAGCAGTCAGCACATGCAAAATCTCCAGCCCATGAATTATGTAAACAAAAGACCTTTAGACCCCACATGATTCTAATGATGAAGCTTTAATTTTAAAAGTTTTAAATTAGCACTGTGTACATGTTTGTAGTTTCGTAACATACAGTGTAGAGTAATCCTGTAGGCCAAAATATAATCTGTCACAATACGGTCAGTACATTTCTGTTGAACGAAGCGGCTTTATTACATTATTCTGGTTTAAGCCCTTTGGCTGTAGCAGAAGTTCTCTGCCTGATCCAGACCTTAAAAATCATCTGCAGAAGACAGTGTGATCTTTTGGGGGGATGGAGGGGTTCTTTTTTGTTTGTTTTGATTGTTTTAGGGGGTGCGTTGCCTTGTTTCTGACGAGAGTCACCAGGGTAGAATAAATAAAAGATACTATGTGATTAATGTTTTAAAACATATTAATGCTTTCAGAACTAAATCCAGTCTGTATTTCTCTAATACACGTTCTCTAAAGAGTTCACGTGAAAGCCAAAAACATCTTCCGTGAATGAAGAAATTGCCCTCCTTACAATTACAACTGTGAGAAAAGGGACTCTGAAAGTGCCATCTCTGTTATGAGGTGTTTCACTTTGTGAGGAAGATTGAGAGCTGTTAATATATGAATGTAGTTTTCATATACTCAGGAACATTGTGAAAGTGTGAATTATGGCACCTGTAAAACATTAGTGATAATCTTTTCTTCTAGAAAATACAGGCCTTGTTGCATTTAATTTAGAAAAATAATGAATCTCAAAAATAATGAAATTTAAAAATAATCCAAGTTCTGTTTTTATTTACCTTCAGGTAGTGCTTTTGTATGTATTCAGGTGTTATTTTCAGTACTTTTCCTACATCCTTGAGTGCTAGAGTCGCTTCTGATTTTAAAATGTGGAATTCACACATCTACTTGAAACCACAGTTTTAAGAAAAATACCAGCTATCATGAGACATCGTAAAACTCTACAAGTTGGCACTGGTGTATATCCTAGCTGCTAAGTGTTATAAATTGATTTTCTTGTTGTTGTTTTTTATTTCTTCCTTTTCTGAAATAGATTTTATGTTTCATCTGCATGTATTGGGGGGAAAAAAGATCAATCTGGTTGAAATTTTACGGAGGAATATTTCATTAGGAAGTAAAGAGCATAGCTTCACATAAACCAGTTGGAATTCCCCAAAGCTGAAAGACGTGGATGCTTGCTGTAATAAAGCCTCTGAATGATGGGGAGTTCCTTAGCGGCTGTTAAAGAAATGATTTGCAGTACTACCTACTGCTGCACCAATACTCAAGTTCAGTGAGTATTTAGCATATTTATGGATAACGCTATCGCTGTTTACTAATCTGCTGGTTTAAATGACCACAGTTGTCAAAAGCAGATGGAAGGTCATTGGGAATACGCTTACAAAAGGCAGTCGTGACCATTCATGTGTGCCCAACTTCTGGCTGCGTTGGGTCGCAGGGTCTCTTAGAGCTCCGTGGACCACCCTCTGTAGACACTAGCTGCAACACGCAACAGCTCTGCCAGGTTAAACCAGAGGCTCGTGTCGCCCACATCCCATCTCCAGCTATAAGCACATGCCTGTGTACAGTGTTCTCCCCAGTGTTCTTCGCGCCATCAGCAGTCTCTGGCTCAGGGTCTTCTTGAGCTAGATGAGGTTTCTGTGTGTTTTTTAACGCTCAAAGGGTTTGTGTCCCATGAGCTCATCTCAGCTTCCCTGCGTGAGCCTTTTAGCACCCATAATATCCTCTGACGGTACATTTCATGTGGCTTCCCTAAGGTGAAGATAGTATGTTAGCAAATGGCATTCTCTTGTTACTAAACAAACATTTTGAGGGGATTGGTATGTTTTTAGCTGAGATTTGCCGTCATGGTGGATGCTGGCAGACAAAGGTATTTATTTTGCAAGAGGAAGAATGAACTGAATGGCACGTTTATTATCCATCAGGACCGTTGAATCTCCTGACTATAGTTTTTATGTTAGTGGTACTGCTTTGGCACTGTTTTCAGTCTTGTTTTTTATTCCTCAGAACAAATGATTAAGAAACAATTTCCCAATCCCTTCAGTTAACACCCCTCTGCCCCCAAAAAGGAATGCATTCTGTGCAATACAGTATGTGATACTTTAATAATGTATAAATCAAGTTGGACAGAAGCTGCCTGTCAGTTTTATTAACTTTGACCTTTTCTCCCATTATAAGGATGGTTTGGTAAATATTTAATGGCCCTTATAGATTTTGACAGTTGGATCTGCATTCCTAGGAGTGAAAGTAGATTATAAGAAAATACTTATAATTAATAAAAATAGCTTAATCACTGAGAGTCAGCCTTCAAGGGCAGAATTGTTTTTTCAAATATATTTATTTTTAATTCTTTTTTTTTTTTTCATGCCTGACCACTAAATGTCAGATTAGCCAGGAGGTTATGAAATGTTTTTTAAAGGTTGCATTTAAAATGCATCTATGGTTAGCACCTGTGATTACCTCCATCTCTGAGTAAGGGTCCAAATGATGTTACTTAGTTGAAATACTTGTCAGTGGCATTCTGCACAGTGAATGTGAGTGAGTGGTGTCAACAGCGCAAAATGGCTGAAGGAGGGCTGCTCTTAATAAGATGCAAGAAGAAAAGGGAAAAGCGTCTTCCTGGAGTCAGAGGGGTCTTCTGCCAGAGCTGTCTTTCCCTTTAATTCCCTGCATATTGCACTCACTGCAAATTCTGGTAGTGAAGATTGAAAACTAAGCCCCTGACACTTTGAAACATTGCCTTTCAAACATGTGCTGTCCATTGCTCTCAGTGATTTTTTTTATTTCAGAAATCTGGCGGAGAAAAGCGAATTTGAGCAACATTCATTGGTCTAAGCGGAGCTGTTGGGGCAATACAATCTCCCCCTTCCCTGGCGGAGCGCGGCTCTCTTCCCATTAGGAATGCCATGTGTCTTCATGTTGTGCCACGGCTCAGATCACGTGGCAAAGCAGCCAAGTAAATCAGGAGCCTGTTAAAAAGCCTTATGGATGCTCTGAGCATTGACATTTGAGTCAAACTGGCTCATGGGATAGCTTTGCTCATTTTAATAGCCATTTTCAAGTAGATCGCTTTACCAAGCTTTGTTTCTCTCATTTTCAGGCAATACCCTGCAGAATAGCTTTGCCTAAGACCACTTTATTTTCTGAACATTTGTAAGTCATAGTTTCCTACCTGTAACCTTTTTTTTTTTTTCTGCAGACCGTGGTGTTAGAGTTGTTAACATGTTGAACAGTTCACCTTTTTCAGAACAAATCTTTAGAAAATTTAGTGAACACATTGATGCAGGGAGTGGAATGATGAAGGAGATTCCATTTGTCTGACACTGAATCTTGCCCCCTCTGCCTTCTCTTCAAAAATGGGGAACTAGGAATGTAACTTGAAAGTGTTTAGAGCTGAGTTTGTAACTTGTTGCACTCGAAGCTGGTTTCAGGACAGACGCAGCACTGTAGCTGTTCTTAAATCTGTGAGCAATGGGAACGCTCTCAAAATCTTGCAGATTCATGTTGCGTCCTTCATAAATTTGTCTTTCATTGGCAAGTGAAATAAAAGGTTAGAGGAGAAAGCTACTGAATGTGAATCTTTCTGCAATGCTATGGAGATGTGCTAGCAGGTATTTTAAAGACTAGGTTTTTCTTTACAGTGGTAGAAACTTCTTTGCAAACATTTTGTGTTTTTATGTTTAAGAAAAAAAGATGTTATTTCTAAAAAGCAGGTTTATATAGTGAAAGGGTTGCATCTTTCTTCCTCTTATCTTCTTCCAAAAAGTAAGAATGCTTGATCCCTTGAGAGGAGAAACAGTCTTAACATTTAAAAGCAATCCCAAGTTTCAGGAGAGTTAGGACTTGAGAGGAAGTCTTTGATTCATCATCTTCCTTGCCCTATAGCATAATTTCCTTGTAATACTTATTTCACAGCAGACTTTTTTATATGCTTTTGTTCGTATCATCTTCCATCCAAGCAATATATATGAAATACCATACATTAACTTACTGACTGGCTGTAATTTGAATCGGGTGGCACAGATAGTAGAGGTCTGACATAGACAGAGTACTGCAGTGATGTGTATTTTAATATATATGTATTTTATTATCCAGTTGCAGTACCATGCCGGGCTAGCATCTGGCCTTTTGAATCAGCAGTCTTTGAAACGTTCAGCCAACCAGATGGGAGTATCTGCAAAACGCAGACCAAAAGCGCAGCCAACAACTCTTGTCTTACCTCCTCAGTAAGTAATGGAATATTTTGAAGAGTTTGCATGGGGGGGGGAGGGGGTGTGTTAAACTTTTTATTGTTTGGTTTTTGGTTTTTTTGTTTGTTTGTTTAAATTATCATAATGCAGCTATGTGCTTTTATTTTTTTTTGTACAAGATGAATTAGTCTTTTTGGATGGGTGGGGTACCCTATGGAAACAATATTTTGTTTCTTCTGTTTATGGGGGCACTGTGACAACAGAAAAGTTGTAAGGATTCTTCTTTGTAGCAGGTCATAAAAGTTTTTGCAGCATGAGATTGTCATTGAGTAATGATGTTCCCCTGATTAGTATGACTTGGAGCTTCAAGTAGGACTTTTCTGAAGGTCCTAAAAGGCTGAAGCCAAAAAGTCTTAGGTGTGAGTACTTTCTCGACAAACGTCTGTTCTGAGTCCATCTGTTCACCATATGTTAATTTTGCATTGGATCTGAACCTCTTTTACAGGTGACAAGCAATTATGAGGACACTTAGAAACTGTTTGAGGACATAGAGTATCAAGACTTTAGGCAGTCTGTGTACTGATGCCAAAAACACAGAGGTGTCCACGACTAAGCTTATAAATTAATAAACTGCTTAAAATATTTAGTTACATATAAGAAAGTGATTATTATGTAGAAAATGAAGTGCTAAGCAATTATTCATTGTACTGAGCATCCTTGTAGTTTGTGGAAACTGCCTGCTTTTTTTCACAGAGCAAGAGTCACTGGTGTATGAACACTATGCTACTAAATACTTCGTAGTTGTAATGATAAAAGTCCCTGTTGTCACCAGAGCCCACAGGCCTAAGTTGATGAAGGAATCAAAGGAAGTTGAGAGGTTTTTTTTCCTTATATGAAACAGAAAAAAAAAAAAATCAGAGTCAACAGAGCTTTCCCCTTATATATTAACTTTAAAGGGCTGCTAATTCTAGAATCCATAAAATATTCTATTGTTTTACTGATATGTCAGATGAAGAAGAATGGTTAGAAGGGCAGCTCTATCAGAACTACAGGTTTGAAAACCAGATGTTGTTTCTCTTATATATGTGAAAGAACAGTGTATATTGTGACAAACTGGCTAATTAGTTTTCTTCCTTTGTTGGGGTATCAGGTTTATCTGGAGCTTAAAATGGACTTCTCCAAGGAGTCTATAAACTAGAGTACTGTGATACCAGTTGTCACAGTTTTTACTCAGAGATCTTAAAATATTTTGCGTTTTGTGTTTTTAATCATGGCTTTTCCAGTTACTAGAAATATGTATAGTGAGAGAGAAAGAGCTAGCTTCTATTTTTGCATAGATAAATCTGTACTTAAACAGTTGCAGCTGTATAAATCCTAATATGAGGTATGTAATATACACATTTAGAAGTATTGTATGTCTTTTTATCTGCAGGTGATTTTTTTCCTTTAATGGTGCATTTACCTAGAATTTGCAGATAGAATGAAATTTTAGTGTGGTAACTAAACTTTAGCTCGTAGTTGAATTATGTTTCAGTATCTTATTACCATGTCCAGCATTATTCACAGGGAAAATATGTTTATGCTGAGCTGGCCCTCTGTATGTCCCTGGTTTCCTCCTCTCTGGCTTCTCTTTAACCTTTCCATATTTGTCCTTATTTGCTATCTTGGTGTGTCTTAAAAAGAGAATGATAGTTATATTAAGTCAAATCAAATACCTGTTGAGTTCAATATCATATCTCCAACACAGGGCAGAAGCAGATTATGGAAAGGTTTATGAAAATAGGCTTATGAAAAGCATTCAGAAAGAAAAAAAAAAAGTGTGGCAAATGGATTTTAATATCTTGATTTTGCTGTAGTTTCATGCAAATAATGATGAATCAAGCTGTGGTTGGGTTTGGGTTTTTTCAATTTTTTTTTCTTTCTCTTCTTGCTCTGTAAAATGCAAAAGAGGAAAACATCCAGGTCCAAAACTACGTCTCTCCTTGAAAGGGCATACTGCATACTGATTTTCCCATGGCAGTTCTGGGATTTTTTTAGATTTTTTTTTTTTTTTAGCTTTATTGATTAGTCAAGAAAGTATAACTATGTCTTTTTTTGCTTTGATGTATGCTATTAAAATTAAGTTCAATTACAAGTCTTTGGGCTGAGTAACAATGTGCTATGAGCCAAGTATATATTAAATGTTGTTCAGAGCAACTATATTATATAGAGCTTTTCTTAAACATAAGTAGTTAAAACCAGCTATGTGCCAAAATGTCATTTTAGGGTAGCAGATCGGAGCAGATAGCAACACTGCAGTAATCTTTTTCAGCCAGCAAAGCAATGCAGTAAACTTTCTCAGGAGGTAACATAGGTCACTTGGACAAAGAATCTTCTAAAAACTGTTTTATTTTTATGCAGATTTTGCATATGGATAGTTTGATATTAAGCATGTCTTAAAGTAAGATAAAGGTAGCATTAGAGAGCATGTTACTAACCTATTTATTTACTTATGTTCCTGTTCCTTGAAGAAACTGCATGGGTAACTTCTGCTATTGCACATTACATTCTTAATGGACATGATGCAAGCTGAGCAATTATCTTGCTAATCCGTATCGTTGATCTTTACTGCTATGGTGAGACTTGAGTTTTATTCCACAGACTGAACATATCCAAATGGTGTTTCTTCTCATAAGGATGGTGATACAACATTTGATTCTTGTGCTGTGTCGACTTATTGTTCCCTTGAGCCCTTAGTCTCTCTCCCTGCTCTGCTTTTTCTTCTGCTTTCCTCTCCAAAATGCCTTTTTTTAACGGGGGGAAAAAAAAACACCCAAACAACAAAACAACAACACGAACAACAACAAACAAAACCAAAAACCCAAACAACAAAACAAAACAAAAAAAAAACCAAAACAACCCCAAAACCTTTTCAGCCTGTTTTGGAGGCTCAGCCATCTCTTCCTACTTTATGCTTACAGAAGGAGCCGGAGAAAGGGTTTCGCCCATGGCAAAGCTGATTCTTGGTGGGCCCACTCATTTGTCCCTTGCCAGCCTTATGCCATCTTTTGATGTGCTCTGGTTTGGAGGCGAGAAGCTGTAGCTTTTCACTAGTAGATATCTGAAACAGCAGCAGCGATTTTGAATCAAAAAGGTATTTTTAAAAATGGAAGGTCTCTGTCCTGTGCAACCACTACCAGGAAAACTTTCATTTTCTCACTGTTTTGATTATCTGAGGGTTTCTAAGGGTGCCAAACAGTTTTGAAGAGAGGCCTTTTGGTGTTCAGTTTTGCTTTTCAGTATTGGTTTTCACTGGCTCTGGAAGTGCAGAAAGGAATGCTAGATTGATATGCGTCTCATTTCTAGCCAAATGTATCTGTATGAGAAAATGACTAACTGCTGGCTTCTTTCTCTCCCTGCTTTGTCCCTCCTTCTGTCTTCTAATTAACAAGGCATCTCCTTGTACTTGCTAATAGATGCATTCCCTCACATGCTTCTCATCTGGCTGCTGGTTTCTTCCTTCTGTTAAAGACTCTCAAAGCAGTGTTTGTTGAAGTGCTGAAAGCTGTCAGCTCCTTCCAGAGTGACTAGGAAAGCATATACATACGACCCTTCTGAAAACCGGGATGGCATCTTCTGGTTTGAAATAAAAAAATAAATATAATAAGAAATGATGGCTCTTAGTTCTTTCTTTCATCTTGAAATGTTGTAATTGATGCAGTTAATTACTCTTGTATTATTTTGCTTGACACCACATCTCAAAACCAAATTCCCAGTTATGAAGTTGTCTCCATGACCCTGTGGGATCAGAAAGCTGTGCCCCAAAGAGTCTGGGGTGGCTGAAAGCACCGAGCCCACCGACTCTGGTATGTCACTGTCTAGCTGGAAAATGACAGCAGTATGTCACCGTGACGTGAGGACGAAGAAATAAAAGTGGAAGCACAAGAGGATATTGCCTATATTCTTGCCGTTGTGTTCATTGGGACACACAAGAGAGTCAGTTAGTATTAATGGGAATTTTTAGGGGTCTCAGCTGAAAACCTTGTGACTTTGATAGCTCTGTTGCATGGGGCTTTCTCAGTGCTCCCAGATTAATCGTCTGTCTTCTCTGTCTGGAAGGAAATTGCCAGAACAAGAACTTGCTTACCACAGAAGGTACTGAGACTCTTGCCCTTTATGGCGCCTTTTAAGGTCATTTGTTGTGACATTTGCGGGTTTGGGGAAATAAGCACACTATAAACAATAAACAAGTGGAAGTCTGGTTCTTGTTTGACAACTTCAGGCTCAATAGACAGAGAGGATTGAGTAAAAGAGAGTCCAGTTTTTTTTGTTTTAGGGCTCTTCAACTTGTCTTGTAAATCTCTTGTGCTCTGATGTATGCCCTAACCGGACAGTGAAAACACTATAATAGATTGAGTAAAAATCTCTGTGAATTTGTACTCTATTGCTAGGAGCAGACCAGCAAAATTACTGTTTCTTTATTTAAAACAAAAAAAAAACCCAAACAAACAAAAAGGCAGTACTACCCATGATACTGTTCTAGAAAAATGAGCAATGAAAAGCTGTGAAGGTAATTTTTCTTTTAGGAGATAATAAGGAGTTGAGGGTAGATAGATGCTGGGCAGAGACTCAGGAGGACCAGGTTTTTTCTGCCAGTTGTTCTGGATGAGATGGAGGAGTCTCTATTGTGCTCTCTACACCTCAGAATCCATCTGGATTCTTCTTCTAGAGAAGATGGATATAGTCAAAAGAAATCCATACTTTCTCCATCCTTTAGAGCTGCATTAGCAAAAGGTGCTCTTTCCTGAGTGGTCTCCTTTAAAAGCTTAATTTACTGGCTCAGCAGGTATCTGTGTGTCTGGATTTGGAAAATAAATTTCCAGATATCCCAAAGTCTGCGTTTACTGTAGCTTGATTCAATACCAGCATAGTCAAAGTGTTCCTCTTTCATAGCATTAGTGCCCTATCGGTTTTAATGATTCTGTCATATAAGTAGTACTGTAAAGTTCTATTGTATTTGTTCAGGAGCTTTCTTCAGGAAACACAAGTTGAGTCTTGAGGAAGGAATTTAATTTAAAATAGTCAGTGATGTAGTGTTCCAAAAACGTTGCTATTTTTAACAGTTAACTGAAAGGTATGTGTATATATATAAACTATACACCCAGTGATGAGATGTGCCAGAATAAATTATTTGGAACTTAACTTATGTAATTTATCATTTTTACATTAAGAAAAATCCTGATGAGCCCTTTGCCAAGAGCTTTTGGAGGAAACGTTTTTTTCAGCATTTTGTTTTATAAACAGCATCTAATTGCTTCCTAGGTTCAGGGATTGTCATTATGAAAGAAAGAGGCAGATTATTCTAAAGATAATGGCAAAGCATGTTTAAGCCAATAAACGTTCATAGGTTTTGTATTTTTTAAGACCGTTGTTTAAATTATGCTTGTCTAGTCTGACCTTGCTGTGTTACAGAGGTCTGAAATCTCAGCCGGGGATTCAGACTTTGAAACCAAGAATCCGGTGTACCAGTTAAGTGTAACACCTGGTATAGAGGCTGTGAGGAATGTGGTTATTTAACATGCAAGTGTTGTTATTGCAATAATCCTGTTCAGTATCATGAGCTGCACTCTAACATTTGGGCCTCTTAAAAGTATTCAAGAGTAGGATAGCGAAGTCTGTGGCTGTATTTTCCATTTTGAGAAAAGTCGTCAGAAGTTCTTCGTGCAGTTCTAAAATTCTTCTTTCCCCCTACTGGCAAAGCTGCATTAAGTATCAATATTCATTAAATACCACAGAGATGATAATGTAATAAAGCAATAATCCTCAGGCCCACATCTATATATTCTCTCCAGAAGAGCTGAGGTTGAGAATATAATTAAAGATTAAAACTCTGTTTGCATTCTGGAACATGGAGATGTCTTTTTGTACATGATGGGGAATTGTATTAATAAGGAAGAGATCAGTTTCCAATAACTTTCAATACTAGGAGCTCATTTAATATCCCTGTTCATGTTTAAGTTTCTCACGGTATTCCTTTAGCTTGACTTTAGCAAGACAGTGCAACAGGAACAGTGAAAGAACATGTTGCTGAAATACGTGACCCTTTTGCTCCACAAATTAATACCTTTTTGTATGAAGAAAAAAGATTAAAAATTAGTTCTTTATATTGTAAGACAATAATATTTACATGAATAGGTTTAATTACTTTGCAGCCATGTACCACGTAGATTGAACATTAATTTTAGTATTTGGTGTCTTGTGCACAGTTTGGATCACATTGTTGTAATGTTTTCTTTTTATTTTTAGTAAATTGGTGAACACCTGTTCTGCAGATGTTTTGTGAAGCTGTTTTAGTGTAAGTTGCAGTGTATTGCCGTACGGTGAGATTGCATTTATCCCTAACTAGTGTACTGATCTTGGTGTGTTCAGAGTTTATGTGCACATCTTGCAGGATCTTTTGATACTGAAGTCTCTAATATTTCACCTGGTTCAACTAGATAGAAAGTCTCTTTAAAACTTTCTATATTGTACTTCATCAGCTCATTAAATAACTCTTACTTTCCCTTAAAGAATCTTAGCCAATTAGTTCTTGCTCTTGTAACTTATTTTTTTTTTGCCCTGTCCATGTGTTTGGTGGTGTTGTATATGGTCAGTCTTTGTTTCTTTGTCTTGCTTTTTAATAAGCTCCGTAATTTTAAACAGAAGGGCCAAAATATTGGCTTTCCCCCCCTCAAATATTGGTATTTTAACTACCAAAGCTAATCCAGCTAGGTAGAGTACTTGTTCTTCATAACCTCTGGTAAAAAGGATTGCGGTCATTGAACAGGTGGTTTTGTGAGCATTTGTCCATTCCCTAGAGGAAAATCTGTTTCAGTTACGAAATCCATGCTGTGCATTTTGGGGTTAGTATTCCATTCTTTTCTAAATATAGTGGTGGTGGAGGGGTTTGATGTAGCGATGAGGTTGGATGGTATGCATTTCTCTAGAGTTTTCAAAGGAATACAAATAGTGTATATGTAGTATTTAGTGTCTTTAAAGGAAGACTACAGAATAATATGAACCTATTCAAACTGCCACCTGCAACACTGCTTCAGAGAATAGCAATGTCCTCAAGTGAATTTTTCAAACCATGTAGAATGTAATAGAGACTAATGAGCAAACAGGAAACCACTATTTTGACAGCTTTGTTGCAGGAAGATAAGTGCTGAGAGATTCAGATCATAATGAATTTCAGCAGCTATTGAAAATATTATAGTTTCAAGTTATTTTAAGATACAGCCATATTTTGGTTTGTTTTGGATTTTTCTTCAGGTTTCCCTTCTGCCTACCAAGCAGAGATGACAGCAGTTGCTTTTAGACAAGTTGTTTTACAGAAATGAGACTGAACCCTGTTAGAGAAAGAGCTCACTTCCCGTTTTAGTTTTACTGAGACCCTTTGGTACTTCTGGTTTCCTTAAATACAGTAGGTATTAAAGTCATATCCTAGGCCATGGGAGGAAAAGATATAATTACATAATCCTAACTTCTTCGTTTTCTTCTCAATGGCGTTTCCCCACCACTGAAAGCCAAAAAATCTGGTTGTCTGGATTATTACAAAGTATGTTGCCACCATGGTATTAGAAATTCTGATTTAAGTTACCCTTAAACTCAATGGCAAAATTTAATAGACGACTGGGACCCAATCTGGTTCTTTTCAGATTCAGTGGCTGGGACACTCAGATCCCAAAGCTGGGGAAGCATCTGCCATGGTTGAACCCCTATTATATTACAAATTATGAGGGAAAATTCCTAGGTGATAACACACCGTTAAACTTTCTTGAACTGAGTTTTATCAAGAGAACAGCTGTGCATGTGGGTGTCATGTTGTTCTTTCTGGTTTTCAAAGGTAACCCAAGCAAATTAACCAGTTCTTGGCATTTGCATGAAAGATTATTCTAAGCTTTTAAAGAGAGATAATTATTTTTCCTAATGGTCCATGTCAACAGCAGTGACAAACGGTTTGTAGAGCTCAGCGGCTGGCTGTTCTCACACATGGAGCGGTGATGGGTGCTCCAGCCCTCTGTCTTTGTGGCCTCCTCTGGACCCGCTCCAACAGGTCCATGCCCTTCTTGTGTTGGGGGCCCCAGAGCTGGATGCAGTACTCCAGGTGGGGTCTGAGCAGAGTAGAGGGGGAGAATCACCTCCCTTGACCTGCTGGCCACACTGCTTTTGATTAAATACTGGGGGGGGGGGGGGGGGGAGCAGTCTGCTATTAAATGTAATAGCAATCTGTCTCTCTTAGTTATGTGGCATTTACTGTTTAGCACTCAATATAATTTAACTGGAAAGAAAAAAATCCAAAGTTCTGTTTGATTCATGAGGGGCTTTATTAGACAACTCCAAAGAGATCAAATCCAATAACTTATCGGGGATACAACATTGATTAGTCATCTTACTGTTTGTAGCCAAAGACACTTTACCAAGCTGAGTTCCAAAAAAGAGAGAAGGGGGTAATCCAGCTGAACTTTCGATTTCAGTGTAAGAGGTAAATTTTAAAATAAGATGCTGTTAATTTGTTTTATGTCTCTGCTTTGTTTTCACTGCTGTTCGCTCAAGTTACCTATCATGCTAACTTTGGAACCATACATGTGTTTTGTAACCTGTTTAGATACCAAAGATACAGAAGGCAGGCAGATGTTTATTTTTTTTCTTTCCCTCTTCTTTCTTTCCCTATTTGGTCTGTGAGGGTCTTCAGGTCAGTTGGTTGTCCTTTTCTGTGCTTTATTAATGATGTATGCAGGTTCTTTAGTTTGGGACAATTTTGAATAGTAGACCAACACAGATTTAATGAGGATCTGAAATCTGAGGAAAAAATGTGATCTGCTTTTAAACTTTGTAGATGATAAAAAAAGTATGGTAGCGCTCCATCCTACAACAGATAGCTGCTGGGACCCATAGCCCACTTCTGCATCTCTGACTTAATCATAGAATCATTGAATGGTTAGAGTTGGAAGGGACCTTAAAGATCATCCAGTTCCAACCCCTTGCCATGGGCAGGGACACCTTCCACTAGACCAGGTTGCTTAAAGGTTCATCCAACCTGGCCTTGAACATCTTCAGGGATGGGGCGTCCACAGCTTCCCTGGGCAACCTGGGCTACTGTCTCACCACCCTTAGGGTAAAGAATTTCTTCCTAATATCTAATCTAAATCTCCCCTCTTTCAGTTTAAAACTGTTACCCCTCGTCCTATTGCTACACTTCTAAATTTTTGTATGGCATATTGTAATACAATATAAATCCAATTGTCTTTTACACTGTAAACTTGGTCACTCCAAGAGTGATCATCATTCAGACAATAGGAGAAACCCTCTTACAGTGTTAATATATTTTGGATTTTCATTTATGTTTATCTCCGATCAGCAGAAGTGTTGGAGTCCCAGATAGATCTGTATGACTTGAGGAGTTGGGTAGGATCCGAACTAGACCCTTATACTGATAAGAGGGAGCAGTTCTGTAATAAACCATTGTGAATTTCAGCAGATTTGGTCCCAGTACGTGTGACACAGAGTGTTGGGGTGAGGAGGCACTTCCCTCCTTTGTGCTCTGTGCTCTCCTGCAGTAGTCAGTAGGTGGGTCATAGAGTGACTTCTGTGGAAGCTCACTAAGTATTACCAGAGGTCTAGTGGTCATCTGGGTGCATTCCGCGTTGCCACTACTTGGGTACAACCTGACTTGTTGTGGAAGTTTTTTGTTTGGTTTTGTCGTTTTTTAGTTTGGTTGGGTTTTTTTTGTAGCAGCTGCCATTTCTGGGTCTGGTGATGCTTGGTAACTCAGTACTGAGTCAACACCTTTGCTCTTCTGTACATCTTTAGAAATATGATTCTTTTAAAAATTTTAATCTTGATCTAATCTCCTAATATGTTGATATATCTGGCAGCAGGGGTTTCTGTAATAATCTTCTTTGGTTTATTATACCAGATCAATGGGTTTTTTTGGCTATAGTTACATGCTGAATTTCATTTAATTCCATTAAGTACTATACAGCTGCGTATTTTCTTACAAAGTAATTACAAAAAAACAGCAGGCATCGATCAACACAGATTGTCCAAAGAAAAGATTTTGACTAAAGCCAAATGTTCCTTATGATATTTATTAACAGGGTAATAATTTCTATACATACAAGTACAAGAGACAATGATCTTGGATGTTGCTTTAGCCTTAGTAAATTACTGAAATGTGCATTAGTAAAACTTTACAGTGTATTTTAACGCTGAGGGAAAAATCTCTTTTACTCACTTTTCAACAAATGCTCTATTCAACTGCTGTGGAAAGAGAGTGCACGTAATTAAGATTTCATTATTTCTTTACAGCGTCTAGAGCTTCGCTTACTAGTGTGTTGTGAGCTGTTATGGACTGATAGTCTTAGTTCAAATGTCCTGATAGTGAACACCTCCATGAACACGTCTGTCTTGAAGACATTAGCCAAAAGAGGGCTGGGGCTGATTGCTGTTGATATTTTGGTGTCGTATTCTACAAACTAATCCCACAAATAGGATTGCTCCGAGTGTGATGTTCAGCCCTGTGTGACTGAGCACAGTGATTTTGAAATAATTCCCATCTCCTTTGCTGAAGATTAGCTGGAACACTTCATAGTTGGGAAATGAAAACACCGTATCTCTTTGGAAACTTTTGGCCACGTACCGGCCTTGATCTGCATGTTCGTTTTCCAGAATATGCACAGATCCGGAGCAGCGTGTAGCCCTTTGTGAATGTCAGTGTTACTGGGGATTGCCGCTCTGTTGTAAAAGAGCAAATTTCTGGCTTTTTGATGTATGTTTGCCTTAAAGGTAATGTTTGTGTGAGAACCATGCATTTAAAAGGTGGCAATTAATTACAAGTTGTTCCACAGTCCCAACCGTTAGAAGATGCCCTTGCAGCATTTAGAGCGAAACACTAATATTGCACTGTAGGGAATCCCTGTACTTTCAGTAAAAAAGAAAGTTAAGGGTGAAGATTTTAATGTGTAATTAAAGACTACAAATACTAGTTTAACTGCTTGTTTCTGTGTCAAGAAAAAAACGGAACACACACTACCAGTGGTTGGACTAATTAGACAGTGAAGAACAAGCTAGATAAGAGAGGAAATTTGAATGAATTTAATAATGATATCAAAGCTTTTGCTAAAGCTGTGATTTTATCATATGATTGCTTTAATTCCCTTTTTTTTAGCTTTAATATTTGGGGGAGGGGGATTAGAGACTGCTTTACTGCAGCAGAGAATCAATCTGAAAAGAACAAATTAAAACTGCCGCTTGCCAAATTCAGAAATGCATTACAGCAAGTGTTTCCATCTGCATTGGTTGTATATCCCCTTGTCAAAGACGACGAGCAGAAAAAGCAGAGCTGTAATAAGGTGGAGGGAGAAGGTCTTTGTATTTTGGTGGCTTAGCAAGAACAGCATTATTTCATAATCATATTGTATAAAGTTATGCGATATGAACGTATTGTGAATGTATTTATTAATGACTTTATTTCTGTACCTCTCCATGATTCCAAGTAACCTTTAGCTATTTGAGAGGAAAACTAAACAGCTATACTGTGAGTGGGGATAAAAGTACTTTCAAGTATGAAACCTCTACTGTTAAGGAGAAGGAAGCTCTAGGTATATTACAGTAAGAAAACTTTGAAATGGAAGTCATACCTGAAAAGAAAAGCTAATTGGAAAGTCCTCTGTAGTTTTGACAGTGACTCTACAAAAAGAGAAAGTTTTCCTAAGTAACGAGCTGCAGATGGGGATTTACCTGGGGACTAAGGTGGCTGTTCTGTTCCCTGGGGACCACAGTGGATGGTGGGCTGGCCATGCTGCCTCGAGTGGCTGTCTTCAGCACCCATCAACTGGCTGGGCTTTTGAGTTTAAGAAAGGCAGTTAAATGTCCTTTCTAACTAGAAAGGATACAGAGTAGAACTGCTTTGCTCTGCTTTCTTTACTTGATGTTAAAAATAACTGTTATTACTTTTTAATTTCACTTTAGGGCATTCTCTGGCTATTCACATGTTTATGAGGAACCCTATGGATGGGTTAAATGAAAAAAGCCTGTGTAGCAAATTCCAGCTTCATAGAGTTTTCCTCTAAATGTAATCTTTGTTTGTAATGATTTGAAGTATTTTGGTACAATTATTTTGCTAAATAATTGTCCCAACTGCCAGTGGAAAAAATAAATAAAATGCAACCATTCCAGGTTTCACTGGGTGAAATGACTTGGTTTTCATCCCTTTATAGATGCTGCTCTACTGTTATTTTCATTCCTGATGGTTTAATTTTGCAAGGCACTTCCTTTTTGCTGTGTAGGTTTTAACTAATAAAGAGTAGCACTGTCTTTGTAATTTCAGTAATGTTACTCAGTAGCATGTGCATGTCATTTTGAAAAGAAGTGTATTAATAGTGTAATGCACATTTCTAATCGGACATAGATTCATTTGCCTCATTATTAGTTTATTTTCATGATTCTTACCTTTGCATGGGTAACACAGGGCGTAAAACACTGTGGACAGGGAAGACCTCATTAACTTTGGCAGACTTGGTTTTGACTTCTTTCTGTGGCTGCGTGCAGTCTCTTTCATTGTCTGTGAGTCATGGCCTGGGAAACTCTATAGTAAGTCCTTTAATTTAACAACCATAAGCATCTCCATGCAGCAATTTTTGCATTGAAATTAAATTTTTATTTTGTGTTGCGCAGGGTTGTTCTTACAAATTCTATTTTTGGAAAGAGAGTTTGACACAGAGGTCATGGTAAAGTAGTTAATCACTTATTTAACCTTTGCTGAGTTTACCTGGACACCTTGAATGAAGTGAAATAAAGATTACATTCTGTGTATGATCATTGTGCTCCATTGTTGCCTATAATATTTTGTTTCCACCCCTCACAAAATAGGGTTGTGGAATAGTGTTTGGGTTTTCATTCTGTACCATGTATGTTTGAAAGCACTTAAAGATACAGAGATTCCTGAATAAGTTATTGCAGAGCAAATTCCTGTTTTGTTGAGCTGCTCTATGCCTTGGTTTTCCCATGTGAACTATGTGAATTGTGTCATCTGGGAATTGTGCAGGAGTGCTGAGGGTGACTGGAGTAATATTTGTACAAAGCTAGGATAAGAGAAGGCATTAACTATATGGCTATCTGCTTTCATGCAGGGGAAGAGTCTGGATTTTTGTCTTTTATTGTCAGTTGTTGAAGACCAGTTAATTTTTTACAAAATTCAAAATCCTGGAGTGACACATTGCAAAGAATGAATGACCATATAATTCCTACTTGCAACACCTAACGGGAAACTCTTAACTATCCACTGTCAGCGTTCATTCTGATAAATGAGTGGTGATGTATTATTCTGTACCCTTTGTGTTCTTGCCTTTAGGTGTTCATTTCAGTGATGGAAGACAAAGTGCAGACACATGAAATAATTACACAGCAAGCTTGGCTGGAGCCTGTCAGTCTGTGTCAAGATTCCTAGACTTCTTGAATCTCTAAATTGTCGAGCTCTTTTGCTGATTGTTACATTCAGTGTTTGGTGTAAAAATCAAATGTGCTCTAGAAGTGGCAAAAAATATCCTACTGTTTTGATGTATTTTAAGTCAGAATTTAATATCTGTGTCCAAAATAGCACTATAAAACTGAACTCCCCTCAAGCTAAAAACCAGGCTCTTCTGCTTTCTTACTTTACATGCAGAACCTTCTTTCGCTTTGGCTTTTGCATTTTGACAGTTGCTCAGCAAAGATGATGCTTTTGCTCATGACAAATTTGTATGCGCCTTGTTAGACAGGTCTTATAAAAGAGCCTTTTGTGAAGGACTGAAAGACAAATCAAACTTGGATCTAAATTTAGAGCTAATCATCTACATGGCAAACTCATAGTTTGAGGAATCAGTCATATCTAACAGTACTTTACCTTTATTATAAATAATACCTAAGTTTAAACATGTATTGCTTTTTACCTTTTTTCATGGTTCAATTTTAAATTTAAGTTAAGAAAAGAAAAGAGGATATTAGGCTGATTAGCCGAATGTCGCTGAGGTATATTGTTAGCAAGTAACCCGTAAATTTGAAAGTTTAGGAAATAATTCCTGGTTGATAATGATTGGTTGGGAGCTTCAGTTACTGAAGTGCGATCTGTCCACTGAGCACACTGAGTAGACTCCGTAGTTGTAATTGCTCCAACTGTTCTCCTGGCTGTTAATTCTTTAGGTACCGCCTCTGCTGACCCTCTGCCTGCTGCAGCTTTTCGTATTTTCTAGTCAAGTAGACATTAATGGAAAAGTCTGCTCTGACAGTGCGTGCTCCAGACTCTCAACTCTGAATCCTCTTTGATTTCTAGTTGGAGAGTGAGTTGGAAGGAGGTCGTCTGGTCCAGCCTCCTATTCAAAGATGGTCTCTTGTCACAACTAGATCAGATTAGCCGTGATATTGCCTAGCTGAATCCTGAAAACCTCCAGGGGTGGAAGACTACACTTGTAGCTATCATCAAAGCAGTTCACCAGCTTCTAGAGGTCCAGTTAGTGCTGTTCTTGTTTAAACAGGTCTGCTGAAAACCCACACCTTGCAAATAACCTTGTTCTTAGGAGAGTTTGAGGAGGGGTGGCTGATGGAGGGAGAAAGCAGATATTTTTGGAAAAACTACATTAAGTAGTAATGTAGATAATAGTAGCCTGTTTAAAAAAACACAGTGAGAAGCAGATGAGTTACCGAAAAGCAGTGCTACAAGGAGGAGTGCTTGGGATTTAAAATAATATTGGTATCATTTCTTTTCATCTAAAATTTGGCTTAAAATCAGTTTGTGTGTTGATGTTTCCATGATCCTTTCTACTTTGAAAGTTGTTCTTCATTTAGACAAAAGGTTAATTCAGCAATGTGAGTTTACAGCATAATAGACAATAAGCAAATCTAATGCTATCTAATCTTAGGTATTTCTAAGGAAGTGAAACAAATTTCTTGACAGGACAGAGAAATGGTGGCTCTTGTATGCCACTTGTAAAATGAGCTTGTTGACAGAAAATGCCAGGTAGAACTATTTTAACATGTGATTATGCTTTTAAAATTGAAATTTATTTTCAGTACAAAGATAGCAACTTTAACACCACAGACAGAAAATCAATTATAATTTTTGCTAGTACCGCTAAAATATTATCTGCTACTACTGATTTCTTTTTGCTGTTCCACAATTGCTGTTTTCCCTCTGTTTTTTTATTAAGTCATCGAAGGGGATAGAAATTCTTAAATTGAAGCCTGAGTGGTGTAATATCTTTCTTTCTCTCCTGCTATGTACTTTTCCATCTGTCTGCAGTACCGTAGTTGAATCATCTGTTTCTGTGCCTGCATGTATTTAAGCCACTTAATTTTTATTGTGTCTTAGGCATCGTCCTCCACCAGCAAGCTCTTATGCAAGTTAACCACTGTTGGCTTTTGCTATTAATTGCTTTGTTAAAGTGTCAGCATATACTGGATCTTAAAGATCTGCATTTTGCAAATCTCTCGAATATCTTCTGCTGAAATTCTTCACACATCTTGAAATGCTGATGTAAACAGGCTACGTAGAGAACCTGGTTGTTGGATGGTCCTTAGTTTTCAGGTTGTTTCAACTGTTTCCTTCTCTGTTAACTTGTTCTGGTTGGCTGTTTCGGAGAACTTCAGGAAAGAGGTTTTCTCTGTCACATAAGGTCTGTCCAAATAGTTGACTCCCTTTGCTTTCAAATCCTAAATAAGTAGTTCATTTCCATCTCCTGGGTGTGAAAGATAGGATATGCTGAGAAAAGCTCAGCTCTGATTTGAGCACAGAGCATCTCCAGGTGTGTCAGTTAGCACTGATGCCGTATGCCATGTGAGGATGGAAAGGCTTCTTGACTGCCCTGTGATACTGGGAAATGTATGTACACACACATATTTAAGCTAACGTTTTAGAGTTTGAGGGGTTTTTTAAGCCCTTGAAAAGAGTAAAATGAACCCTTTGTTTTGTTTGCCCATATTTTCTTTCTTTAGCTGTTGCTGACTTCTCACTAGTTGCAGCTTACGAAGAAGTCTGTTTTCAGTATAATGGGATGGGTTGCCGAAAGACAGTCAAAGCAGCAAACCTCTCAGTAGTGCAGCTGAGGATGCAACTGTAACTACATTGGATTTGTTTTCATCAAGCTTTCTGCTTTCCCATCTTCCTTTTCAGAGATGTTGTGCAATGTTTGTCCTTTGACAAATAATTATACAATACAATCAACAGCTACTATTTTTGTCTCCTTTTTAAAAATACCTATGAAGTGCTATTAAGAATGTGTCTGACATTAGATCAATGCAAGTGTATTTTGTGTTTGTGTGTTGAATCTATAGAAAATGTAGTTGCCAAGCCACCCTCCATGATACTTGAAAAGTCATGACAGTTCCTTCAGGACTCTGGGATGCATCTCGTCAGCTCTCTTAGACCTATGTATGTTCAGGTTCCTCAGGTGGTCACGAGCCTGAGCTTCTCTTACAGTGGGAGGGACTTTTCTCCCCCATTCCCTGCCCTGAGGTCCATCCACTCGAAAGGTGTGAGGAGAGAGGTTGCCAGTGAAGACTGAGGCAAAAAAGTTGTTGAGTCCCTCAGCCTTCTCCTTGTCCAGTGTTACCAGTTTGCCAGTTTTGCTCATCAGGGCAGGTACGCTTCCTTTGACCTTCCTTTTCTGACTGACATACCTGTAGAAGCCCTTATTATACTTTTCATCCCTTGCCAAGTTCAGCTCCAACTGTGCCTTGGCCTTCCTAACCCCATCCCTACACAACTGGGCATTGTCCCTATACTCTTCCCAGGATACCCGTCCCTGCTTCCACTGCCGGTGCATTTGCTTCTTGCCCTTTAGTTTGACCAGCAGTTCTCGACTCACCCATGCCGATTTCTTGCCTTCCTTTTCTGATTTCTTACACCTGGGGATTGAGAGCTCTTGTGCTTTATGGAAAGTGTCCTTAAAGATCTGCCAGCTCTGTTCTGCACCCTGTCTATTACCTGTCTTAAGAAGTTGTCCTCAATGCACTCATTCCAGGAGTCTCCTGGATTGCCTACAGCTCACTGTGCTACTCTTCCAGCGGATGTTGGGGTGGCTGAAGTCCTCCAGCAGGTGAGAGCCTGTGAGCGTGATGCCTCCTGTTGCTGGAGTAAGAAGCCTTCATCCCCTTGATTGGGCAGCCTATAGTAGACACCAGTCAATAATTAAATAGTTAAACAGAAGTCAAACACAGAAATGCATGTCAATGCAGTGAGTAGCGAATGCAAAGTGAGCATGAATGGAGAGCTCCCTTGAAACATCTGCAAATTCACTGATGTTTGGAAATATAACTGCAGGACAATCTTTTGAGGTGATAGATACCATTTGGTAATATTTTATCTGTTTCTGTAGGGCATCAGCTTCAACTGGTTGACTCTCAGTAGCTACATGTTAGCTAATTCATCATATAATTTGCTGTCATGTTACTAGGTGAACCTGTATCCTGGTAGCAGCATGAATTTGAGATAATGGAGATAATGATCAAAATAGCTGTAATAGCCCTGGCCCTTGTGGTTGGCTTCAACTTTCCTCTGGTTGCTTTTAGAAAAATCTTTGATGTAAGTTTACTCTTAAGGAAAGTTCTGTCTGCTAACACGGATAGTTTGCAGCTGTATGTATTAATATAGCTGAGTCCCATTCTCTTTTTTATACAGTATATTTTTAATTAAAGCACCATACTACAGTAATACATTGGTATATATTGTACATGTGTTTGATATCAAACTATGCTGTAGCTTTTACGCAGTGATGAAGCAGAATTTTATTTTTTTTTAATTGGATATGGTTTTTAGTTTATGCTATCATCAGACCTTTCTAGGAAAATACAGAGTGCTCTGGTGGGTGGAATACTTCTGAAGATTTGCCTAGAGATTTTTTAATCAAAAAATTATTGGACTCTTTTTCACAAGAAACCTTTAAGCTTGGACAGTGTAACTGTATGATGTAAACAGCCATCTCAAGGAAAGGAAAAATATAAGCAGGAAGTGTAAAACAAAAAAACAAAAGTAACCTTGCCTTACAATACACTATCATTTATCTCCATATTCAAAATTTTGTCTGCGTGCAGGGAATGTCTTTAGTCAGTCTAAAAATCTAATTAAATCTTCTCATGGTAGTGATTCATAGCTGACCCTCACTTTGGGAGCATCTTCTTAGAATAATAAACCACTCCCTGCTGAGAGACACTGTCATTGACAGACAGGCGAGACGCTTTGGCTGCTGATTAGAAAAGGTTGATCGCGCTGGTTATTGTCTTCAGAGTCTCCAAGAAATCTTTTATTGTCCCTTCTGTACCAGAACTTTTGAGATGCCATTTGGCAGAGTCCAGGTTCTTGCTTGTGACCGTATACAGTCCCATACAGTGGTGGATTATTTCATGCCACTCATTGACATTACAGAGGGCAGTCTTTCTATTGTTTTTCTTTTCTTTCTTTTTTTTTTTTTTAATTAAGGACTGTGAACACCTACTTTTCTTTTTTTAATCTGTACCTATTTACTATTAGAAATTATCTGACAATTTGGAATTTCTTTACTTTGGGTAACCAACTTGTTATTCCTTAAAGGAACTTTCTTTTTACAAGTTTTCAGCTTGATATTCATGAAGTGGGTGCTCGGAATTAGGGAAATGTATCTAGGAACAAAGCTAGGCATTGTTAATAACCATGTCGGTATTTACCTAAGGAGATCTTCATTCCTTGTTTTTCACTTAGGCAGTTTTCTCTGTTAGTATACTTACATAAACAGAATTGTATTATTTTTTAATAGGCTGAATATTTCTCCCTGATAGTACCAGCCATGGTGGTTCTAAAGGGGTTATTCTACTTTAGATATATTTGGCATAAAAGCTGGTTTATGTTTTATCTTTTTAGGGAAGCCCTGCAGGTAGCGTAAAGCGATGCAGGTACAAGAATATACTTATGAACAGAACTGTATTTGCTTACTGCGGTACTTTGGCTTTAGTCCAGGTTTCAGCCCTGCAAAGTACTTTAGACTCTGCTCTGCCTGTTCCACACGGTGGAGAAACACAGGCAAAGCAGAGACTCCAGTGTTTAAAAAGCCACAGTGAACATAAAGCCTGTCTGATCTCCGCTGTGGTCGCACACTGATCCTTGTGTGCGAGGGGAACTAACATCAAATGAGAGGGAACCTGATTACAAGAGTGGGAAAATGGCCAAAAAGTGCAGCAGATTTCTTCAGTCGCTCTGCTGAGGTGTCTGGGCCGTGTTTGGCAAGCCCAAGTAACTGCCATGATAAGCCCTTTCCTTTAACCGACTCTGTTGTTTAAAAAGAAAATTTTTTTCAGAGAATTTGCTTGAGGGAATTAGCCCTCCTCCCCCACATTGACTTTCAGTGGAAGCCACGCAATTAATTTCCATGAGCCCTATAAAAATCCCAACCTAAGGAACAGCTTGTCATGTTGGAGGAAGAAGTGATGAAAGCGTGTTTTTTACACAATAATATTTGAAGGGCTTCTGTCTCCAAAATGTTTGTACTGGGAGAGTCTTGAGTTTATAAATGCCTAATTGTGCTTGTTATATGCCGTTTCTGTACTGGAGCATAAGGATGACCTTGAAGGAGTCTTTTGATAAACCTCTGAGTTTTAAGATAGATTTTTATCTCTGTGTTATCACAGGCAGATCAAAATACTTGGTCAGAGCATAATCCTGAAGAGAAAAAATCAGGACTAATTATGAAGTGCCCTCAAGAAGACTTAAAGTAGGTGATCACAAAAGTTGAAATGGGTATTTGGTAAAAGTTTGTGTAATAAATTGCACTGGGCTGTAGAAAAGATCATTTGTTACAGTATCTCATCTTTTCTCATTTTTCTTCACCTTTACTTCCCTCTTAATTACAGAACAAATTGATCTCGAGTGTCCTTAAAGGCTGATATCAAGTATTCTAAGTACCCTGAGAACTAGTGCTATTAAGGCTTGTCTGTTTTTACCATAGTTTATCATTTTAATAAAACACTAGATCTTGTAGTGGCTGCTCTTTTTGAGTGGCTACTTCAAGTCTATTGGTGAGGCCTAAAATTTGAGCCTTTACTTCTAGTCCTATGCATTCCAACATCTTGTTCTATGAGAATAACATGATTAGAAAGAAGAAATTAGAAATGTAATAATATGTCACTGTGAGGACTTGAATGAAATGACGGAGGCCATATTTCTAATGCCTTCATGTCTGTGATGGGGGTTTTTTTGGTTGTGTTTTTTCTATTGCCTAATTTGCGCCTTCAGGCACTTGTGTTGTTATCTAAGTATGCTTAGATGTTAGCATGGTTACAAGCTTCAGAAATCTACTTGCAAAATATCACAAGAGTCCGGTGCAGATTCTAAGGTAATAGATAGCCCTACGTCTTAGCTTGGATCTGCAGGAATGAAACCATTTTGTGTAAAAGTTTGAGTATTTTCATCCCAGTAGCTTCTAACAGGTCATGAAACATTAGATGTGGTAGAGTCAGTAAGTGGACAGCACAACACACCCTTCCTGCATTAAGCAATGAAGGCTGAAGCTGTGATATACATGTTGGTGCCTGCATTAGATGCAGACATGGCAGAGGCGATAAGCTATTGTGGTTTTAGCTGAAGTTAAAAGAAGCATATGGTAAGGATGAGGAATTCCAGCGAGACAGGTTTTCAGAGTACTGAGCTATTGCGAATTTAAAGAATGTTTTGAAACCACATGATACTGCTTGCAAACCATCAGAGTGTCATTTAAGTAGGGAATGCTTTTATAAAAGCAGAAAATGTCAGGGCTTTGGTAACTTAACTGATACAAAGAAAACTCTTCTTATGAAATGGTCTGCTCTGCTTTCCTGTTTTGATGTTAGCCATTCTCCGGAGGGTTATATACTTAATCCTCCCTTCCTCCCATCCTCTGGAATTTGTGTTGCCTTCACAAAGTTCTGGGA
Source organism: Burhinus oedicnemus (assembly GCA_008921705.1). Lineage (NCBI taxonomy): Eukaryota > Metazoa > Chordata > Aves > Charadriiformes > Burhinidae > Burhinus > Burhinus oedicnemus. The sequence continues at coordinate 3,195,789 of VFFE01007119.1, read as the reverse complement.
CTTGATGTGCCTATCAAATGATCACTAGGATCTCGTTCTTCCAGCAGTGCTTGTCATACGGTCAAGCATAGTGTATAAAAAGGTCTCACTGCGTCCAACATAGTAAGTTTCCTATTCATCAGTCTCTCCACCCGAAGGTAAAATCTCGCTGCTTTTGATAGGTATAGAATACATAGTAGGTATCATGCATCATCTGTTGCTTTTCATAAAAGGTAAGTACTGTAATTTCTGCTCTGTTGAGGGAGAAATAAAGCACAAAGAAAGTGAGAAGACTTTGCTATTGAAGTAATTCTTCAATAGCACAGCTGAAAATAACATGTTAGAAAATACTGAATTTGAGCTTTAGAAGGATGAATTCAGGAATGACAGCGTGGTGTAATGTGCAGTATCAGGATCCCATCAGGTGGGTCAGTCCATGCAATGGCACCTTTCCCATCTGCAGGGAGCCCCACTTTGGGAATCTGACTGGGCAGGTGGGCCAAAGACCAGCCCAGGCTGTCTTCTTTTCTAGAAGCAGGACTGAACGTGATGCGTTATTTTGAGTCCTTTATCAAAGCCCCATCTGGTGTTTACTGAACATCAGCAGGTCACAGCTTAATCCTCTCTCCCTCGCTGCATGATTGACTAGGCAGTGCAGGAGAGGTGGTTTCACTGTGCAGTGCAGACCTAAGCAACCTCAGATGAACTCTGCTGAAGTATAGGTGATGGAGAGGGTGGGGATTATCCATTTCGGAAACCCTGTGGGGGAAAACTGTGTGTAAAAACAATTTTCTGTAAAGGCTGGCTGGATCTCTTGGCTTGAGTTTTTCCTGAGGACTTTTGGCACAACTTTACTGTATGGAAACATGTATGTGTGTGTGCAAATTTAGGCTAACAGGTGGGGCACAAATTGCTTGACAAGTTAGATGTAATTCAAGAACCATCTTTGTAGACAAACACTGGTTTAATAACTCTGATTCTCCTCCAGGCCCCTGAAAATTACTGTTGTTAGCATTTATTGTTAGGCTGTGGAGCAACATCTAGTTTTGTGAAGAAGCGGAAATATAAACAATACATATGTGCTGTGAAGTATTGCGTCTGAAATTCTATTACTACTAATGCTGCATAGTTAGGGAGGGCTGTTTTTCCTCTAGAAGTATGTATAAAGGAGTTAATGATGTTTTCCGTAAAGCACAGACTAGTAACAGGCTCAGACAAGATCCCGGTGATGACTGTAGAGTAGATGCATGCTTATTTTGTTAACCAGCTTTCACACATTCTAATATCCATAGTCCTCTCTTGATTACTGCTGTGAATTAAAGGCATTTTGAAGAGCATTCCACGTAAGTACAAAGAAAGCTATTTCAACGATATAATAAAATACCTATGGGAATTTGACTGCAAGGTCTCTATTTGTAACTTAAAGTTTTCCTCATTAAAGTTATGCTTTTTAAGGTGGTGCACTGGAATTTGATATTGTGAACAGATGTCTCTTTGCTCCATCTTAAAAAACAAACTATGCACTGACAAAATGTGTGTTTTCAGAGTGCATTAAAGAGGTGTTCATGTTTAACTTACATATGCAGATGCCCAGAGACTGTTGGATTCAGGGGCGGGTTTGCATTTCATAAGCATTCAGCACAGGACCCTGCGTGCATTTGCAGCATCACTGTCAGCTCAGACCTTTGAGGACATTTCCTTGCAGGTTTACACCACGTCGCTTATCAATGGATTCGCAGTAGCACTGAAGAATTCAGAATTGTGTTTGTTGTGTAAACAATACGGTTTAAGTAACACATTTTACCATAAAACAATATTTTATTGTTGTAATAGAATGACCCCAGTGTACAGTATTCCTGGCCCATGATGCGAGGTCTCACCAGGAACTGTGCTGGCACACAGTGTATGCAGCCACACAGGGAGCTGAATCACAAAACTGGTTTAGATTGAAACGAATACATTTTTGTTCTTTTTTTTTTTTTTAAAGCCAGATCAGTTGTGTGATCCAGCTCTTCCAGCACAGTGCAGTTGAGGGGGCTGTACGCTGCAGCCTGCGGGAGGGGATGTGTCAGTGCCTTATGTCACTATTGGTGCTGAAGACTGAAAATTGTTGAATCACAGCCTCAGGTTTCTAAATGTCTTTGTAAATCCAACCCTTAAACACTCTGTCTCGGCTTCTAGAGAACTGTCCAAACGACTTCACGCGCATCCTTAAGTGCTGTACCAGGTTTGGCCTTTTGTGAGTGAGAAGTGCAGATGGTTAAGTGTTTGATACAGCTATATGTGCATATGCTTTTGAAGCAGACCACCCTGTGTTTATATGTAAACACTTCTAGACTATTTAAGCACATAACTTAATCTTCTGCATCCACTCAATAATGAAACATAATTCCTCTATGACCGAAATAACATCCCTAGCAAAGTTGAAAACAAGCTAACTTGCAAGAATAAATGGAAAGCTGCCTTCTTTCAGGTTTGGAGTTGAATCTTTCAGCGCTTTTAGATGTGTATTGTCTCACTTATCCACTGCAGAGTGGGGAGGACTTGAGCGTGAATCTTAGCAAATTTATTTGTTCCTTCAGACCTCTGTCCAAACTCTCTTAGCAAATTGCTTCTTCCCACACCTGTGGATGCATATTACCAAGACACTCCAGTACCAAAACTCCCTCATGCTGATTATACGTTGTAGCCCCAAGACTGAAAAACTGTGTATAACTTGAGAGACTCAGATTTGCCCCTTCTGCCCTCAGCTTACCTCATGGTAGTTATTTGAAAGAGGTAACGTTTTTCCTCTATAACGTGCCGTAAATACAGATTTCACAGCAGGAACGGAGGCACTGAAGGAGTAGCAGAAGAGACTGAGTTAGGGTACAGATGGGAAGGGAACAGAAGGAAACAAGATGAGCCAGGAGGAGCCTGGCTGGAGTCTTCCACCAACAGAAACCTGGAAACTGGGTGAGAAGAGGGAGGAAACCACTGGAGTAGTTTCTTCAGAAAGGACAAGAGGACAGTGTTAACTATAAGAGAAGACAGCCTGGCAAGGAAGTTTATAGCTGGAGAAGTTTGTCAAAACAAGCAAGTGATTTTAGTACTGGAGCCAGGAAACATGAGCATTTTTATAGAGGTTTGAGAGGAGAAAAGAGCAAGAGCCTGAATTAACAATAAAAACCCCAGAACTCGACAAAACCTGTGGAATTTGGGGAAAGAGGCAGAGACTTCCAGGATTTGATGCACAGATGTCACAGATTGTGCCAGCTGTCTAATTTGGTCTTGAGACTTGAAGTCGCATTCTCAGCGTGAGAGTTGTTGAATTTCTTTTCACGCTCTTCATTGCCTATCCAAGCAGGAAGTGTCATCTCACAAAAGCTGGCAGAGGTCACTGTTTTAATAACTATTGTTAATTGATGCTTCTGAAAAGCCTTCTATCAACTTGAATTTGCTACCTGCAGAGACTTGCTCAGCAGGTAGCTGAATCAAATTAAAACTTTAATTCATTGTTTAATAAAACACACTAGAACTGTGACTACCTTGTATGTTTTAAAATGCAATATTTCTGTAATCAGGTTGCCTAAAAACTATTTAGTCTCTTTATAAAATCTGTCCTGCCACTGCTAAAAGCTTCAAGTTATATATTGAGTCTGGTTCTGCAAAAAATAGCTGTTCCGTAGGTCTTAGTAAGTGCAGGCAGGCTCTTTGCACCGATGCCTCTATGAGCAAGCACTGCGTACGCTAGCAAGAGTCTGCAGGGCCAGCCCATGCTTCTGAAATATCAGATACGTGAAAAGAATTTATTAGCTGTGTTGAAAATAGTAACTATAGCCAAAACAAAATATCTGGGAGCAAGTAATCTAGTAAGTGAGAGGATGTGTGGAGGGCTTCCCCGATTGCTGTCCAGAATATCATGAATCCAGACTCAACAGAATCGTAGAGTTTCTCTTTGTCTCATATGTGGTGTTTTCCACTGAGTGATAGGAAAGATTACGCTCTTTTATATCACAAATGTGTATTTCTCTCTCTGTCTCTCTTTCTCTCTGTCTTCCCAAGATCATTTAGTAAAATTTTCTTCCTACTGAAAGACTTCCTTAGGAAATTATAATTAATACCTATATTTCTAATTTTTAAATTGTTGTATTGAGTGGAAAAAATGAACAGCATGCAAGTTAAACACTGTGTGGGATAAATGCTATTTAAATCTTGTCTAAGCTGTTAAACATCACACTAACATTGGATGGCTGGATCTAATCCAGTAAAAATAATAAAAAAAAAAAAAATAAAGAAGAGAGGTCACATTAGAGAACTAAGCCATCTGTCCGGTGTGGAATTCAAAGGCATTTATAATGGATTACTTTTCTATATCACTGTCTTTTGGGGGGCCTTTGTGTGAATCGAAGAGATGTTAGAAGACCGTTTATCTACAGAGATGGTTCCTGAATTACTTCTACCTTGTCAACCTGATGTTTAGTATGAAACTTCTCATTTAGCATTCTGCATAACTAATTAGTCCCTTATAAAGAGTATTCTCTAACTGGCTTCAAAAGTGTCTTCTGTCTGTTCCAGGCATTGTTCCTCTAATACAGACTAAAGGTTTTATGTGTATGCTTACTGGCAAAATGGCAGAGAGATTTTGCAAAGAATCCCTCTGTTGCTTTATTCTAGTGTTGATTTTTCTGCGTGTTTGTAAAATTACTTCATTTGGAGTGTAACATTTTGAATTCATTTTAGTCTTTGCTAATGTTCATGAAGTAGACTGTTGTGTTTTGATTTTTGCAGTATTAATATAGCATGCTCATAGAAAAAATATTCTACTACATTAAAATGAAAACAATTTATAGTGTTGACAGCCTCGGAGAGCACCTCATGTGAGGTCTGATCGTACAGGCTGGTTCTGTTGCACATTCAGATGCATATCCCTGAATGATACTATTTATCATTTTTAAAATAAAGATTTTCTGTCAAAAATATAATTTTAAAACCTCCTTAAAATTTACGAATCTGTGTCATGAAAAAGAGAATAATAAAAAAAAAAAATGGGAAAGGGAAGTTGGTACAACCTACTATTAAAGCTTCTTTAAAAATCCTCCCTCTGACCAGTAAAATTACATTAGCAAAATTGCTTTAGTGTTCAATATGATTTAATGATCGGAAGTCCTGTTGGTCGGGTCTGTTCTTTTCTGACTAGGATACATACAGGTCTGGATTAGGATGCAGGTATTGATGAAGTTACTTGAAGCTTTTTTGAATAGAATGGGACTTAATTAGCATATAGCAATTATAAGGTGTTAATGTATTGTCTTTTGAGGCCTAGAAGAATAAGTAAGATGAAATTCTGTCCATAGAGAGTTTAAATACTGTGCTGTAATAGAATAATGTAGACTGCTGGGTATGATCTTCTGCCGTTGTTTGTGGTCTGTCTTCAGACCTTTTTGAGCATCCTTCGCATGATAGAGAAGCTATGGGGAGGGAGGTTGTCTAGACACTCTATTCAACCCTTTGTAGGTGGAAAATGCCTGTTCTAGGTCAAGAGGGGAAGCTACTACCGTATAATTTCAGCTCGTATTTAATTCTGAGAATTCCATGAATTCTTTTTCTTAGGATTAAGATATGCCAAATGTTTGAGCAAGTCTATTGCCATTTGCTTTTCCCTGCTTTGCGTTATTTCTCCTGGGTTTGTAAGTGCTCGTTCCAACCAGTATCTTTTATAAGTAGGAGAAAACTGAGATGTGGTAAGTACGTTAAAAGTTAGAAGTGCTTATCGGCAAAGTAAAATTAGACTTTTTTCCATCTTTAAGTGCTACACTTCTCTGAGACTGTGTAAGAGGTTCTGTAACATAAATAGGAACTATCATTTTTGAGCTAAAACTGATTGGACAGAGATGTGTAAATTGTGACTCTGCTTATTTTGGCACTAAATTAATGTATTTCAGTTCTATAAAATAAGTTCCAGACAGTTTTTCTCTGACCCTCTTCCCAGACAGCCTCAGGAGTGCACTTTATCTTGTCTTTATCGTATGTTCTTCAGTTTTCTCTAAAGTCGTCACCAGTTACAGTTTTACATTACTTTGCTGCATCTGATTTATCATATACATCACTTCGCAAGATGTTTTACCAGATGTCCTCTCTGAAGGGCATATCTGTAGAAGAATTTTGCCTTAGATTAGGTTGTTTGTCATTTTATATTTGAGGCCGCCATGTAGTCAGGCTAATTTAGTAATTATATATGCATCTTTGAAGAATCCTTCTGTTCTGATGTGTCCTCAGGAAACCCTGATGTCTACTTGAAAAAAGGCAAAGGGGCAAAACGATGATATGTACATCAGCGCTCTTTTGTCACATTGGTCTTGGATTTTCTCTGGCATTCTCTTGACTGAGAAGAGAAGGCAAAAGGCTACGTGTGTGGATGGTCCTGATAGACTTGCTGAGCCTTGCCAAAGTAAAACATTACATTTCCTTAACGTGTGTTGTTCTAATTTTCTTTTTTTGTCAGCTGACCTATGAAGAGCGGTACAAAATTAACAGGCTACTAAGCCCAAAGTATCTTAGTAACTCATCTTTAAGTGCTTTCAGGAGCTGGTTAATACAAATTAGAAGATTTTTGTTTTGCTCTATGTGTGATTTCGCATAAAGGGAAGACTCTTCACAAGCTCCCTGTGAATTCCCTGTTCTGCCTCATGCTGCTCAGGTAGTACAAGGTGACAGACAATTGGGTTTGAGTCAAGTTTTAAGGCATGTGGTCAAGACAAGTTTTAAATTTAAAAAATAATCATATTGAAGAAAGAGGTGAAGAATTGATTACCTCCAGCCAGCCTGGATCACATTTTCAAAGGATAAATGTACATGTCCGCTGGGATTTTTCAGAAGGACCTAAGCAGATTAAATGCCCAAGTCCAACTGTTGTTTATATAATTTAAAATTACTTGAATTTTCCTTCCTGAATGCATATAGACTGTTTCAGTGTCTTGTTTTATGTAACTTCGTATTTTGTTTGGTTTTAACTTATTATTGCCCAAAGCTTGGAAAATTAGAAAACTTAAGTTACGCAATAATCTGCATCATAGTGTGCAAGGCTGTAAGACACGTTCCTAACCACATACTAATCAAGAAACACAGAATCTCTTCTTGCCTGATTCAGACTCTATATACGCACAAGCGGTAGCTGAATTTATTTGCGGAGCCCAAAGTAATTTCATTTATGAACTAGTATAAACTCTCATGCTGTATAAAAAAAAGTATAGGATTCGGTAATGTTTAAAATGAGTTAGGTGCATACTGTCCGTGTGTGGCTTACTCATCCTGAAGCAGCGTCTTATGCGTGTCCTCTTTCACTGTGCTAAGGAAGTTCTTGGCTTATGGATGTTTTGACTTTGCTTATCAGCAAGCAAGCTGTTAATGAGTCATTCAAGGGAATGGGGAAACTTGTTTTCTGCACGAGGAGAAGTGCGGATTAAGATTTTTATGCAAAATTGTCATAACTAATTCCATTCTTTTGTTACTTTTAAAAGTGGGCTGACTTTACCAGCTGTGTAAGTGTAGCTTTTTACTTTATTTTTTTCTGTGATTTTTAATCCCTTGAAAAATTGCAATTGGAGCGTAGCACCTCATTGTTTTTTGGGGCAGGGGGTGGGATTAGCAACTAACATTAGAACTGAATAACTTTGAAGAGCAAGAATTCAGCATTTGTTGCTTTTATTTAAGCAGGTTAAAGGGAAACAATTAGATTTTTGAGTTTTACTGTTAATCTAACTGGGGCAACAGATTTTTTCAAAAAAATCTTTTTTTTTCAGAGCACGTATGTGGGCTAGCATGAAAACAGTTTTATCAATAAATTCGTTCATGGATCTGATGAAGTGGCAGAGTTTGTAGATGCAGCAGTCCCCCTCCCTTCTCTGCATACTTCAGGAGAACCAGAAGTAGTACCGCAGGACAGATTAGGGCACAGATGATGCAGACTGTCTTGTAAATTCTGCTAAACCAAATACTGGGCCTTCTAATGTGTCCAGAGGAATGGCTGCAGGATGTGAGATGTGCCCATGGGATGGGACGATGTGTCCTGGGAAGCTAGGTCTCTGAAAGGAAGGTTTCGCTGTTGATAGATGTCAGCTCTTAATACGATACTAGGGAACCAAGATAAATGTATGCCGGCTTGCTTTGGCCTGCATAAGCAGAGGATACCCAGCAGAAAGGATGTTATTTTACCTCTGTGTTTGATCACCCCAGAGAAACTCCTGGAATGTACTAGCCAGTTTCGGAGTCACCACTGCGTGAAATAAATGGTAAAGATTCAGAAGAAAAAAATAGTCTGAAGACTTTGAGAAAACCTCTATCTGTTTAGTTTATCAAAGAGAGGGTAAGGAGGTGACCGCCTATGAATTTTGACGCTGGAAGAGTAATTTTGATAATGTGTCCTTCGACCCCCTGAGCCAAAAGTATAGAAATATGATGGCAAGAGTTTGAGGGTGGCAGATCTGGACTAAAATTTAAGTGAGTGCATGTTTTTAAGGGCAGAGTAGTTTTCAAAGCAACTTACATAGGGCTTTGGTATGTTTCCTCTTATCAATAACTTTTTGAATTATGCTTGCATGCATTTTTGAAGAACATGGAGGTATCAAAGAGAAATTAATTCAGGGAAGTCCTGTGGACATTGTTAAAAAGCAGTAATAATCTGAGTCTGTGGCAAAGAGCGTGTGTGTTAATTCTGTTGTTTTGGTTTGTTTGGTAGATATGTTGATGATGTGATCAATCGCATTGATAGGATGTTCCCTGAAATGTCTATCCAGCTGTCCCGGCCTAATGGAACCTCGGCAATGCTTCTGGTAAGTTGGATCATTTAATCCCTTGAGATGGATTTGTTAAGGGATTGAATTATTGTTCCTAAAATGCAGGTTATTAAAGATTTTTTTTTTTTCCCCCCCAGAAATGTACTGTTCTTCATTTGTCACAGGGTTGTAGGATCTTTGTTGCTCTTAGGCAACTGAGTGATAAAAAGAATGTCACTTTTAGACGAAAGATCTATTACTTTTTATTGGTAAATGTGATTGTAGAAATATGAGCGCAGACTCAGATATTCACTGTGTTTTTCAGCAGTGCTGGCAATGAGTGAGTCAATCATCATAATTAAGAAGTAGTGGGAGGAAGAAAAGTAGAAGGAAACCAATATGATTTAAATTTGTTCAAATTGTTCTTGGGTCAGTGAGTTTCTGTTATATGATGAAGTCAAGAATTTGCGTTTGAAGTAAATGAGCAGTAAAGGCTGGAATAGAGATAAACAAGTCCAATACATTTGACTTATTTCTGCCTGACTAAGCAAGATTTCATTCCAGAAGAACCTATTGTTCACATCCATTTCCACAGGCAGCTGTTGTGCTTATAGCAAGAGAAGGCTTTAAAGCTCTTACTCTAAGACAGCAACGTGGAAGCGGACTCTGTAGCGTGGCGGTTGGATGCTGATTTTCATCTAGTAGGGTGAAAGGCAGAAGTCGCATCTTTTGCCGAATTTTAAATAAAACTAGAAAATATACTGTATACACAGATGAAGAACTAAGACCAGATCAGTCTTTTCCATCTCAGGTTTCTCATGGCACTTCCTCTTATTTTTTCCTTTCAAACATAGGCTATTACAAAAGGCTTGGGTGTAACGTACATGTATGTGTATTTCTTGTTTCCAAGTAAATGGTAAAATGAACCTGAAAATCAGATATTTTGTCTAAACAAAATTGTTGAGTCAATATAAAGCAACGTTAGGATTGCTTCTTAGATTTTATATTGGTTTTAGAGTTTGTTGACTTTAACTCTATTCTGCTTAGATTTTTGCCTATATTTTTCAAAGGTTCTGTTAATTTCTCTATAGTAAGTATAGCTGTGATTGTGTTTAGTTTTTATTAATCAACTGTCTAACATCCCATTATTAACTTTCTTTGAACAGCCCCAAATTTGCAAGAGATTAACTGAGTCAGAGGTTAAAATAAACAGCTGGCATTAAAACATTTAATCTGCAATTGTTGGATTCACCAACTGGAACAATATATTCCAGCAAAAAATTGAATTAATCAGTCCAGTCTTAAGAAGCTATAAGTCTTGGAAGCTTCTGCATTTCCTCTTAAGCTGACTTTTATATTTTACTATTTTGCAATAGAAAAATGTCTGGTTTTACTTCCTTACTTTGAAACCCTTTCCGTTCTCTTAGAGCCCCTCTTTGCATACAGTAAGTGCCTTGCACTTCTAATGACGTTTTGAGGTCAGAAAATAGATGATGCTTTTCAAGATTCAGACACAATTAGGAAATCAGGTAAATTATTTTGGATGTGACTGATAAGGATTAAGGTAGGGTGGAAGGGTGGTAACTGTAAAAGAAGCCCCTTTTACAAGCAGTAACAATTTAGTGAATTCCATGTTGCAGTTGCTCTCTAAATCAAGGACATTATTGTTGCTGCAAGGTAGCAGCCCTGTATTGAACCAGTGGTATGCATATTTTCCTTGGATCAGAGATCAAAAGGATTGTTTTTAAAGTATTTTTGTATGTGATTGTGTGATGGGTTTATCATTTTTTCTTTTAGGCAGGTTTTCCCTCTTTCCCATCTGTCTCAGTTGATGTTGCCAATATGGCACTTTCCATCTGGCCCTGACTGCTACAAAAGCTTTTGCTGTTTTCAGCCACAAATCATTCAGTGAAAGGTGCTGCAGGACGGGCAGTGTGAGGAGCACCTCCCCCAGAAGAAGGGAGTTTTCTTCAGTACTTGTGATTTCTCACTCTGAACTTATCCCAAGTTAGATTTGGAGTTGCTCCCTTGCAGCACTGTGGTTTACAACAATACCAAAGGATTCAGATAATGCTTATTTTATTTAAAAATAGTTCAAAACCCTTCTGTTTGTCCAGAGTTAATTACCTAAGTGTATAATCTCAACCATTTTCATCCTTGGACTCTTCATATCATACCTGCTGTTGCTTATGAAGGTCTTTGACGCAGAGGTCTGGTTGATACATTAAAACATCTTTAAACACAATCGTTCCATTTACCCAAAAAAACATGTATTCATGTTCAGAGGCACTGGTAAGCACTATACATATTTTAATAATGTGCAACTGGAAGGAGACAGGGAAGAAGGGAAAGGGAGTGCCTGTGAGATTCTGTTGGAGGGTGTCCGGAGGAGGCCATGAAGATGATCCGAGGGCTGGAGTACCTCTGCTATGAGGACAGGCTGAGAGAGTTGGGGTTGTTCAACCTGGAGAAGAGAAGGCTCCAGGGAGACCTTAGAGCCCCTTCCAGTCCCTAAAGGGGCTCCAGGAAAGCTGGGGAGGGACTCTGGATCAGGGAGTGGAGCGACAGGATGAGGGGAAACGGTTTTAAACTGGAAGAGGGGATATTTAGATTAGATATTAGGAAGAAATTCTTTACTGTGAGAGTGGTGAGACACTGGCCCAGGTTGCTCGGAGAAGCTGTGGGTGCCCCATCCCTGGAAGTGTTCAAGGCCAGGTTGGACGGGGCTTTGAGCAACCTGGTCTAGTGGGAGGTGTCCCTGGCCATGGCAGGGGGGTTGGAATGAGATGATCTTTAAGGTCCCTTCCAACTCTAACTATTCGATGATTCTGTGATTCTTTGAAACGTCAGAATAGCTGGAGACTTTGCCCATAAATCATCCTTAAGGGAAAAAAAGACCTGATACAGAAAGTTGCAGCCCCGGACTGTACAACTTCATGTGCGCATGGAAATCAATTTATGTCCTTAGCTGTAGAGGTGGGACTCTGACGGTCTAAGGTTCATCCAGTGTTTCATGAGGAGTAATTATTGGACGTGTGAGCCTGCTGGTCTAACTCTTCTGGTGAGTGACCTTTGTGTTAAGCTGGGTTTTTCCTAACCAGGATACAGCTTTCACGTAAGCTGAGAACTTTAGGCAAAAAGAAAAATATACCATTCCTGAGAGCATAAATACTGTGTCTTGAAAGGTTGCTACCTCCTGGTCCTTTGAGGTTACTCCTTCCTCCAGACAATAAGGAGGGGGTTTTTATGCTTTAGATTTATACACAGCAATTGTACCTCATTAGGCTGGATTTATGCTACGCAGACCAAACACATAAATAATTGAAACCTTTCAGAGCTGTGTGAAATCCTCAACTGATTTTAAAAGCAGTTTATCATGGCATTTCAAGGTGCTGTTTAATCCCAATCTTCACTAGTGATTTTTCAATTAATCTTTTAATCGCACTATGCATAAAAAAGACTGAACATAGAATTATATCAGCTTTAATAACAGTGTTATGCAAAATTAATTTCCAGCAGCAGCAGAGGGAACTGCAGACTCCTTAAGGTTTTTGTGAGATTTTGTTGGTCAAATGCCAGGAATTGTAAATAGAAAAACCTCATCTTGTATGTTAAGAAAACATGAATTGATTTTTAATTAATGAAAAATACCTAGATTTTTGCTTTGTTTTGAATGATTAGTTGTATTCCTAGATATATATTATTTTTCTAATAAAATAACTTGGTGGTGTGATTATTATGTGATTGTTTCACACATCTTGTGTCCATTACCAAAATGCAGAATTTTTTTTTCAGTGTGAAGCACTTAATTCCTGTGTACAATTCATTCATTAATATCAGAAATACTTTAGAAAACAGTAAACATTAACCCGGCTTTACCAGTTAACAAATACAACTTCCTTCAGGTCATGTACCTCGCCAGTCCTAGTCAGGTGCAGAAACTTTCTTGTCTTCATCTGGGAACTACCTTGTCTTTAAAAATGGTTTGTCTCTCCAGTGTTTGTAAAGCTATATAAAAACACTACTATAGAATTTACAAACACTAGGTAAATATTTTTACAGATAGTTGTATAGTTTTCTGTAATTTGAGCTGTTTCTAAAGGATAATGATGTGTATAAGTAACTTCCAATTTGAAAAATTGAATTGTATCTGCCAAACTAAAGCTCATGGCAGAGAACATGATTTTTTCTTTTCATATTATCTTAGAAATTTTTGATGATAAATTAATTTTATAGATGTATACCGATGCCTAGATTTTTAATTGATTTCTCATATGAAAATATGAAATGTGGTTTTATACAATTTTATTCATTCTTCATAAAATCAGATGGATCTGCATTTCAACTTTCAAATCTTGTTCCAGGCATTTTAAACAGTCTGATTGTATGGAAGTGGGCTGTATTAATTGCAAATAGGCTAGACATCTGTTCACTAAAACGGAATAATGTCTTGTGTCTCATTTTTGTTTATCAGTGTTTTACATAAAATCATTATTTTCTGCTAGGAAAATGGATTCTGAAGTTTATTATTTACCCATTAAGAAAGGCCACCAAACTGATTTTTGTTCAAGAGACCCTGATCTTGAAGAACTGGGAGGAGGGGAGGGAATTTGCTAAGTGATTTGAAATCAGTATTGATGTCATACTTGATTGGAAACAATGTAATGCTGTTATTTTCAAAACAACCTCTTTTCTCCAAACTGCTTAGCAGTGTAAGCGTTCTTCCTTACCAGTCTGGTGGTTCTTTAGGAAACTGGTGTCCAGTAGGCACTGGATAAAAGCGGGCAGGTTCATGGTAGGGGTATAGATCTGATCGCATGTGGCTTAGGCACCTAATTTTAGGCACATATGATGAACATCAATTTAGGGATTTACTCTCTTGGAGAGACTAGCTAGGTTTTGGTGTTTGACAGAACTACTGGGATGTTTCAGGATCTCTTGTGTGAGCTGGATCTTGAGCTTCTGAGCTCATAGTGGGACTGTTGGTGGCTTCACAGTTTGTCTCTTAAGGTTGAGAACTGGCATTTAAAAAGCATTAAGCCAGCATTTGAGGTCACGTATGCCGAGGAAGAACGTCTTGAATCAATGAAGTATGTGAGCAGAGTGTGGCAAGTAATTTGTAAATTACTCTCTCTCCTCAGCGTTGTTCCCCACAGGGTTTCTGTGGCCCAGGGTTACTGTCTAGTCCCAAAGGCTCACGGGTCTGTGTTAGTACTCCCGTGGATTTATATTCTACAAGATCAGACATAATTTTTAGCACTGTAAAATTCCCGGTGTGCTATAATTTAGAATGGAAAAAGACAGAATCCATTTAATCATCTGTAGCAATGCTGGACTAGGGTCACCCTTCCCTAAGTGTGACTGGCCACTGGCAAAATCTGTCTCTTAACCTTTGAGCAATATTCTGTGCCAGTTTGTTCACCTTATTAAGAGAATATGCCATGTTACCGAGGGAGAGGATCACCAGCTCATCCCTAATATGGCAAAATCATTTAAAGTTCTTCATTTATGTTGACTTTTTATCATGCACTATTGCAATTAGATTAGACTAATGAAAGGTAAATTCCAGTCCTTACATAAAAAAAGAAATCCTTGTAAAGAACCTAATTAGTATGTTTGTTTATTTAGACTCTAATGGCTTAATTGCATCTTATCTTGCTATTTACAAATAGGCATCATTAAAGAATAATGAGCATGTGAGGGAAAGCGCAGCATTCATACCGGCAGCAGATGAGACATAGGAAAAAAACCCCAAACTAGTTGTAAATCTGGGTGGGATTTTTTTTTTTAACTTTATTTTTAATACAAAACCTTACTTTTCAGTATATATAGATACGATTTCCAGGCATTGTACTGATTAGTAAGATAGCTGCACGAGTGGGAGGACAAGCTTGTGGCTGGCTACATGGCAAGGAGCAGGTGTCTGGCCTTTTGCTGGAAATCCATACAGCTTGGTTACATCTCTGGTTTGATGGTGCCTTACTGGTTTCTAAGATGAATAGAAACCGCATACAAACTCATGCTCCTTTTCATATAAGCAGGGAGGTACCCGCGTTAACTGAAACTAATGTTTTCTTTCTTTTAGCTCTGCATTGCAGAGCATCTGCAGCTCAAATCAGCAGCAAATTCCCTGGGATGCTGGAGAGGAAATCTGGAGCTTTGGGAGGTTTTTTGTAAAGTGTTGGAGCTTGGTGTTGTCAGCATACATTTTCCTAATATCAAACTTTTAAATAAATTTTAAGAAAGAACATTTGTTAATGCATTTTTTAAATTGTTTAGAGAAGGGTTTTTCACTTGGTATCAATTTTGGTGAGTAGGCAAAATTAAAGGGGGGGATTTCAAGCTATTTCCTCCAGGCAGAAATCTGGCATGGTAAATTAATTTTGATCCTTTCCATTTCATAAACTATTTTTGACCCCAATTCTGACTTATTTGGAGAGGTACTTACTTCTTTTCCAATCATAAGTAATGTTAAATGGGAACTTTTTTAGCAGTTTTACAAGAAATTATCTAAGCCATTCTCACTGATTATTCTGTTTCCCCCTCCCCCTTTCTTGGCATACAGTCTCTGTCATATGCTCTTTGAGAATTATCTTGGTGATAGATAAAATATTTTTAAAACTGGGATATTTCAAGAAGATTTTTATTTTATACATCTTTGTCAGAAAAGCTGCATAATATTGCAGATTTCAGTCAGCTGCCTGTCCTACCTTCTTCTGGAGCTTGCCATTTTAGGAAGCAAGGGATTTATGAATAACTTAACTGTCTGAATTTAGTACACTTCAGTTAAAAGGAAGTTAGAAATACATTGTTATTACACAGACCAAAACAGAAGCTACAGAAGTATTTAACTTGCAACTGTTCCATTTTCAGCTCACAGAACTGTGGGGCATATTTTTTCATTCATATTAATTGAATTTTAAAGTGACCTTGTACATGTATTGATTTGAATTAAAATTTTCTACATCAAGGACGAGTTGGCATATATCCTTCAGGCGAAATATTAAAAAGCCAAGTGCTGTCTTAACAGGATATCGACAGAAGAAGTTGAAATTTAATAGGAAAAGTTGGCTTAGAAAGGAAATTGTTGCCTTTTTGTCACAACTGAAAGGTATCTTTTCTGTATAATGAAAGAAGTTTCTTTCAGTTCGTCTCCGTGGAAATGCAGGGACATTTCAGTGCCCGTTAAATAGGGACCATCTGGGTGAGCTGACCTCCAGAAGGAGAGACCTGCACTACTGGAGCTCAGAGTAGAACTATCAAACTACTTTTTTTACCAGAGCCATTAGTTTTTTATTACCTTTTTTCCGGTGATCTGTAGGGGCACAGTTGTATGACTACAGGTGTAAATTATATTCCATACATAGATCTTTCTGAACAGCTAGCTAGGTTGAGCAGGCATTGAAAGAAAATGGTTTGCTGGAAAACATGACTTCTAAAGTACAATTGAGGTGGACCTCAAGAAATGAAGTCCTGAAAACAGTTACAAGTCTTGATTATTAGAGGAAAAAATAAAGGGTATCCCATTTATTGTGTACAATACGGAATGTGCTTTACCCTGAAAATAGCTGTGGAGCATACTTTTGGCTTCCAAATCTAACAGCATCCTCCAGTCTAGTGACAGGCTGTTGTTCATTCTTTGTACTACTAGCCTCGTTCTTTCAATGCTATTAAAATGATGAACTATAATTTCTCTAAGCTACGCGTACTTTTACAAAATTTCTGCTTCTGTCAGACTTAATTTTTTAGGACTGTATCATTAGTTATCTGAAAGTCCCGATTTCTCTTCCAGCCAGTATAAAACCTACAGGAATCCCATGTCAAAACAACAGCACAGGAAAGTTTTCTATTTCAGTGCCAGAGCACTGTAAGAGCTAATTCAGACATCCTAGAGCTCACTTGCCCAAAGTTGCAATGTATTATCCTTAGAATCATAGAATGGTTTAAGTAGGAAGGGACCTTAAAGGTCATCTAGTTCCAGCCTCCCTGCCGTGGCCAGGGACATCTCCCACTAGACCAGGTTGCTCAAAGCTTCCTCCAACCTGGCCTTGAACACCTCCAGGGAT
Organism: Burhinus oedicnemus; assembly: GCA_008921705.1. Taxonomy (NCBI): domain Eukaryota; kingdom Metazoa; phylum Chordata; class Aves; order Charadriiformes; family Burhinidae; genus Burhinus; species Burhinus oedicnemus. Next base: position 3,178,991 of record VFFE01007119.1, on the reverse strand, counting down.
GGGGCAGCCACAGCTTCCCTGGGGAGCCTGTGCCAGTGTCTCACCACCCTCATAGTGAAAAATTTCTTCCTAATATCTATTCTAAATCTACCCTCTTCCAGTTTGAACCCATTACCCCTCATCCTATCACGACATGCCCTTGCAGAAAGTCCCTCTCCAGCTTTCTTTGTACTTTCAGATATCCCTTTCAGATACTGGAAGGCCACTATAAGGTGTCCCTGAATCCTTCTCTTCTCCAGGCTGAACAACCCCAATTCTCTCAGCCTCAGTATTCTAGATCATTCATTTGTATTACCACAATGTCTGGGTGCCCCTATTCCCGGAGAGGACTCCCTTGTACAAACCATTGTCTCAGTTGAGATTGCAACAATAGTGCCTGCCTCAGGGAGCTCACAGTCCTAGGTGCCCATCTGAGGATGCGTTTGCACAGCTCCTTATACATGTGGGGGACAGTGTAACCCTGCTTTTTTGACACTTAAGCAAGTGGGTGATCAAGACTACTGTCCCCAACCAGTCTGCAGAATTTGACCTTTCAGTATTGCTTGATGGATGATAGCTGGGGTCTGTGTAGCTGTGATGGATTCTGAATGTGTGGAGTGAATCATTGGAAGGGTGCGAAAACAGATGACCTGGGAAAAGGCAGTGAGCTCATCCAGAGGCATTTTGAAAGCATTTGTGCAGGTAGATCTTGTGGGGAGGTTTGAGGCCAGCAATAAGTATATTCAAGCAAGCTGGTGTGCCAAACATGGGATTTTTCAGCTTGTTACATTCCACTGTTCACTCTGAGGATTTTCAGGAACATCCCACACAGGCTTCAGATCAACTTCATCCATTTTTTTTTCCCACCTGGCAGCAATATGAGATACATGAACGCAGAACATAAAGGAAGAGGAAAGAAGTGAGCATCCACTAAAGCGTGTGAAAGCAATGGAGATAGAAAATATGGTACATAATGCTGGGTCTGGGTGATTGTAGGGCAGCCTTTTTGCTCTTTCATTAAGAAGATTTCTTTTTATTTAAATTTTTTGCTTTTCCTCCTTTTAATTTGACTGTACATGACTTATGCCTAGTGTGAAGTTATAAGAGTCCGTTCTCTCAGTAGACCTATATCCTAGTGAAGTGCCAGTCTTACTAAGGTAGAAAAATAAATAAAAAACTGTTACCTTTAAATGTGCGGACAATTTTTTTCAAAGTGATTCCATTTCCTCATCTTAGCAGTTATGACAAAACTGTCTTTCTGATTCCAGTGGATGATCAGCGTCATAGATCAGGCACCTCTGGGTCCTGCCTTTGTATTTTTAACTTAGTTGATACAGTGGGAGGTGCTGAAATAACGCTACCAATTTCCTTTATTTGCAGACCAACTAGATCTTATTACAGAGTATTATAGCAAGATAGTACATTTAGACCCAAATTCACAGTACCTGATATCATAATAGGGCGTTCCATACATGTTCAGAAAATCCCAAGCTGTTCTAAGAATGTAGGAATCAGAAATGGCTCTTGATGGTATGTGTGTGGCTCAGGCCTTCATACAGGTTACCCTCCTTCAGCCTGTAACATTTTTCTTCAAAAATGTACCCATTTTTCTGACCCGCATTTTCTCTTCACGTTCTTGCAAAATTATGCCTAGCAGCCTGTCTTCCTGAAGTCTGTCATTGACTCTTTTTTCCCTTCTCGCTTCCCTGTCCTCTCTCGTGCTGTCAGCTTGTTTCTCCCTGTTGTTTAGACTCTTCTCTTCTGGAGTTGCTTTCTCCATGTCCCCTGCCAAAGAGTTGTCATCAGTTCTTTTCAGGATTTGTAACTCTGTCCTGCTATATAGTGACATAATAAGCAGTATTTACAGTAGTTTGGGGTACCTGTTCTGCAGAGTTCTGTATCCTCACCCCATTCCCACCACCATTTACCCTCCTTCAGCATGGTCCCTGCATCAGCTTTGAGTTGGTGTCTTTGTGCCAGATTTTCCATCGTCCTCCTTGGGGGGAAAAAGCATCTTGGCGCTTCAGAGTTGATTTGCCTGTTAGTCTCTTAGTCAGCATCAGGTTGAGGTTACTCGTGTTGAAACAAGGTGCTAGATAGGAGTCCTTAGCGGCAGTTAAAAAGGAAAAACATGTAACAAATCAATAAAGATTCATATTGACTGATTTCTTCGGGTGTGGGTTTGTCTGCTGAGGTTAGCAGTAAAAAAACAATTGTTGTAGCATATGTTAATCTATACTGGACAGAATGTTGGAACACAGACAATGGAAAATGAGCCGCTGCTGGTTCGGAAATATTAAAATGAGCTAATTGTTTCTTTTTTATCTCAGTTTTATGCTTTTGTGAGTGAGGAAAAACTCTGCCATAATCTCTGTATAACAAAACACAAAGACAGAATTATTGTTAGACACATATCCTAACAATATTGAAGTGCAAGTTCATCTTTGAAATGTAAATTGATTTTTAGATTAAAATACCTTCATTATTGCATTTTTGTCAATAATGTAATTTAGGCTTATTTCTGTTGTTATACTCTGACTGACCCTATATATTTTCCATGATGCTAGTTTTATTCTTTGCACATTACCGATTTCACAGTAGAGAATTAAATCTTTGAAAATGTAACATTTTTACTTTTTAGCTGTAGTTTCCTTGTAAATAATTTTACATTTTTATTGGACCTAAAATGTTTTCCATTAAACTCATGGCATGCTTTTAGAAGCTAGCATTGGAAGAGTCTTCTTTCAAATTATTTTTCTCTAAGTGGACTTATATTGGAGAATATCAAATACATCGAAAATAATCACATTTGCTCATTGTTTTTGACAAGTTATTGAGTTGTGGTGTTAATAAAATGGAGAGAGTTGCTTGGCAGTGTCATGCCTACACAAGGGAATTCTGTGAATTCATACATTTTCAGTTGCAAATGAATGTTTGTTTGTTCTGCACTTTATAGTCTAGCTCTTCCTCATAACACTCACAGTGGTTTCAGATCTTTTATTTTGGTCTGTCTGTAAAATATTGAAAACTGAAATTGCATCAACTTAAGCTGTTAACTTGATGGCCTTGTGAATTCAGACACCATCGACTCTCCTTCAGCTTGTTTTTGTCCTTCTCTTGTTCTTCACAGGTTACCTTAGGAAAAGTGTTAAAAGTGATAGTGGTGATGCGGAGCCTCTTCATTGACCGGACGATAGTAAAAGGGTACAATGAAAATGTCTATACTGAAGATGGCAAGGTAGGTTTTTGTATACCCTGCAACATTAAATTTTATTTTTACCTGGTACTTAAATGACAGAGAACAGGAATCCCATCACAAGTATGCTAGAAACATAAAACCGTCAAAAGACTCTGTGGATGTTTTGCAGAATGCTTCAGTTCAAGTTTATCATGCTTTGCTTGGATTTTTTCATACCCAAATGTCTGACTTCTAAGCTCTGAAGCCCTTGCTTGAATTTCTAATTTATCACCTTAGACCCCAGTTGCCTCGTTAATAGTGTCTATGGAGAAAACATTTTTTCAGTGTACTGGCACATCAATAGCCCAAGGTTCAGATTTCTCTTTTCTGAGAGCCATTGGGAAATCTTGGGCTAGTTTTGTGCTCAACTTGATAAACGCAACTGAGAATCATTGGTAGGTAGTCCTCAATAATTTGCTTGTCGGTAATAGCACATCTTGAACAGCAGCTATTAAAGCAAGTGTTACCTGTTTCCACAAGTGATTTGTTTTATGAACAATTCACCCTGCTTGAACCCTCAAACTTTGCACACACTCCATATGGCTCTCTTTAGCGCATCAGAAGATGTTAATGGGACCTGACGGCCTTTAGCTCAGCTTGTTTCTCTTTTCAGGGTGGAATGGTCTGTCTTACCGAGACATCCGCCAGGAGTCTCCTTTGCCAGTAACAGTACTAAATACCTCCATGTTTCACATTTTCTCTCTGGAGCTTTCTCTTCTGATTATGAAGCCTATTAAAATAAAAAGTTCATTATATCAAGATGAATACTTGGCACCCATAGGCCATGTTATAATGAGGTGAGACTTTTTTTCCTTTCAAAAGTGATAACTGTGTTTCAGCACACAGAAAAGCACGTTGTGTACTGACCCAGAGTTCAGCGGCTCTGCGTCTGAACCTCCGTTCCCTAGAAAAGGCCAGGAGCTGATGTGCTGAAAGAAATAGTACAGCTGTATTTCCCAGGTGAGAGATTCTCACTCAAAGGGCGGCAGATTGGCCTAAGAAGTAGTAAAATAAAACCTGCCTGATTTTGATTTGCATTATTCAAATATGCAGGTTTAAATGCCACTTTGCCGCAGAAGCAGCTGCACTATGCAGCCTGTATATTAGCATTTAAATACAGACTTATAGCACCAGCCCTTCTTCACCCCGAGTTCTGCTTGGAAGTGCAATGATAGTCTGCCTAAGGAGCACTGACAGTGCTTGATGGATTCCTGTGTCACACTTCATTTGGGTGTGCTCATTTTCTCTGATGAATCCAGTTTCCTTTGAAGCTCCCTTGAAATATAATAATGCTATATATGCTGAAGAGCTCTAAGTAAAAGAGTTCCTTTCCGAAACTCGGCATCTGGCGTTGGGCTTCTGTTCAGCTCAAGGTTAACTCTCTTGAGAGCCGTATACCGTTTCTCTGTCGTCATTTGCTGCGAGGGGGAGAGCGGGACTCAGCAAGGCCGGCTTTGGGCACGGGGCACTAACCTTTGTCTGCTGTCGGTGGGGAGCAGTTCAGCTTCTCCAGAGCATCGGTGCTAACACCTGGCTTATTTTCTTGCTTTAAGCCAGTCTGCAGGGGAGTCTGCTTTCTACTGATGTAGCTTTCTGTGTCCAAAGCTAGGCTATGTGACTGCTCCCACAAGGCTGCATGAACCTGTGACCTTTACGTGGCAGTTTGCTATTCCACTGGGCCATCCCAGGGCTTTCGCAAACCTGGAGGTCTGCGTTTTAGGTGTAAATAGGAACATTTCATTTGACTGAAGTAGAATTGAAGTTGCAGCCACTTAAATCATGAGTAAATTTGGCTTGGAAGATTGAATAAATGCGTAGCTTGCTAGTTTTGCCAACTGGAGCACATATTGACAAACAGTGAGCTCCCTCTTTTTCACTAATTAGCTACGCTGGTAATTGGAGAATAAGAAGAAGATTGTGCTCTTGCAATGATTCTCTTTACTTATTGTGCCTGCTGGGAATGAGCGATTACAGTCAATTGCAAACATAGTCCATTCCAATTCCTTCTCTGTCACAACAGATGCTGTTGGGAAAGTACTCCGGTGAGGGTTCACCAAACTATTCTAGCTTCTGGGTTCCTGACCTGATAGGGGGGGAAATGCACTAGCATTCAGAAGACACACAGAAGAGTATGAAAAAGGAGATCAGCGAGTATCTTCTTTATTCAATAACAAAAATACAGAGAACCCTGAGGATCACAGTAGGAGGTGATCCTTTTTCCAGTGAGCAGTTTACGCAGTAGTTGCAGATTTGGGGGGGTTGCTTATGTATTCCTAGGAAGCATTTAATATTTGTAAACAGCAGAGATAAGATTAACTGGGTGGTGTCATAACAATATGGCAATTTTGAAGCTCCTGTCTTTTCTGTAAGTCATGTTGAAGAAGGGACACTGGATAAGTCATAGCATCGTTTTGCTTCTGCACACTTAAATAGCTGAATGAAGGTCTGTTGAGTAATGCTCCTAACTGCAGGCGGCAGAAGGTCCTTTAAGTAACAAAAATGAAATTCAGTGGGGGGCTTTCTCCAAGTAGAGCGGGGTTTGGGACAACAAAATATATTCAACAGTATTCAACAAAAGAAGAAATGGCCATCACTGGGAGACTGAATGATCACAGAGACAATAAGTGAAAAATGGACTGTGCACAGAAGAGGCCAACGATTTGCTTGCAGATCAGAGGAGTCATCGTTTATCTCTGAAAGTACAACTCTTAGCAAATTCTGCATTACTGGGAAGAGAAAGGGAAAGATGAGTGCAAACAGCAGAGGCGTTGATAGTCTTCTCATCCGCTCGTCAGGCAAGTCTAGAATAAAACAAATACGGGTGTTTCTCATAGTTGTGGAACTGTGCATGGTGGCATGCTAGCAGTTACACAGGAAAGCTGACGTTGCGTTATCCAGGTTGCTTTAGCTTGCTGTGTGCTTGTACGTTGTGCTGTGTAGGTTGACAGGTACTTACGTGAAAGCTTCATGTGGTTTCTGCTGTGCTGAAGTCTAGTTAAATTGGGTACTCCCCTCGTACAGGTTTAAATACTTTCAAAATTAAGGCGAAAAAATCGAAGTCTTAAGCTTGCAGTGAGTAAAATAACACACTACATTCTGGGGTTTTATTTTCAAGCTTTGCTTATACAGATGAAGAGTCATTGCAATTCTTAAGTGCTTCGTGTACTTCTCTTGTGAATTATTCACAAACCCTGCAGAATGTGTCTTTGCCAGGTTGCCAGCTGCATAACTTCGACATTTTTGGTGACACTTTGCAAAAACAATAGGTGAGATCTGGCGGCCTCTGTCACGTCGTGGGTTGTGGGTGCTGATGGCTCTGCAGTCTCTCTTGCTTACCGTGCTAACCCGTTGCGTCCACCAGATACTGATGCATTTTAATTAGCCCCGTGGTTTTAGTGATGGCACCATGCCACCCTTAATTTCAAACTCTGACTTACTCATTGTGCACTGGAATTTAACCATGGATAGTAATTAATTACAAGTGTTGTCCTGATTCCTGAATAAATGAAGCTATGCAGCTCACCCTTGCAGGGCAGGCTTATTGTCAGCTGAGCCATTGGTAGCCCTAGTCTGCCACTAAAAATAAAAACTTACTGGGATTTTTTGGCATAGTAATACCTTGCTTTTCTTTGGATGCAGAGACCAAGAACCACCTTGACAGGGCGTATTTAGAGTGGGTACTTAACATCGCTGCCTAGCCAAATTCCTATTTTTGCATCCGTTAGACTTAACTAAAGAAACATAAGTGTCTCTGTTGAATTATCATGTTAAGGAACTTGGGTTATGTTAATGCTATGGCTTCATTAATTACCCCATATCAATAAGAAAAAGCAGCTTTTAGCCTCCTAGCGTAAGAGAGGAAAAGAAATAGTAGTATCAAAGGAAAGCTTCAAAGACAGGCAGAGCTGTCTCTCGGGTAATTTCTGATCCCTGCATTCTTTCCACTTCAAAGCTGGATGTGTGTGTGTTTGGGTGAAGGGGGGGCTGAATCCGATTTCTCTAATAAGTGTTGGCACCGGACCTGTTTGATATTAGATGCAGGGAACATTCTGATTTGTTATCGCCTTTGAAATCGTTCAGACGACCTTCAGAAAATGGCCTCTTGTTACTTACGCGGGGGGTGGGTGGGGAGAGTGGGGCACTGGGAGAAAAAGCCCCAGTTTAATTCACATGCAGAGGATGCCCTGAAATTGTGCTTTCAGCAGTTTTTTTAGTTACAAATGTGTGTCTTGATTGAAAGTGAAAAGTTGAAGAATAATAGACCTATAACGATGCATTCTTTAATCCGCCTCTGCCTTAATCCTCAGTTTCAGGGGGAAAGGTGGGCAGTCATTTAGGATGTGTGCATGTGGTTGGGGAGGGTGGGGGGGAGCTTTTTCTTTTTCTTTTTTTTTCTTTTTCTTTTTTTATTAACTTGGATAATATCATGTCTGTAAGACAGACATTCATTACTTTTTCAGCTTTTCAATCTTCATGCCAACTAATGAACATTCAGAACCTGTTGGACTCATCTTAATGCAGCATCTGAAGTGGACTTTTTTTTTTTTTTTTGATTCTAACTAGAGAGGATCACATACTTGGTTTGATCACTAGAGATTAGCAAAATCATATATACATTCCAATTATAGCAACTCTGCAGTCAAAGAAAGCCTTAAATTACATGAAAACAGGTTTTTAAAAATACACATTAAATTTTTATTTTCAGATGTAGATTCTTCTAACATGGAAATGCGACGCTTCCTTCCTGACAGGCACAGGTCTATTATTACACTGTGAATCAAGCTCAGGTCCAAGTCCAGGCTGAACTGCCACTTGTGGACTCTAGAATATGAGTGTTGTTGGTATTCACACACATGCCTGATCCCACCCTAAGAGCCAGTAAATGTAAAAAGGTTTGTAGGTACACGCCTCAGGGTACTTCTGTCTTCATCTAACCTGGAAGAGGCATGGAGACATCAGCTGCCTTTTGTCTCACGGCAAGGTCAGCACTACTAAGCCATGAAACATCTATCCTGAAGTGTTTTTTAAAGTCTTTTAACATTACCTAACGTCTAGACTGAGGTTTGGGCACTAAAGAGTTACTTCTGTACCAGTATTTAGAAGTGGGCCACTTAACAGTGTTACTCTTAAAAGAATGGGAACTTTTAGCATTCAGACCCTTTTTAGCAATGGGAATTAATTACCTGGGTTCAGCATCCTTCCTCCTCTAGTATGTTTTACTCACTTCATAGGACTTCCTGCATTTCAGGCTCCAATTTTTGTGCCTTTCGGAAGACTTGCAAATTCAGCTAGAACTTATGGGCACTACCATAAGACAGAATTAAAATAATTAGTTGTACTTTGTAGTAAAGGAGATCAGCCCCCCGTATTATCAAGCACTACAGGAGCTACATCTGCTTCAAAAATTCACTCAAAAAATATTTTGTCTAGATCAAGATTCCTGAGGTTAATGCTGTAGCAGGCACCTTTTCTATGACAAGTTTTGGGCGTATGGAATTTTTTAGTACAGTGGGGTCTGTAGAAAAAAAGTGATTTGCAAGTCTGGGTCTGATCAAAATTCCTCTTGGTTTTTTTCCTGCTGCTTTTCCTTGACAGAGTACAAGATATTTCACAGGGCTGGGCTAAAAGAGCATTAGCATGTCAGCTGAAATTGTTTAATATGCGAGCGCTTGGTTGTTTAACAAGGACAGCCTTACCTTCTGGTTTCTGGGGTTAATAAAACTTACTTCAGTTTCGTTCTTTTAGTTTGTCTACAGTTGAGCACACGTTTAAGTTGTGGATGTGTGCAGTTATCTGCAACCTTAAATCTCTTTTAGTGTGATTTTTGTCTGCAAATGTAAATGCTGTTTCCTAAGGGATGTTTTATTTAGCCCCAGTAGACCACTGCTTTGGCTTAATTCAACTAAACGTTCTTTGTGTTGTTTGTAACTGAATCGCTTATTCAGACACAAGACAAGCGTAAACTTAGTAAAAATGCCCTCATTTTGGAAACAGACTGAAGCTGATGAATATTGGCATAGATCAGCCACAACCCCATACAAATGAAGATTTTGCTGCTCTTAAAGAGAACACATTAATTCAACAGGTCTTGTATATAATTTTTTTTTACTGAAACTGTGATGAACTATGTTCATTCTTCATTGCAATACAAAGAAAATCTTCTATCATTAATACCGCTCTCTTGGATTGCAGTAGGTAAAGGCAATGGGTCAAAATAGTGAACTGAGAAATATGTCTCCATAGATCTGTTTGCCTGCTCTTTTAATTTGAACAGCTGCTTAGCTTCTTTTTCTCTGTAATCACATGTGGTAATATATAACTCTTTTTTTTCCTACTGTAGCTTGACATATGGTCTAAATCCAACTATCAAGTTTTTCAGAAGGTAAGTCTCACATCATTTCTTTCTACATAATGCGTATAGGAGATATGCGGAGTTTATTTTAAATATCTGGGCCCTTATGTAAAAGAATTCAGAATTTATTCCTTTGTCATCACAACTTGCAGATAACAAACAATAATCTGTAATAATGGAAACCTATGAGTAGAAAAGGAGATCACAGATAACTGCTGTTATTTAATTTGGATTTATTTCCCATCACAGTTCCAGTCCATGGTTTGGAATAGGAAATTGGAGATTATACTACTATAGCCTTAAAATTTCATGAGGAATCTTCAAGCAGTCTTTTTTTAGTTTAAATCTTTTGGGGGAGGAAGGACTGTTTCAGGTTCATTTGGATCTTGTTTTGTTGTTTTCATTGGTTTTGGTTGCCCTCCTCTCCTGAGGGCTTGAGTTTAATAAATCAGTAGAACTCACTTTCCAAAATGAGTTTGGAAATTTTTTCCGTGATGTTATTTTGCCTGCTTCTCTTGCCCTGATGGTGTAAGCAAAAGGAGTAACTTATTGAAATGAATGCCATTCCAGAAAGTAAGAAAAGACTGATGAGAGAATGGGAGCAATAAGTATAAAACTACTAAGAAGGTTAAAATGTATTTTGGAAAGATCTGTATCTCGCTATTTTCCAGGCAGGGAAAAGAAGATTTCTCTTTGAAGGCCTCTTGTCAAAATGCTGTAAGTTCAGATTGATCTGGGTTTAAATTCCAGTTTCCTTACCTTCGAGCCACAGTTCAAGGAGCTTGAGTCTCCAGCTAGCGCACTAGCTTCCTTTCATCTACTTGTGTAGCTTGTGTAACAAATGGGGGTCAGGGACTCGAAAGGGCATAAAAGCAGGGGTCAAAAGTATGGCATATTGGCTGTATTTGTGCATCTTCCTTCCAAGATTTCAGATGTAGTCAGAAGGGAAGACGTTTGACCTATGATATTAACCTGCTAGAGATCAAAGGACAGCTTTTGGGGAGGCTGGTTGCTCTCCCTCTCTGCGTAGCATTAAAGCAAAATTTTGTTGCAGTTGATTCCTTACCTCCGAGATTAGTGGATTAAATATTCTTTCTTTTTTTTCTTGCTCCTCAAAAATATTTAATGTCAAGGAGGGTAATACAGAGCGAAGTAAATCAGCATATATCATAGTAACTTGTTTATCAGTATGCTTTAAAGTAATTTTTGCAATGGAAGAAATCTAAGGTCCTGTAATTATATGCATCATCTCAATTTCTCCATGTATGTGTTTGGTTGTAAGCTCATTTGGACATAAGATTGTCCTCATGGATGGTTGGGTTTAGAATAACTTGGAAGGGTTAAGTCATAGTGCCATAATTTGTGCTAGATGATAATAAATTGTGAGGGTTTGATTATATAATTTTAATTGTCTATATGCAAGATAGCAGGGCAGAGTAAATGTACAGTTTGCTAGAAGTCCAAGTAAAGGACTTGGGGAGCGTAAATACGTAGAGTAAATTTCTCTTCAGGTCCAGGTGATGGCCTTCAGACCACAAGTGGAAGAGGTCAGTGAGCAGACGTGAAATGCCCCTCTTACTGCTGCCTCTGTGGCTGCATTATGGATAAATAAGAATCTTTATTCTCTTTCTAATCCTCTAAAATAATGTGATGCGACCTGAATGTTAAGTTCTTTTTCTTCAGTTCCCTCTCTGTAAATAATACCAAATGCATTAATATTTACCAAAAAAAATGGGAAAGAAAAGACTGCAGGAGAAAGGATTGCCTTTAACCAGTTGAAAAGCTGTCTGCCTTTTTTTTTTTTTTTTTATAATAGTTTTATACATTTTGCTCCCAGCTCTGTCACTGTGTTACCTTGGGCAACTTAACCTCTCTTTGGATCAGTTTTCTGCATCCCTTAGGCTGGGGTCATACTTGCTGACTTCACAGGAGCTATTGCTGAATTGGTTGCGTTGTGCTCTCAGATTCTTGCATGAAAAATGTGATAAAAATGCAGGGTGATGGTACTTTCTAATCAATACATTCTGTACTATTGAGCTGATAGTTAAAGAAGTTAAGGCTAGGAGTTGTGTTTTCAAAGAGATGGTAGAAAATGCTGTGGTTCAGCATAGTAAGTTTTCTCTCTGGTGCTGTGCTTCATTTGGTTTTCTCTTTATTCTCTGAAGCTGTGCTTGTATCCATTTATAATACCCAGGAATACTGATTTAGCAGTAGCAAAACGAAGGAAATAGATAAAATAGTGTTAGAGAAACTATTATACTCTGTTACTAGTGTAGGATCTGTACTCCAGGATCTTCAGAACAAATGTTTTCATACCATTAAAAAATCGTCAGTAAATGTGTCAGAGCACATCTGAATGTTCCTAAAAAGCGTTTCTCATGGCAGTCACCAGTAACGTGATGTGGAAGTGCTGCGCTGAGGAGGAAAAATACGGATGAGTAACTGCTCCCACCGAGGAGTCCGGGTAGCCCTTTCAGCTCTACTGCCTTTAATAGCGTAAAATCAATCATCCCTCTGAAGGGCAGGGCCATTTCTCTGTAAAAGCTGGACCAAGTTCTCAAACTCTGTCTTCAGTGATAATATAACAACATCTGGAGCTCACAAGATACCTGTCGGTGGTAGCTGCAGGTCTGTCAAATTCTCACAGGGTTGCAGCATGACTTTCTAGGTTAAGGACCAGAGACCTCTGATCTTCAATCCAACCCTGTCAAACGAAGCTAAATTTGTCCTGACTTTTTGTTTGCAAACGTTGGCTGTGTCAGCAAGCCTTTTCTCTCTCCTTCTTATTAGGCAGGATACCCGAGTGTGTATAATTTGATGGGGGATGACTCCCAGAGGGCCCATTACTGTTAAAGTGTACAGTCATTTTCTAAGTTCCCTGGAGACTCCTTGAATCTGGTCCTGGGGTGAATAAGCTTTATAGGCATTGAATCCACCAGCAGGGTTAGATTCAGAGAATGGAGCTGGGAAATGAGAGAGGGAAGGCTGAAAGGGCAAAAGCACAAGGAGCAAAGAAAAGGTTTTTCAGACTTCCATGTTGATCTGACATTTAAACTCTGCAGGAGCGGCAACTGTTTTGATCTTAAACCTCCTTATTTTAACACCTTGCATCTCTTGATCCACAGGCACCAGAGGAGGAACAAAACAAGAAATAAGGAAATATTTTGGGGCTTAAATCTTGGTGGGCAGAAGAGTGAACATGAGGGCTGCATAATTCGAGGTCATTGTGCAGAGTATTAAAAATATATGTATTATAGAGAATGGTGCAATATTCATAACTTGGCATTCAAAAAGGAGGTAAAAATATAGAATAGTGGAAGTGCTCTGAATGGGTCAGAATGGGAGATGGTGTCAAACATTAACTGTTTCATTTATCAAGCTGCTTAGTTAAGAGCGGCATAGCTGTTTTAGCTGTGTAATACGATCAGTTCAGCTTTGTAAAGTCATATGCATAGCCTTTAAACCCGTATATTTCATTCTGATCTTGGAGTCCCATTCTTATTTTCACGTAAATGGTCTATCAGTTTTAGCGTGCCACAAACTGGTTTTGTTTTGGTTTGATACGCTTCTTTCCAAGGCGCGTTTTCACCTAAATCTGAGCTGTTTGTGCCTGTCCAGCTGTTCGTGAGCTGAGTGATCCCAAAGCGATGGAACTCGGAGCACAATTTTCACCACTACAAGGGCACATAAGTATTGTAATGTATGAAGATGTATTCTTGTCAATAATCTCAGAATAAAAATCACATGCAGGATGAATGCATGCATGAGACAAATATTGGGCTGTTGCTGATGTCTGTTCAAGGAGAGGAGATGGGCTGTCCCAGGGTCACCTGCATGATTGCTCCTGTGCATGATCAGTACTTGGCTCTGTTCAAACACCTGCTTAGGCGAAACAAAATCTCTATGACCCAGTCCAAATAAGCAGAACAAGCTAAATAAAAACTTAAATGCTCTGTGAGCTCTGAAAACAAGTGATAAATCCTATGCTTCAGAAAAGCCTGGTAGTGCTTTACTGAATTGGGAGTGGGGAAGGATGTGTAAAGGATTTGTGTGGAGTTCATCGGTGCCGTGTTCATAGAGGCACCATCTATCATCCTTCAGAGCGCCTCTCGGGCACCGGGTTCTGTGCACCATATTCCCTCCAGAGAGACTCAGATGTTGTCCTGAAGAGGCAATTGAATAATGGGCATCCTTGGAAATGAACAAAGGCACTCATGCAGTTTTCCACACTGTGAAAAGTCCAAACACTAATAAAATAACTTCCTTTTTTTTTTTTTTTTTTTTTTTTTTTTTTTTTGTGTTTTTT
>VFFE01007119.1:3140800-3165096 GCA_008921705.1 Burhinus oedicnemus | reverse complement strand
GCCATGAACTAAGAAGGTTTAAAAAAAAAAAAAAAAAAAAAAAGAAAAAACTTTCAGGGGATTTAGAGAATCCCTTTATATTAGATGGAGTTGTCAGTGCCGTACTTGAGGGAATAAACCAATAAGTAAGTGGCAAGGAAAGTTATGACTCTTAAAGGAAGTTTTGGAATGACTTTTGAAAAGCTTATTTACTGGCAGTGAGATAAAGTACTAGAAGAGAGAGACAGCTTCTATAATTTAGTCATGTGATGTTCTTATTTTTCTGTTTTAGTTTTTATGCCAGGTATAGTTTCATACATCTGTGGAACGTACCTAGTCTATGGCGGAGAAAAGCTGTACCATAGGTCCTTGCTTTTGCTTATTCCAGTTAGAGGAAGCACTTGTTCAGCTTTCTCAACCTGTAAATTGTAGAATGCTTTTTTTTTTTAATTTGAATGAATTTTCAGTTTTGGGAATGCCTAACAGGTGTTGTCAAGGCCCAATAGCGCCATTTTTTGGATGTGTCACATTTGGAAAGCACATTTCAGCCGAGCAGTACTGTCAAGTGGGTAAAGAAATGCTGTGGAGGTGACTGGTGTTGGTTCAGTTGAGACAAATAATAGGGATTTTGTTTTCTGCTCGTCGCTGGGTGTTGATCTCATGAGCTATTCATAACTTCAGCGAGCGGGCAAGCTGAGCAGTGGGGTGCGAGAGGGCAGTCAGGAGTCCGTGTCTCCCCGCTCTGCCGCAGAGCGGAGCGGCGGTGTGGGCTCAGCAGGTAGTTTCTCGCAGCAGGCTGGTATCCAGACAGCCCTGCTCGCTGCCATTATTCACCGAGAGCGACAAGTACGTAGGATTTAATTTGCACAAAGTCGCAATGAAGATTACGTTTAATCCAGTATCAGTCTGGTTTGCGTTCTTGATATATACAGTGCCCTAGACAAGGGAGCAGAGATGCATTTAAGAAGTACATGGTTATAGTCAACTTGCATTTGGAAGTGAAAAGTATAGGGGGAAAAAAATCTCAGGCGATATAATTAACCATTAACAAGAAGGGAAGTTTTCTTGTTCGAATTGAAAACAAGACTGTACCTTGTGAAAGCAGAATCATTTCATACAGCCCAAGACAGCTTAAGTTTGTTTAAAGGAGGTGACCGAGACTCTCGTTTGCCAGGATTTTTTTTCCATGTAACTGCAGTCTCTTTTGCTCTGTCTCAGAGTGGGAACATGCTTAGATAAACAATAGCTATTTTATTTAGCAAAATTGTGGCTTCAGGAGATTGCCTTGTCTTACCTTTTTTTTTTTTTCCCCCCCAGACAAAAATTCCAAGTGCTTTTCAATAGATGAGCTGTGAAATATTGAGCTTTTCTGCAAGATCACTTGAAAATCTATTTCAAGGTCCAGAGCAACAGCTATGCCAATCAATGTGTGCTCTTCTGAATATGTTCCTATATAAAAACAGGTAGAGAAATTAGAAAGTGACGGATAACTTTGATAGCAGTAGGTAAGGTATGGCAATAAAAGTGAAGTTAATAAAATAAAGCCCTGAAATGTACAAAATGTCATCCTACACCCAAAATAAATTAGTTTGTGATTCCAGCTTGGCTGGAAGAAAAAGTGTGTCCCTTAAGTGAGCTGGCGCATATGCAGTTTGTTTTGCTTTGCTTTGGTGTGAAATCGTATTGCCATTAGTAAAGCTGGGTATTGATTCCCCCCCCCCTCTTTTTTTTTTCTTTTTCCCTCTTTTAATCTTGGGCATTTTGTGCTTTCTCTCATCATCTCTGTTATCTTGGGGGGGGGGTTAGTTCTTCTTTCACTCCCATGCACTGGCCAGTTTATCATTTGCCCAGCTCTTTTCTATTTTGTTTGCTAGTTTTGGGGGGGTCATTCCCCTACTCCCCTTCCTCAGATTTGACACCCACTTTGATCTTTTTTAGAAGCACTTTATCAGCACTTGCTTCTGGTAGAAATCGCCTCCTTTTTGTTTAGAAAACATTGTTAGTGTTCTAGCAATGCTGGGATGGCTTTTATCTCCCTGTGGAATCTCATTAGCTTTACATTACAATAGGAACAGCATATGTGCAACTTTGCCAAAGTGGCCAGTCAATTTAAATTTGTTAATAGCAGTATTTTTTTTCAGCAACTTTCTTTAGTGCCAAGAGAAAACAACTTTGTTGTTCAGGAAAAAGAATTACAGAGTGTTAGAAGTAGAAATACAGCAGAAGGAGAGCGGCTGCTCATAAATATCTTCAGAACTTTCTATTCTTTGACATGTCTGGTACTATCCTATAAAAGCACTATCTTAAAAGAAAAACATTCACATAGCTGGTAGGGCTTGGATTACAGTCATTTCTGAACGCTATATGAGATGTGTTTAAAAGAAATGACTGATTTGAGTTATGCTGTGCTATTAATGCACAGTTAATCACATTATTTCTAATATTTTTTTTATGTGTTCAGTAATAACATATAAATGGCTTAAGCAAGCTGAGGTCCATTTTGTGAATATTTTTGCAAACTCACCAGAATGTGCACAGTCCCAAAAGTTTGCCCTTCCAAATGTCAGAATCTCATGTCCATATTCACGCTGAATGGAGCTGCTTTTGGGGTTAGGCGTGTGCACCAATGGTGGCGAGCAGAATCTGTTTCTAAAATTGTAGTATAACGTAAAACTGGATTCCATGTAGGACAGACTAATTTGATGTAGTGTTCTGCGGAGGAAGTTTGTATGGTGTGAATTAGAGCCTGTCTGTACATGGATTTATTCAGGAATACATCTTCTACAGATTCACCTCCCTGAATAGCTTCCAGCACAAGCGCCTCTTTCTCCAGTGAAAGTTTTGAGTGCTTCAGCACAATTCGCATTGCTGAATTAGACTAAGTACAAATCAAGAACAAGTGGAGTTAGCTGGGAATAGCAATTATAATTTCAGTTCATGCTTTATCTTACTCAAAATTTACTATGGTATATAGACAAGCCCTGGGAAATAGAGACAAGCCCTGAGAAGAGCACTACTTCTCCATGTTAAAACTAGAAAATACAATTTAGTCACTAACTAGACAATCATGTAGTTTGTTGGATGCTTTGATATTATTGATGAGGACCATTAATAGATTTACAAGTTACAAGATGTGAAAGAGCTTTCGTGGTTGTGTTGCCTGGGTTCTGTAATAGTCCAGCCCAAAGAATTTTGCCAATAATTTCTGCATTAAGCCTAGAACTTCTGAGAAGACACAAGCTGTTGACTGTGCTAATAATTTAGGAAGCTCTAAACATACAGCTGACAGGCTGAATACTGCTAGTGAATTGTATCATAGCTGTCAGAAAGTGCCCACTTCCAGAATAATTTTAAAATGGTAGTTATTTAAAAAAAAAACAAACAAACAAAACTATCAAAGCATTGGTTGGTTTCCTGATTTTTGTCTTTAATTATTCCTCTTATTATAAATATACATTTTATATGTCTTCTGTCTAGCTGTAATTCCCAGATGTAAGATATTGTTACAGCTCTGTCTGGGAAATTAAAAAGCTTTCTATCAGAAATCTTTTAGTAATGCTAGTATTTATAAACCATAATCATATTAATTGATTCCTGGTTTCAGAGGAAATGAAACTGAGAGCTCGATTCCTGTTTGTTCAGTGTAAGCAACCTGAAGTAGGACTACAAGAGTTAAATATTTTAAGTTTCCCCATTAAAAAATGGAGAGGAGCATACTAATTTTTTCCATTAAAATGCGTTTTCAAGTTAAGGTATTTTATCCTGGTGTTTTGGGGTTTTTTTCAAGAAAACAGACCAAAACTGAAGCTTTGGGTTTTTTGGGAGTCACAACCTCTATTCTAATCAGTCAGTCTCCCAGAAGTATTTAATTTAGCTACATTATTGACAATGTTTTTTCTTTTGTTGAGCAAATCAGCATAGGTTAAGAGAATATATTGTATATAAAAAATGACCAAAAACTGGGAGCATACAAAGAGAAAACCAAAGTGCTTTCCTCTGACATGATTTGCTTAGTGACTTTGCTTGTTTATGATTTCACAGAATACATGAGATTTCAATCACAGAAGCATAGATTCTGCTCTTATGCTGTACGCTTTTGAAAGTTAGGCAAATTATTTGCTATGGATGCTTTTATTTTATATGGTACAGAAGATTTCTTTTTTCCCTTTTTATGGCTGGGGTGGTAGTCCGAAGTGGGACTTGAAGCACGTTAGTTTAGTGTTGTTCCATGTGGCATAGAGCTGGATGCTTGGCTCACATTAGCCACCAGTTTAGATTCTTTTACCAATACTATTAGGTTTTATCATGTTTATGAACTTCCAAAGTTGTGTTTGATTTTTACTGTGTGCATACGAAGTTATTTATCATGACTGCTTCGGCTGATTCTTATATGAAGTTGGCAGAGGGAATGGAAGCTAGCTGGCAAAAGCTACCCAAAATTATTTTGAGAATGTCTTCACGGTCATGTAGTCCTTGGTTTGCTCCTTCCCTATGGAATTTATACTGTTTTCCTGCAGATGAACGCTGCTTTGTCTGAAATACAGAATCAATAAGGGTATATTCTCCTTTCATCTGATACAGGTGACAGATCATGCGACCACTGCTCTATTGCACTACCAGCTGCCTCAAATGCCAGATGTGGTAGTCAGATCTTTCATGGTAAGTGTACTGGAAAATACCGTTTTCCAGATAAACTTCAGCACGCTTACAGTGATTCACATTAGGCAGTTCTGATGCAATTGTAATTTCCCCTATTTAAACAACAGTAGAGATTGACTGTAATTCTTTGTATCTCATACCTGGACAAGGATGAAGAGCTCATTCTCATTACCCCGGGGTAATTGGTGTTGGACTGAGCTGTATATGGTTCTTCTGTCACAGGTCTCAATATTAGCTTGATGATTCCTGTTTGCAAAGCTAGTCTGGGTCATCTCTAAAGACAGGAGGAAAAACTCTCTCAACCAAACTCTTTCTTATGGCCCAGTTCTTTCACACCGTTCATACTGTGCAAGGAGTTGACTTCTGGATATAGAAAGTCTGCTCCACTGGAAGTTCCCTGTAAGAGGAAATTCCCAGTTAGTGTATTCCAGCTGAGGCAGCTTGCTCGTCAGCTTGTCCAGTATGGGAAGTAGTGTGTGTTATTTGGAGAATGATGACAGGAAGGAACGTGATGGGGAGGAGTCCATTTTGCTGTATCCACTTTCAGCCCAAACTTTGTTCCTAAGGAATTGGATGTACTCACCCAGTGCAACAGCAGGTGGTTTTGAGAATCAAGGAAATGCTTACTGAAGCATTCAGCTGTTTTCTTACTCAATAAAATTAATCAAATACTACTGTACCTTGATATACAGATTTAAGTTTATCACCTTTAATTCTGTTTGTATTTAGAATTGTATTTGTGAAATAAACTTGTATATAAGCAGCCCTGTTAATCAGAGGGCGAGAACAAGGGTTTATGATTCAGAATTCCTTCTACCAAGATGAATTTTGACAGTGGAGACTCTTGCTGTACTCTCTGCTGCAGTCTCCCAAAGGACACTTCTGGGAGAGGTTTTCTCTGCAGTTCAGGCTTTTTCCTTCATTTACTCCCGTTACGTTACCTCTTCACCTGGAGCAATTTAACTGAGACTTTTGAGAACAACCATCTAATTTTGCCATTCACAATCTTTAGGTGTCTATGGTAGCATTGGTTCTTTTATATCTTTAATTTCCACTGTGTAATTTCAGAACAGTCAGGCTCCCTTACCTGCTGTGCTGGTTTGTTTGTTTAATAAAAAGGCCACTAAGATGAGAGATTTGCAAAGGTCTTTTCTCTTGGAGTGCATCTTAAAATAATAGGTTTTGAAAGGTGAAAGCAACTCTTCCTGGTCAAATCCATGTTCAACATGTTTCTGAAAATTAATGTTTAATAGAATGGGTAGCACGTTTGTTTAAGCCGTGAACCTGCCTTATTGATTTGATAAAACACTACTTAAACTTTTAACAAAGCAAAACCAGATGTACACCAGAAGTGTCAATATGTTGGTCCTTTCACATGTCAGTTGTGCAATCCACATGACAGGATGTAGTGAAGCCCTGATTTTCTGATGGGAATGAAGAACTTTTTTTTTTTTTTCCTTTCAACAGATGTCTCAAGCGCACAATTTAACTTCATTTACCTATTTTTGTGTTATGGTTCAGAAAATTCGATTTCTCTGTAGTGCAAGCAAAGCCCATCCAAGCTGAAGTAAATAACAGCAATTTACTTGTAGTGTTCTGCTGCCCTTGTCCACGTATTTACTGCTAAACCCAGAGAAGATCTAGTTCTTTTGGAGGAGAGTTATTGACGGCCAAAGGTTCGGTTGCTATAGAGAAGGCTCTGATGAAGATGGAAGGATTTGTTTCAATAAACTCGGCTGACCTCTTCTTCAGAGAACAATTTTCTCTTATCGATGTAATTCAATAGGATTTTAAATGACAAGATTCATGTGCATCCTTCACAGTATAAATCTGCTAGTCTAGGTGGTTTTTGGTTGCATATCTCCTTGAGTTGGGAATTGAGGTATGTGATGTCCATTACTGTGTATGACGATGGGAACAATCCACTTTGGATGCAGGAACTTTACCTAGGAACACCTGAACTTACGCTGTGTTGCTCAGCACTAGCCTTTTATATATGTATTTATCAGTGTAATCAAATTTAAAATGGTACAGTATTTTTATGACCAATGAGTATTGATCTTAAAATCACATTAGAGAGGAAGTTAGTTAGCTTGCTGTGAAAGTCCTTATATCTTCGGCTGTGAAGATTTCAGACCGTTGCGGTATGATTGCAGCAGGGGTGTGATAGATGATCATAGGAAGAGACAAACCAATATTCGCTTGAAGAAGGTGCCCATCAAGAACAATTATATTCCAGTAAAAATATGAGGAGCATTACAATATTTGCCTTCCATCATGATTCTCTAGCTGCAAATACCTCCTGCTCAGAGTGCATGAATTTCTATTAACAAATTTGCTTAAGTGACTAAAACAGCAAAAGATGATTAATAAAGTGGGAATTCAGCTATACAGTGACCTTGTAATCTTCTACATGTTTCTGTTTATAAAATCACTGTGTACCTCACTGGGGCCTCGCCAAAGTACATTCTCTGTCCTTCCTATTAGTTTGACAAGAATGATGACAAAGGGGAACACCCATATCCAGTTTTCTTAATTTCTCTCCTTTTTCCTTTTAGACCTGGTTAAGAAGTTACATAAAGCTGTTCCAGGCTCCGTGCCAGCGCTGCGGAAAGTTTCTGCAGGATGGCCTGCCACCCACATGGAGGGATTTCCGAACACTTGAAGCTTTTCATGACACTTGCAGGCAATAGTAGCCCAGCCATTGATAACGCAAGGAGTGAACAATCTGTTGGGCTCGGAAGAGAGCTGATGGTTTAATCGGTGGTTCCATTTCTGAATCTTTCATCCTGTGCTAAGTAGTGAGGTTGCACTAATACATTTGACTACTTAAAAGCCATCAGTCCGCAAAGTACATGCGAGACTACTGTATCTTGAAGAAGATGGTAAGAAGCTGCGTGTCATCACTTTGCTTCTGAGCTGAAATGATATGTCTGGGAGATCTGACAGTAATAGTCATTCTAAATGTTAATGAAAATACCAGAGTACAGTTTGTGTTTTGTGACAGAATTTGCAATGTTGAAGACTTTTATAAGCTTGAAATAAATTTTGTATTCCAGAATTTGTGCTATTTATTTCATTATTTATTCAACAAAATCCTTGGGTTTGGTGTGGATTTTTCAACACTGCTCTTTTCTTTAGAAAAACTGGAAACGTTTAAACATGCATGCTGATATGATGGAGGGTTGTTGTTGTTGCAGGGCTGCTTATCTGAGTGCCGGTCTTTTTCTGGAAGAGATTATGGCATTGATTAAACATGGAATTTCAAAGGCATGTGGCAGCTTGGAAGATGCAATGTACTTTCTAAGGCGGGGGGAAACAGATGTTTCCCTTTACTAAAATTGTAATGAAAAATGTTAGCAAAATCTGCATGTATTAAGTGGTTAGAAAACGTGTGATGAGCAGTGACAGTGTGTATAATTCGTCATGTTTTAGAACTGAAATTAGTAAAATAATTCAGCCCTAAAGCACAGCTTCTGCAGTGCAGACACATACAGCATGTTTCCTAAATGATTTAAAATATACATACAACAGGCCAACGGAGAGCAAGATCCCTCCTGGTAATCATTGCACTTGGAATGGGCGGGAGTGTTCAGCTCCTACAAGCCCCAGCCAATTTTTCCTTCACCCAAGTCCCTGGTACTGCCCCAGCTGAATGCTGGGCCTGGAGTTAAGTGTCTTCTCTGGTATTTTCTTGAGGACTGTACATTTTATCTGTCATCTCCTGGTAGCCAGTTTGATTAATTCAGCTGTCGTTCCCGCTAGCGCACCCTGGTTTTCCTTTACAAACCACAAAGTCTTCGTTAATAAGCTTGCTTTTGGGAGCTGGTAAGGGCAGGTCTGGAGAAGCTTTGTCACTCGGTTAATTTTCAAATAAATCAACATTAAGGTATAGTGCTGCAGATTAATTTTTGAGGTTCCTTCTGCCTGTATGAAAAGCTGCTTTTGCAAAAAGAAAAGACACCCCTCTCGGAGGCTTTGGTGGTGGCAAGGTTTGGTTTGGTTTTCAGCAAGGAATGTTGAGTGAAGTTAATCACATTTAATAAAAAGAAGGGGGCAGGGGGGGGACACAGAAACAGGGCAGGAAGGGGAGACAATTTTTTTTTTCCTTTTCCAGCTGATTGAAATAAAGTGTTCAGATATTTTTAAAGCACTTGTTTCATTTAATTTGAACCTACAGCATTTATGAAACAGCCCGTTTCATAGCTGTGGAAACTGAAAAGTGAAGAAACTTGAGTATAACCCTGTACTTGCAGGGTACTGAATTAACTGTGTTTGCTGGTAACATAAAAGGCTGAGCTCCCAAAGACAGCAGCAGTCCTTCCTGCGAGGACTACGTGTGATGTGGGAATTTCAGCTTTCTAGGTACAGAAATCCATGCAAGACTGGCTCATATAAAAGAGAGTGGAACTTGAAAGAAAATATGTGTTTATGACTGCTTTGGAGGTACAACATTGCGTGTGAAGAATGACCGTGTATTTGTTTGAGGATGTTGTTAAGTGAGATATGATTATTTTTTTTAACTTTGTTTTATTATTATTATTCCCAATCACCAAACAACCATGGCCATAGCAGTGGGATAATGGCCGTTTCAAATCCAGCAGCAGTTGAATTACCTAATGAAAACTTGTCGTGCTATTATTTGACCCAAGTAGCCTTCTCGGTACAAAGATCACCCAAGACAGAACGATGTCTGCATCTTAGATGAGAGAGAGCCTTGTAAATAAGCAGCCCTGCTATCTGTCCCGTTACTGTACTAATTAGAAGGCCTGGGTTTCTGATAGTGTAAGCAATTTTTTATTTTTCTTAATAAAAAGGTCATAATATGGTATCCAACCTGCTCTAGACGCTGCTGTCTGCTCCATTCTGTTTATACTTAAATAATGGTGTAGAAAGCAAATCCTGAAGTTCACAGAAGTATTGTATGTGGAATCCTGTCTTGGCGCTTGGAGATAATTAGTTGCAGGAAACAGCATCAACTGGTCCGTGTGTTAATTGAGCCTGAAATTTTAAACCTGTAATTGGCGAGCCTGATGGAGGGTCATAAAATTGACTGTAGGTACCTCAGTACAAAAATAATTGTCTTACAGAAGTGCAACGCAAACCTGGTTGTCACGTTCCTTCCCCCAGAACCCTGCAGTCGGAGGGGATCTTCTCCCCTTGTGGAGGCCCTGGGAGAAGCCGTGATTTCTGTCTCTGCAAGCCTTTAAGTGCAGCTGGTTGGAATATCCACATTTTGGAGGATGAAATTCGACTGTTTAAATTCTTCTAAAGCTGATGAATTTCAGCAGTTTGGTTGCAGTACGAGCTTGTCTCTGCTTGCTGTCTTCTGAACGCTGGGTGGCCAGTGCCTGATACTGCCGAGATGCGGATGCCAAGGCGAGCAGAAGCTTGCTCTAGAGTTTTTAATGCGAGGAATAAAAACTGGGAGATTCTAACTAAAAAGCTGTTCTTGCAATGCAGCATTTTGATGTTCTTCCTCCATTTGTAGCTTGGTACTGGACGTTATTATTTTTCTTTTTCCTCCTTAGTTAAAAGGGATGGGTGGCAAAAAGCAGTTTAATTGCAGGATGAGCAGCCTTACCTTTTTATATCGTTGGAGTTTGTTGCAGATTTTAAAACCGCTTATATCCTTCAGGCAAACAGCAAGGACCGTGATCCCTGAAGAGTGGTTGGCTCTTCCCTCTTCTGGAGCATCTTCTAGAACTGCATTGCTCCTGATACTTATTTCTGCAGGGGAAGCACAACCGCGGAATCGGTAGCAGCCGAATTTAAGAGAGAGAGAAAAGGAAAGTAATCCACATGCGGAAAGAGCAGTGCTGCTTTTCGTGGCTCAGGTTGTACGTGGTACAGATCTGCAGCCTTCCAGCATTGTTGTTTGTAGTGCAATGATACGTTCATCTCGCCTAATACCGCAGGAAAATGCATTGCCTCGCCCTGTTTGCTGTCAGCTTGGGATCGCTTACCCCAGTCAGAACCCGCGGTCTTCCACCCCATCCCTGATGTGAAGAAATCCCGTTTTATTTTCCCGTGTGCAAACCCCACCTACTGTGCTTGTGGCGCTTGCAAGTGCTAAAGGTTACAAAATCCATCTTTTCGCTAAGAAAGCAACTTAATTAACGTGAAAGTTTCTCTCGTGAAGGGAACGCGCAGCAGATACGCAGTGCCTATTGCGGCCGGCTCCCCTCTTCCCTCCCAGCACCCCTCCCCAAACCACTTTAATTTCGCTGCCAATATTGGACAAATGTAACAGGCTGACTTTTTAATTTTCTACTCCCAGGTCTCCCTTGTCCCCTCATGCATTTTTCATCACAGCTCATGGCTCCCTCCCTGCCTGCCCTGTGAACAATATTGATCGACTGATTAAGCCATCAAGCCATGGCAAACAACCTTAATTTTCTAACCAAAGCCTTTTAGTTCTCTTCCCGTTCTTGTATATTTGTTACCTTCTTAGGAAGTTTTTAATGTCTACTTGGAAACAAATACATTTTTTTAAATTAGTCCCTAGGTTAATTGAGATCTGCGCACCACCGAGCAATCCACATTAAAATATGAACCCAGAAAACGTAATAAGAGAGCGGGAAGGGTGAGGTACGGTCCCCTGGTTCAAAGCCAGAATCTTGCCCGCCCAAGCTTTTGGACAAGGGCTTAAAGAAGACTTGGGGCGCTTGTCTTTTCTCTTTGGTCTCTCCCAATAGCCGTGTCACAAATTTTACTGGGAGGCGAGGAAGCCCACCGCAGCAGCACAGCACCCCTGGCCGTACCTACAGCGCTTGGGCTCTGGGTACCCGGCCGTGCTGCAAGTTCTTGGGCCGCAAAATGCGTTCTCAGCTAAAGCCACTGAAGGCTCATCAGGTTTCATACGTACCGCTGCCCGCATGCTCTGAAAACCGTAAGAGTTCCTGCAAGTATACATGAGAGCCAGTTCATCTTGTCGAACAATTTTAAGCCATGATGATGATAAAGTGAAGGTTGATTCATCTGACCTGAATCCCAGGGCTGGCAGGTGGGTAAAAGCATCGTTCTCGCAAACTCGGTACACGTGGTTGCAGTGAGGCTTGTCAGAATCGCTCTGTGGGTTTCAAAATGGCTTTTCAAGGTAAAAATGCAGCTTGGATATCAGGATATTTGTCTCTCACTGGGAGCCTTGGAGCTCTGCGTTGTGCTGCAGTCCTGTCTCGGGCGCTGGTCCTTCAGGTAGCGCTGAGCCATGAGAGCACCAACGGTGAACCGCAGCGTGTCGAGCATCCTGGTGCCGAGCGCTGGCTCGACCGCTCGTTCTGGTGTCTCCAGGTCTGTGAATTATGAAGACGAACAAAAACCTCCCGAAGGGAACTGGGCCGCTGTCGATGGAGGGTTTGCATAAAGGCGGTGCCAGGAGCTGGCACCTTTACACCCCCGTACCTGCCCCAGGACTGGGCTTGCTACGAGGACTGAGCTGGGAATCGGTCGCTCCTTGCTCTGTACCAACACAGCCACAGGGCCGAGCCCCGGGAGGTGGGAGATGTGGCTCCACGTGCTCACAGCGAGGTGGTTAAGCAGGAGGCTCAGTTGTCTCGTTCAATAGCTGTTGCCCACCGCTGCGTGGAAACCTCCAGTGTTGCTATTGCCGACCGCACCTCTGCCTGTGTGACCTTATTACAGATTCAGGCTATAGATTTAGTTCAAAACTGTGCAATAGGGTGACAGATCAATCTCACAGCTGGCGCTCAATGCAGGTTTCATCAGTGAATTTAGCCCCTAAATCTGTGGCCCAGGCTCCCTCCCCCGGCTCCGTGGGGGAACTGGCTCCTCCATTGGTCTGAACTTCGCAGCCCGTGCCGAAGTCTCCAGTTCCTCCAGTTTGTCGCGAATGCCCCATCGGTAGGCAGGGCTTTTGTTCTTCCAATCTCACCTGGCGTCCTTCAGAAGAGGAGACTTTCTGCAAGTAAACGGGGGAAGCGTCGGCTGCAGCCGGGTTTCTCTGCCTCAGAAGTCGGCCGTTTTGCCCGTGGTCATTCGTGGGTCGGAAGCAGCCAGGGCATGGATGGAGCTGGCTGTTCCGTGAGCGACAGCTGGCTCGGAGTTGTTGGGGTTTGTGGTGTCACTTCTCTTGCTTTGAGGGACTCTGATTTCAATACCAGATAATTAGTTCCTAGAAAGACGTGTATGTGTCATGAACTTGTTAGAATTTTTGAGGTCATCTTTTTTTCTTCCCTTTTAAACCCAAGTGATCAAAACGAGAGACATCTCCAGATGTGCTCCTTGTTAACACCAGGAGAGCGGTGACCCCTCTGGGAGGTCGGGGGGGGTACGGCTTTGCAACAACCGGGGCTTTTTTATCATCTGGCATTTTATCTTCTGTAAAGCTCAACAAGCGTCATTAATACCTGATTACCAGGTTTGTGTTGTAAAAATGAAAGGGAAGAAAAAAACCACAAAGCACGGCGTAGGAATGTAAATGGTCTTTTATTGTATGTTGAATTGTGAGAACCCAGGGACAGCTGAGCATTTCTCAGTTTATTTACTTCTTTATGTTAATACAGAGGCTAATTTAAAATGAGAGTCCTCGCAGTTGGTAATAGAGGGGTTTGTGCTGATCGAAAAGTTGCTCTGAAAACCAGAGGGAGAGCTGGGATCAAGGACGGAGATGTTTTGTTACTCAGATGCTGAGACTAGTCATTTTGGGTTTAAGGATGCCTGTGTGCACCAAGCGTGGGTCTGTCGGTGTTCAACATCGCCAACAAGTTCCTGAAATCAGCTGAGGAATATTTCCAGAAAACGACGAATATGCGAAAAATATTAATGGTGAGATAATTTCGAATTTGTGAGAACAAATATTTGCATCCAGAACGTGATTATAAGAGTTACACTCGTGAAACAGTCACGCAGGCTGGGACTTATCTACCCAGTTACAATTAACCCATGGTACCAACGTTTCAGCTATTGAGTTTTCACAACAAGCTGCTCATTCAGCATCTGCAGGTGAAGAATTCTTAGCAGGAAATTTCACCGTAGCCTTGATATAAAACTAAAATTGATAGCGGGGAGAAGCAGCCTCTGCTTGTGCAGCGCTGCCATGCCCTTGTCTCTCACCATCTGCGCTTCCTGCACGCATTTTGGTTTTATTAAGGTATTTTTAGCCCTTTTTCTTTCCTTATACCCTCGCTACTGTTGACGATCCCTCTTTAAAATGCTGGGAAGAAAGCAGGAGTCTCTTTTTTTTTTTTTAATCAAAGGCGCTGAAGTCCCATCAGCCAGGGCTCCGGGATGACAATGGGGCTGTGGCTCCTCCTTGGTTCAGAACAATCTATGGAGCAGCCACGGGGAGAGGTGACCTGCGGACACCGTTCCTTTTCTGCTAGATGAAAAAGCCAGCCAGCCGTCGGTTCCCCGAGCTGAAGAGGCTGGAACCCGCCGGGGGACCTGAAGGGAAGCAAAATGTCAGAGGAGAATGGCAACTCAGGAAGGCTCTGCCGAGGGGCTGGGAGTTGTCCACATCCCGCTGGAGGGAATAAAGCTGGTCCCCGGGCGGGGGGGACACGAGAAAGCCCGGCCAGCCCCTGGCGTCAGGGTGGGCCGGAGGCAGGTGAGGTCTCGGAATGCTGGATTTGAACAAGAATCGCTAAAACAGGACCTTAACAGGAGGCTTAATTACCTCTTGTTTTCTTTCTTTGAGTTTTTTACCCAGCTCTTGTATAAACCCTGCTCTTGTGATAAATTCCTCCTGAGCCAAGAGGTGAGACTGTTCTGATGAAACGCTCGCTCACTTCCAAACCCCTTCTTCCTCAATTTCCCAAAACCTGGTTTTCTGACTCAGATGTGCCCCCAGCTAAGGGGAGGGAGAGAAACGGTACCGGTCCTTCACGGCAAGGGCCGTTCTGCTCGGGCGCAGGGTGAATCCACCTGTGAGTTGTGGATGAGAGCTCCCGCTCTGTACCCGCACAGGGGGTGATTGATGCTGCGGTACGACGTGCTCATGATCTCACCCTCCCACCCAATTCAATTTCCACCGCTGCACGTGGGTTTGAGGCAACAGCCGGGGAAGATTACAGTCAAATTAGATTCTTTGTATTAAATATTTTTCTCCTGCTGAAAAACACGAGGAAATTAAACCGGGAGCATTTAACAAAACATGGCAAAAAATAAAGCTGCTAAGCTCTTAAGATTTTCTTTTTGCTTTTACTCTGCACCTCGCTACACTCACATAATTACCGACACCCGTGAAATTAAAACTGCAAATTGCTGATGTAAGACAGTGGCGAAGCTGTGCCGTGAAACGTTGAAAATTACGGCAATATGACATTTTTCCATCCTTAAAGGAGCAGCGGGTGGTCGGTAAGGAAGAAAAGTCCTGCTCAAACGCTGCTGACAACTGTGTGAGTTGTACTGGGCAATCAGGGCTGAGCTCTCGGATGTTATTGCAGCTGAGAGCAGTGTGCCGGGGATACTGCCCTCTGCAAGACAGAAACTCCCATACTGGCTCAAGAGGCTGTAAAACTGTACGTTTTCTTCACAAATTTAGCTCTTATCCTCAGGTATAGTCCCACATTTGACTTCTCAGTTTCCGAACCAGTTTGTTTGTGGCCGTTAATAATTCTTTTGGTTGTTTTACTGTTAATGGACTGTTACAAAATCCAGCAAAAAGGTTAGTATTTATTTTTTATCTAAGAACATTTTTAAAGGGTTTTCATGAGGATGGGAGAAGGGGGATGGTTCACCACTACTTAAAAAGCAGTCAGACCTGGGCCTTTTCCTAGCAGGCTCCGAACTAGAAAAGAGCTGAGTTACCTGTTTTTTAATACAAGCCACCTTAGAGCACAAGGTAGAGAAATCGATAATGTCCTCACCCAGGTTATCAGAAGCGCTGAAAATATTTATCATTAAATAGCGGTGATGTAAACAGAAAGTAACACCTTCATCCCTTGAGATCAAAAGTGGATTTACTTTATTTTTCCCAAGTATAGTGCTGTGAGAGCTCTGCGCAAGCACTGTGTGAAAACTACTTGATAGAGACGCAGCATGGGAAAAGTGAAGCTTTTAAAGGGCATTTAGAAAGCAAAGTAATTAAGTAACACCCTCCCCAAAACAGGAACAGAACCCCCACCTCTAAGGCACTGATTTGTAAACCACATTTTAAATTGGTGCTGCCAACCAAAACTTTCTCTCCGGAGATTCTTAGCACAGAGTAACGTGCTCTTGGTTTGGTTTAATCCTATTTTAATTGTCTTGTTTTACCAGCTTTAGATAAAGCTGTTCCTTTTTAGGCTCCTGTTCCAGAGAAATAACTTACACATCCGGATACCCGGCGTTTTGTCCTCTTCCTCTGCTACTGCAAGGAAGCTGCAAGAACCGGGGTTCGTTTGCTGTTCTTCCTTACTGCCCTCGAGGCCATCGGTGCTGAAGAGTCTCCTGGCTCGGAGCGTTCTTCAATGTGAGTGCAGAATTGAGTTTTGGCACACGGGCTCCACTCCGTCCTCCAAGTCTGTGCCTAGCTTCCAGCAGCTTTCCCCTGTGCTCAGGGTCTGTAGGACGAGAATGATTTCCCGATTTTCATTACAACGGGCAATGCTGGGTTTTTATTGGTTATGGAAACTCGGATTTCTTTAAAATGTAAATTTTGAAAATAGTTATGTTTTTATCTTTCATCCCTGAGGTATCACAGGCTTTACAACCCCTTTTTAATCTGGGATTGATTGATGTCAATGGGAGTTTTCCACTGGCTTCGATAGATCTTGGACCAGTCCCAGGGTGCAGCAAGACAGCGATCCCTGGGAGGGAATGCAGCAGCTGTTAAAGCTCATGAGGTGATGCTCTAGGACAAGCGGAGATGCTTTGTCAGGCTGAATAAAATAGAGGTAACTCGTTGGGTAGGCATCTGTGAACCCCTGGAGCAGTAAGAGGTCAGACATGGGTCTTAGCAAAGAGCTTGGATCCCACTGTTGATTTAGTAACACCTCCAAGGGTGTCATCTGCGGTCTCTGCCTGAGCGTGGGACGTGCTGGAGGACGGAGGCTCAGCAGAAGGGGGTGCCTGGGACCTCCGGGACAGCGCAGGGCACAGGGATACTGGAGAGGTGGCGTGCTCCGAGGGGGTGTCCGTGGGGTCTGGGATTAGGGCTGCTGGATGAGAAGGGATGAACTGTTTGATGCTCATCTCAGTTGCATGGCGTGGGAAGAGGGCGTGAAGCCTGGCATTGCTGGCGGAGAAAAAGAGAGAAGGGGGTGCAGACCCAAAGAAGAGGGACGTGGGGGTCACTCCATGGGGAGACCTGACAGCCCCCGCATTGCCCATGTGCAGCGCCGGGGCAGGGGAGGTGCCAGATCCCCAGTACAGGGGAGAGGTGCGCTGGACTGGCCTCTTTTCCAACCACCGTTTGTAGGAAGGTGTTTCTCCCACCAGGATTGAATTATACCCCATTAAATGTCTCCACATCGTGTTTACACGGCTAGTTAAAGACACAATGCCATTGGGGGGGGGGGGGGCACGTACTTGTATTTGCTCAGGGGCAGGCTTATAGAAATATCCTAATATGTGGTGTAATATAGACATAAATCACATCACTTTTTTGTAACGTGCTTGATCAATCTGTGCTGCAGATCCCCCCGCTCCCCCCATTCATAATGATCTATCCGTCCGCAGTGCAAGATTAATAGTAGCCAGTTGGAGAACATTTAAGATGACATTATCTCAAAAGAGAGCAAACACCATTTGAATTAAGGATTGTAAAGGGGTTGATGTTCCCAGTTTCTGTGGGAAAAGGTGACTGACTCCTTGTGCCCATGGAAAAGCCCCCGGTGCATAGATGGGCATTAAACCTGGCCCACAGCGAAGTGTTCTGCTCAGAGAGATGGTGGTTCAACCTCAGGGCCAGGATGGCACTGAAGGGGCCGAATGGTGGCACAGCTCCATGGAACGCTGAAGATGATGAAGCGCATCACCCAAGGGTTTCTGAACACCGAGATTTCACACACGTGGGACTAACAGGTACCTTCCCGCACACAGCCCTGCGTGAAGAGCTGATAGATTTTTTCTTTTAAAGATCTAAAAGCCAAGGGGTGAGACCCCAAGAGACGCTTGAAAGCCACCATCCTCCTTTCGCACGCTTTCACGAAGCTCAGCGCAAGAAACAGCCGAACTCGCCGCAACCTTCTCTCTTCTGCCGAGCTCCCTCCTCGTTCCCCAGCTCTGCTTTGAGGACCTCTGCACAAAGGTAACTCCACGAGACGCGGATGTCCTCTACTTGTCCTGCTCTGAACTATTTGGTTGCAGCTTTTTCTCCCGAGCTCGGTGCTAAAAATACTTTAAAGGTAAACCCTGGGGTGGCTCTTTCCACCGACTCATTCTCCTCCTGCCTCCTCCTTCCCAGGCAATTTCCCCCGCAGCCGAGCTGGCTCTTTTATCCCAGTGGAAACTTGGTATTGATCTCGCCACTTTACAAAGGGAGGGGAAACATGGCCCCTTTCATCTTCTCCTCGCAGAGACTTGATCCCCTTGTCCGGTTTGTGTTTGATGATGGGAGGATTTTAATCCAGCAGGATTGGAAATCTTTACCTGATCAAAGAGTCCCCCTGCACAGCGAGGGCTTCAGATGGGGCTGCAGCTGCGGCAAGCAGGTGGAAAAACAGGGAAGCCAAAGGGATGTCCGGCTCGGGCACCGGTCTCAGGTGTTTCTGGGGATGTAATTGCAAAACGAGCTCAGCTGAGCATCCTGTGGCATAAACCCTCACACAGGATGGCTCCAGCCATCTCCTCAAATGAGACCCAAATTCGCGTGTGTTTGTTTTAATTCCCGCCCCCCTCCCTTCTGCTTCTTCATTAACTCGGTCGTTTTTAAGTGTGAACACCCAAGCTGTAAATCTGAGGCCATTTAGCAGGTGAGGTGAACTGTGAAAAGCAGATTTGCACAATTTGCAGATTGCTTGTTGAGGTGAGAGCTAATGCTGCTGACTCACAAGCTGATCTGATGCTGTTGGCAATCCCTCCCCAGCCTCCAGCTATTTCTATCCAGCCCTTCACCCCTCGCGGGTTTTGGCAGCATCCAAAGTTTGTTCCAAGAACAGAAGTTTTCTGGATGCAGCAAAGCCACCTGTTTTTCCCCCAAAACGGTGTAAATACACTGTTGCCTCTTTCAGACCATGGCCCCAAAGCTGCATTTAAGTGGTCGCAGCTTAGACCAGCAATTAGTATTCAGGCAGGAGAGCCGGCTGCCGGCGGGAGCGGGAGGGACGCCTCGGCTCCATCTTTATTCATAATCCAAACGGCGTGTTTGCTCTCCGGGTTGGGGTTGCTGCAGTGCCGGAGGAGCCGGCTCCAGCCAAGCCGCAGAGGACCTCTCGAGGGCTCCAAGGCTCTGCTGGTTTTTAGCATTTTGGGATCATTTCTGTGCTCAGGCTCTCGCCCAGCCCGGGAGGGGCAGAAAATCCCCCTGGATCAGGGCTGGCGGTGCTCACCCAGGGCAAACCTCGCTGGCGCTGGTGGGCTGAGCGGCGGCGGGCACCTGCCTTTACCTCCTTCTCCTTGGTTTTCTCTCCCCATCCCAGCCACCTCTTGTCGGTCCTCATCTCCTCTGCACGCTGGCACAAAACCTCCTCCAGGTACACGCTTTGTGGTGGTTTCCATTGCTCGCTTGGAAATCTGTTTCAGCAGCGGTGGCCAGGCAGGGGAGACGGGTTTCCCTGCTCCAAGCATTGCTCCCGCTGACCCTTCAGCTCCAGGGCCTCGCAGCTGGGAGGAAACCACTTGTTCTTCCAGCCCAAGGGCCTTTAGTCTGAGCTTTGTGCAGAAACGGGGGTTATTTTTTTTAATCCCACTTCTCACTGAGGTTTGCCTCCTTCTCCCAGAGGATAACAAGCTCTGGAAGTTTAGCAACATCTCCCAGGGTGAAGCCTGCACCCGCTCTGCCCCAAGAAGCGGGAGAGAGACGCGATGTTCTTGGGGAGCAGAGTTTCGGCCGTGCCTCCCTGGCTGGAGACGCCATGGTGTCCTCAGCAGCCACAAAACAGCTGCCCCGAGACAAACATCTCGCGAGCTCCATCCTCGAGCTGCCCAGGGAAAGGCACTGATAGATTAATCTGAACAAAGATTAATCAATAATTTATGCTGGTGTTTTCACTCACCTGGGGCTGAGACAGACTTTGATATGATTTGATGGGGTCGGACCCACCTTGCTTTAATTAAATGTGATGCTGAAAATTAAAAGGAAAACCTATTGGCTACTGGAACCGAAATCAATCTGTGATCAGTAACAAGAGACTGATTAAAGAGGTGATGCCCAGGAACGAAAGGACAGATTCAGCAGATGCTTTCTGAAGGCCAGATTAGCGGGACATATTGAATGTAAATACACCTATTGGCGTTTTGTCATGGCGTGGCCTTTAGCGAACGAGCTGCTTGTGTGCGGTGATAAATGGCTTTGCACCAGGGAAGGTGCTGCGGGAATTCAGGGCTGCACCGGAGGCTCTCCTGGAGCATCGCGAGGGTTTGGGCTGGGGACAGCATTGGAGGGAGCCGGGACAGCATTAGGTGGAAGAGCTGAGCCCAACACACCCACCGGCCCTTGCTCGCTGGGGTACAGGCAGGTTAAGGCAGTGGGAAATGCAGTTTCTCTGTTTTTTTGGCAGAGTTGCCTGCCAGCGGGCTGGTGCAAAGGCAAACTCCCGCAGGACCCCGGGCACGGCAGGGGACGGGGTCTGGGTGCAGCCGGCTCCTGCGCCTGCTCTTGCCTTTCTCTCCGGCTGCCGAGCGGCGGGTGGGCTTTGCAGAAGTTGAGCTGCAGCAGCATCACAAAACGCGCTCTGAACCGAGAGCAAAAGGGTCGTTAATGATGGACCCAGCACTTTGCAGGGGCTAATTAAGCAGCCTTGCATCCCCCCCGGGAAATGGAGATGCTCTAGGAGGAGAGATGCTGTAGGAAGGAGGTTGAGACCAGAGCTCTGCCAGCACAAAGCTCGGGGTGGGGAAGACAGAGAGACCAGAATCAGCGCTTTCAGGAGGAGAGGTCTTCCCCCTGAGGATGGGGCAGGATTTTGGGGACCCCCAAGTGACTTAGGGTTGGTTGATGGAGCTCATGGGAAAGGGAGCAGTTCTGGGAGCAAATACTGTGCTTCGCTGCTGTCAGTACAGATGTAAAATGTCCTGAAGTTCAGAAGTGATGGTGGGGAGGGACGCTTTCCTCCATTGAAGTCCTCACCTGTCTCCAAAGCAGCCGGGCAAGGCACTGAGTGAGCACGCACCGGGGTGCTTTGCTGCGGCGCGTTGGGCTGTGGGTTTGTGAGCGGCTTTGCCATCCCGCCCAAAGCCCTGGCACCAGCATCGCCTCGCGCCGCTCTCCCTGCAACCCCTCCTGCGAGAGCCGGCCTCCCCGCGGCAACGAGGGAAGAGCCTGGCCTCTACGTGCTGGAAACGCCTCCCGGTCACGATTCGAAGCCTGGAGCATCCCTGCGTGCAAGGAGGTTGCCCATCTCTCTTTGCAGGGCTGGATTTTTTTCCTCTGAAAAGCAAAAAGAAAAATAAGTTGACACGTTTCCTCTCTCTCCATCCCACCCTCAGCCCTGTTCCGTACCAGACAGGGGGGACAAGCAGTATTTTTCCAGTCCCCACATGCCCCTGTCCTCTGCTCCCCTCTGCATCTGTGGCTCCGTGAAAGACACCTGCAGAGCCCCAAAGAGATGGGGGCCGGGGGGCGCCGGGGCCGGTTCCTTCCCTCGACTCCTGCAATTGCTGTTTTTTAACTTCCCTGTCGCTTTGCAGGGACAGAGAGCCGGCAGGAGGGAGGCGCTGGCGGCAGCCAGAGGTACAGGATTTTGAGAGTTTCAGCGGCTGGAGATAGAGTCACTGTGGAGTCACCGTGGGCAAGGCAGAGTTGGGAATAAAGCCCCTTCGATTAGTGCCGTGCTGGTGGAAATAGGCTGGATTTGGGGGTGAGGAGGAGAAGCCTCCCTGGGAACAAGGTGACTTACGTGCCTTAAAATAAGCTTTTGCCATCAATTATTAATACGCAGGGTCTTGGAAGGAGCTCAGAAACAGGGCGTGTGTGTGGGGCTCCATCAGCCTCCTGCCGGCACAGGCACCGCGGCCACACCGGGATGGGGATGGGGACAGGGATGAGGACAGGGACAGGGAGGGGGCGAGGTGCGGCATGCAAGCTGATGGACCCGCTGGCCGCTCGTGGGGGGGTTGGAAGCCGTTTCCTCCCTTGCCTGCCTTGTTGGGGCTTTGATTCCTGGCTGACAGCACGCTGAAGGATTGATCTGAGCGGGGATAAATAATTCATGAGGTTTTCTTTTTTTTTATTTTATTTTTTTTTTATTTTTTGAGCAGCTGTGAATTTTGAGACGAGCTCTGCACAGCAGAAGCTGTTGGGACTAAAAGAACAGTTTGAGGAGAAAGCTGTATATTTTTGTTGTTGTTGTTGTCTGTTGCCGTTTATAATTTCTAATCTCCTCTTTTTTTTTTCTTCCTTTTTTGTTCTTGAAAAATTTTTTTTCGCCACCCAGGCCTGTTTTGTTCCTCTGGCTCTCGGCAGGTGGCTGTGGCAGAGGCAGCATCCCACCGCGAGTGGATGGCTCCACCAGCCAAGCTGTGCCAGGGCAACGTCTGATGTCTCAACGCTGGGTGACACCATCCCTCTGCCCGGAGGGAGACGCTTCCCAAGGGCACCCCCTGCCCACGTGCGCCCGTGGAGCACCTCAGACCCACCTCTGTGGCTGCAAAGCCCCTGCTGCTCCAAGCCCTGAAGTTCAGGGAGTTTGAATAACACCTCGGTTTCTGCCTCAGCCTCCCGGGCACTGCAGCTGCCGCACGGCTCCTCTGCTGCCGTCTGCTCCCGACGGGCAGCACATGGATCCCTTTGGAAAACGAGGGTCGGAGCAGCTCTGTGCACGGCGGCACGGGTGGGAGAGGGGGATGGCTGGGGCTGTGGGCAAAAAATACCCGGGGAGGCTGGGTGGGGGCTGAGGACCTTTCCCTGGCGGTGCGGGGCAGGGGGGTGTTGCAAGGAAAGCTGGACCGTGAACCCCTTGGGAACACGTGCCAAAGGGCCAGTCCGGGCTGCCAAAACTGCCCCCGGGCTAAACCCCTGTGACGACATACGGGGGCTTTAACCAGGGTTTAATGTTTTCCAGGTTATCTGGTAGCATTTGCTAGCTGGGACCCCGGGCTGGATCTTTACCACCTGCTTAAAATCACCCGTGCAAAGCTGCCAGCGTCGTAAGGAGAAGAGCTCCCAGCGTAACCCCACTGAGGAACGCTCACAGCGAAGCTGGATGCTGTAAAACCACACGGAACACCCACGCGCTGGCGCCAGGAGATCCCAGGAAGGGAAAATGTGGTTCAAAAGATTTCATAAGGAAAAATTAATGATAAAAATATTCTGTTGCAAGTCAGCCAGAAGTTGTAGACTCAGACTCCTGCGTCGGTTTACAGCCGGGTGCGTGGTGGAGGCAGGGGTGCGGGGAGACATCCTGCAGCGGCATCCGAATTGGGAGGGGGATGGGACCCACTAATTCTAATACAAATCCGTGCAGAAAAATCTTTGCGGTAGCGAAGTTTATTCAGGAAAATGAGAGCAAGAGGCAGCCCCAGCGGTGCTGAGGTATGCGTGAAGCCATCTGAAAGCCCTTGAGGGCGGCACGTGCTGATGCTGCCCTCAGCCTGCCATGGAGAGGAGGGAGGGGAGATGGGAGCAATTTGCCTTCCTGCCCCCCAAATCACCCCCAAAAGCTGCTGTCCCAGCCCAGAAACCCCCTTCCCAGGAGCAGGGTTTGCAGGGGGGGGCGAGGCAGAGCTTGGGGCTTCTGCAGCCCCCTGGAGAGAGAAGAGCTGAGACCAGACGTGTCCATCGCAGCCCCTCGTGCTCAGCGCGGCCGAGGTCTTCTCCGGGGGTGCAGGGACAGACCCCTGCTCTGTCCCGGGAAGGGGCTGGGGTTGGGGCCGGACCCTCGGTGGCTCCACAGGCCCCCGTTTCATGGCTTTTGCTGCAGGGTGGGATTTTCTTTGTTGCTCCAAACAGCTCTTGTTTGCCAGAGCAGCAAAACCGGTGCAAAACGTTTATGGGGATATTCCCACGTCGCAGGGAGGAAGGTGTGTTGGGAGGTTTTGCGCCACTTCACCCGACTCATCCAGGTTTTCATTTCTTCACTGTAGAGCAAGAAAACGGGATGAAGTCTGCTCCGTGTTGGACCCAGGAGAAGATTAACAGGGACTTTCGGGTCACCTTTCCCAGCAAGTCCTGCAGGTCCTGAGCTCCCAGGAGCTGATGGGCAACTTGTTGCGGCATGTCGCGAGAGGGGAGAGGATGCCCACGTCGGTACGGGCACCATGGGCTGAGTGTCATCAGTGATGAGCGGTTTCAGGCTGACGGAAATTATCCATGAACTTGTGCTGGATTAGACGAGGAATTGATGAATGAGGGGTTGGGTTTTGTGTCAAAATGTTTCTTCATAATACTTAAAAAATGGAGTATCTTGACTCTGTGTTTTGAAGTGATGTTAAAATAACTGAATTTGGCCAACCCTAATTTCGTAAAGAGGGGGAACACCTAAACAGCGTGAGACATTAGGGTTGGTGGCATTTTCAGTATTTTTTTTTCATTTGCTTATTGTGACAAGGGATGGAAGGAGGAAGCTGGGGGGGGGGGATTTTTGGGTTTTTTCTTTTTTTTTTTTTTTTTTTTTTTT
>VFFE01007119.1:3026522-3135571 GCA_008921705.1 Burhinus oedicnemus | reverse complement strand
CCCACCCACCCACCGGTGCCAGGCTCTGCCCCGGGGAAGACCGATGCTGCACCAGAGGGGGAAACACCCGCAGGCACCTCCCAGGCAAACGAAGCAGTGGGCGCAATATTATGTTTCTACCAGTTTGATGTCATCTGCAGCCAGACGGCCGATCCTGGCATAACACCAGTACAGAAGAATTTGGCCCCACAGGCAGACTTGGTGACAGGTCAGTGTTTTGCATGATGTTACAGCAGTTTTGGTCCCATAACTGCAATCTTGGGGCCGGATTTACCGCTGCCTTGCTGGGCTCTGAGGTCCCAGCCACAGACCCGGCGGGTGCCATCCCGTCAGAAGCTGTAGGGCTTCACGGGCCAAAGACAGATGGGGTACGGGGTTCCCCAAATACAGGGGTCGCTGCAGCCTTCGAGCTTTCCCAGCCTGCCGGGCTCACCTGCACAGAGCTGCATCCCCAGCACAGCCCCCGCCCTGGCCGGAGAGCGATGGGGCATTTGGGATGCTGAGCTGGGCACCATCACCTCCCTCCCAGCAGCCCCCTGTGCCAGCCTCTCCTTGTGTCCATCCCCACCTGCTTCCCTCCAGCATACTTCTCCTGAGACTGGTGTGTCCCTGGTCCCGGCTGCAGCCTGTCACTGTCACCTGTCACAGCCTGGAGTTGGCATCGCGTCTCTCAAGGTCAGGAAGAGCTTTGGGGTTATCTCTGGTTCTGCTTTCCCACCAGTGCGCTCCCTTCATCAGCAAGAAAACTGTCTTTTCTTAACACTTATTAAGCCCTCATTTTCATCTTATTCATTACTACCAAGTCATTAAGCTGGCAAGGAATTAAATGAGGTGAAATGAAAAGAATTGAAAGAAGACTGAAGGGTTTGGGGTGGTTGGGTTTTTTTTAAAAAAAGACCAGAAAATAATCTCCCAGGATTAAGCAGGTGAGAGCGACTAACCCTGCGGAAGGGCATGTAAGACTTAAAGACGAGGTTTCTAATTAAGAAGAGGCATTGAAGGACCCCGAGGGGCAGCCGTCCGCTCCTCCCCGCCCAACGAGGTGACAGCGAGGACAGTCGGGCACCAGCAGCTCCCGCATGGCAAAGCGGCTCCTCCTTAATGTCTCTGCTCAAATAAAAGACGCTGCAGCGAGAACTGGGGGGGCCCAGTGGACATTTGTGAGGCTTCCAAAAATAGTCTCGGCCAAAGTCATTGATGTTGGTGCCAGACAAAGGCCCTGAGCTTATTTTATATATAAGTGTGTGTGTGCGTGCGCGCGCGCACACGCATTTAGGGATGTTGTTAATATATTAATATGTTAAATATAATTATATTAATATGTTTAGGGTGTATATTTAAATATATATGTGTATATATAAAGCCATTGCTTTCAGAAAACAATCTTCAACCTGCAGGGTTATTGACCGGCCCATGCTGGGCATTTTCTCCAAGGATGGCTCTCCCTCAGCCGTGCTGAGTGTGTGTATGGCATTTATGAAATGCTTTGAAATCAAACATGATTAAGTGTCTGTCCATCTGTCTGTCTGTCCCTGTGCTCCTCTCCATGCTGCCCGTGTGCCCCCAGGGCTCCTGGCACAGCTGGGTACAGCCCCGGGACATCTCCTTGCTCTGGGAGGGGGCATGGGTTTCCCTGGTGAGCAGCCGGGAGGTGCTCACAGCCCAGATTTGGGGCATCCATGGGCGACCTGAGCATCCCACCCATCGAGGAGCTCATTTCATCCCCATTTCCAAACCTATCGCCCACCCAGGCTCCACAGCCACCGAGCAAACCGGAGGGATCGCCTGCCACCCAGGCACGTCGCACCAGTGCGTGGCTTTTTTATTTTTATTGTTGTTTCCACAGGCTGAATTAAAATAACGGTTATACAGAACAATGTCAGACCTGCCAAAGGAATCCCAAATCTCTGGTGACTTCATTAGCGCCAGCGCCTCCAGTCAGCTAAGTCACGGGGCTTTATTAGCACAGGGTGGGTTTTCTTCTCTCGCCCTCGTGCATGCAGAAGCCTCATTAGCAGGGAAGACGGAGCACTTAAGAGTCCCATTAAGTTTCTGTCCCGACGTGTTTCATCTCCTCCTTCCTGACACGCTGCCCCGTCACTGCTGGTTTCACCTGCAGAACGAGCGAACCCCTGCCACAACCACGGGGATTTGGGACCCAGCATCCCCCCAGCACCGCCGTGCTCATGTCCTGCTGGGCACTTGGGTCACCCCCCGGCTCCCCCTGCGCAGCCATGGGGACCTCACCGATGTCTCTGGCCCCACATTAGGGTTGTGCTCGCATCGCTCGTCAGCAGACATGCACCGAGCTGGCCGGCCTCTGCTAGTGCCATCCCTGCCGGGAATATCCCAGTTCTCCAGAATGGGAGGCTGGGAGACCACAAGACAAAGGTGAGTGCAGCACAACTCTCTTCCTGGCCTGAACTGGTTTTACTGGTTTTAAACCCACCTGGGTGGGAAAGTCTGAGTTCCTGGAGTCCTGATCTACCTGGCACCCAGCAGGTTGGGGTTTGTTTCCACCCCGCCGCCTACAGCCCTACTTCACATTCACCACGTCCCTGGTTGCATTGCGACCCCGCCAGTCTCCCGTTCATTTTGATGCATTCAGGATCATAAGAGGCTGTTATTTTATGATGGATTAACGACACTGTATGTGCTTTTAGCCTGTTTTATGGTGCCCCGAGTGCCTTGGCTGTAACTCTTCTGTTTATTTGTTTTATTATCCCACTAGGCTGCTCATGGAGATTACTGTGAAAACACACACTTCCCCCACCGCGTGCTCCCCCAGAGAGGCTGGAGGAGATATCCCACCCCAGGTGAGGCACAGAGCCACGGCTCAGCCCACGCGTGCCGTGGGAACACTGCTTTGAAGCTGGGCTTTGCCGATCGGGTGGGCTAGTTGCAAGGCAGGGGTGAGGGAGCTGGAGCAAGGAGCCAAGGGCTTAGGAGAGGAGATGCAGAGCCATCACTGCTGCAGGAGGTCACACCCGTTGCCTCTCCGTCCTCACTGCTGAGGCCCTTCTCCATCCTCGCCTGGGTACACTGTGCCGCTAGACGCCCCTCTGCTGCTCCTGAGACAAGCTGTGCACACAGGTAAGGTTTGGCTGGAAGGCAAACACAGGCTCAGGGCTCTCCTCACCTTTGGGGATGACCTTGGGGTAGCCCCAGCCCTGTACCCACTCACCATAGAATCATAGAATGGGTTAGGTTGGAAGGGACCTTAAAGATCATCCAGTTCCAACCCCCGTGCCATGGACAAGGAGACCTCCTGCTAGACCAGATTGCTCAAAGCCTCATCCAACCTGGCCTTGAACACCTCCAGGGATGGGGCCTCCACAGCTTCTCTGGCCAACCTGTTCCAGTGTCTCACCACCCTCATAGTGAAAAATTTCTTCCTGAGATCTAATCTAAATCTACCGTCTTCTAGTTTGAAGCCATTGCCCCTCACCCTATCACTACATGCCCTTGTAAAAGTCCCCCTCCAGCTTTCTTGTAGGCCCCTTTCAGATACGGGAAGGCTGCTATAAGGTCTCCCCGGAGCCTTCTCTTCTCCAGTCTGAACAACCCCAACTCTCTCAGCCTGTCCTCACAGCAGAGGTGCTCTAATCCTCTGATCATCTCTGTAGCCTCCTCTGGACCTGCTCCAACAGGTCTATGTCCTTCTTACATTGGGGGCTCCAGAGCTGGACACAGTACTCCAGGTGGGGTCTCACCAGAGCAGAGCAGAAGGGCAGAATCACCTCCCTTGACCTGCTGGCCACGCTGCTGGGGATGCAGCCCAGGATGCAGTTGGCCTTCTGGGCTGCGAGCGCACATTGCTGGCTCATGTCAAGCTTCTCATCTACCAACACCCCCAAGTCCCTCTCCTCAGGGCTGCTCTCAATCCACCCTGGCTCCTCTCCCACCTCCCCTTCCCCAGCAGTATCTCACCCCCCCTACCCTCCCCAGGGGCTGATACACACTTGTGGTGAAGCACCCGAGAGCTAATAACTCCCATTAGCACCTTTGGCTGATGGATGTCAGCACCAAGGACCAGATTCCATTTCAGCTGGAAGCCTGGCTGCTGATTTCCAGTAGCAAAGATCAACCAGGAGCGTCGGGGATTAGAGCAGTGGGTGGAGGGGGAAACGAGAAATGAAAGAGGAAGATAAACATAAAAGTCATACAAAACAAATAGCTGGCAGTAACTCTATTAAATCAGACGTTTTTAAAAGGAAATATTAAAATATTAACTATGTAATTAAGTATTTATTAATTAAAAAGGAAGCCAAGCCGCATTAAGGCAAGCAAAGCCCTAATCATGTGCAAATTCTTGTTGAGCTCAGCTGCCAATTCAATGGACCTTGTGTCTGACTTCCCAGGGCCTCAGGCTCAGGTCTAGGGAAGGAATGGGGAAGCAGATTCCCGCTGAAGTTAGTAGGAGCAAAATCCCCTCAGCGTTTCCATTTTCCCTGCCCTGCCGAGGTCAGAGCTGCCCACCTTGGCTATTCCAGCAGCTCCTTCTTGTAGAGCCCCACAGCTGCCCGAGGAGCTCAGCCAGCAGCAGGTGAGGGCAGGGGCGATGGTTTCCCTGGTTGTGCATCGCCACCATTCCTCCAACTTCTCAGCAATTTCTTCTTTGACGACATCCAGGCATGCCAGGACCCATGCGCTGTTGTCCTTGACCTCCCAAACCACAGGAACTGGGTACGGAGGTGCATCATGAAGCCATGGACTGGGATGTCTTAGCAACTGGTTTGAGGGAGACCTCAGTGTCCCCCTGCAAGGAGCCAGTGCCACCGGAACTGTGACTTGTGCGGCGATGCCGGAACCAGCGCTGGAGTCACATTGAGCTCTCCCAGCCCCATCCCGGGGAGCGCGAGCTGTCTGGTGCCTCTGACAAACTCATCTGTCACGGAGTGAGGGCCATCGGCGGCGAGATGCCACAGAAGAGGGAGAATTAAAAGAGGGAGAGAGAAAGAGCAATCAATACATTATTTAACAGCGGGAATGCAAATGACAAAAAATTAATGAGGCCTTCCCCCACCCCCCTCACCCCTCCCCCAGCCCTTCTTTGCTGTAAGATTGCTGACAAATTCTCTGGAAAATATCAAAACAGCCGGAGGGTGTAACCTGCCAGAGTGATGCACCATTATCTATTATTGATGGAAACCTTGACAAGTTCCCTTTAAAAAAAGGAGAGAGAAAGGGGGGGGGAGGAAATGCATCTAATCTTTGTTTTAAAGCTACAGTTGCTCATTTTCTCTTCCCCGAGGGCGGCCAAGCGAGAGAAGTTGTCACCGCAGTGTCACCATGGTGTGATGACCCCTGAGCCCCAGCATGGCCGGGTGCCGCTGGGCTGGGGCTGGCAGGAACGAGCACACGTGTGGAGGCAGAATATTTGTTTCTCCCCTCGTTACCCCCGTACAGAGTCTTTTAAGCTTCGTTTAAAGATGAAATAGGGCTGAGCTGGCAGAGAGGCACTGGGGATTGTGTCTGGGGAGGGGAAAAGTTGGGGGCCTGGGGTAGGAGGGAGGGAGCAGATGATCAAAGGAAGCCACGCGGTAAATCCAGGAGGAGAGACAGGCTGCAGGACGCGAGGAGCAGGAATTCCTGGTAGAAAAAGTGACTAGGGGAAAAAAATATCCAGCTAGTCCCTGAAGCGTATCAAAACCACTCCTGAGTGGCAGCGAGGCAAGAGACCACGTGAGCCAGCACAGAGCCACTATCAAACACGCTGGCGAGTGACACACTGCAGGGATTAATACTTTATAAATGTCATTGGCCTCCTGACAGGCTCCTGTATAATCCTCTTCTTTGGCCTCTCACAGCAAACCAGCAAAACCCTCCAAACAAACCAGGTGGAGCAGGTGGTCCCCGCTGCTCCCGTTATCCCATTGCCCTGAGCCGGACGTGACCTGTCCCTCCTCCCACCGGTGCCACCGATCCCCTCGCTATGCAGGAGGCACCTGAGCTGCTTTGGCTGCAGACCCCATTGTCCCCACATCGCCTTGGGGATGCTGTTTGCTGCAGGGCAGTGGGGCAGCCGATGCAGC
Organism: Burhinus oedicnemus; assembly: GCA_008921705.1. Taxonomy (NCBI): domain Eukaryota; kingdom Metazoa; phylum Chordata; class Aves; order Charadriiformes; family Burhinidae; genus Burhinus; species Burhinus oedicnemus. Next base: position 3,129,536 of record VFFE01007119.1, on the reverse strand, counting down.
TGATGCCACAGGAGCCCCCCAGCATGCCAGCATCCTTTCCTCCGTGCCCCAGGTCTCCTTGAGTAGCCACCTGGCCCTGAATTGATAATTTGCTTTCCTTTTCCCGCAGGGCTCATATTTACTTGCTGCCAACTCGATGTGCAGCTCCAGGGAGGGAAAGCTGTTGGTGCGTTGCACACGTGTGCGGGAGCCACGGGCTCTCGGCTGAGCTGCGGTACATGTGCCCATGTTTCATTGTGCCTCAGTTTCTCGAGGCAGAGAGGAGAGAGTCACAGGCGCTCACTTTGAGATCCAGGGATGAAGGGCATGCCGGAGGTGCCAAGTATTATTATTCACTGTTGCTTTTTTTATAGGTCCTCAAATGTATTTCTCTCATCTCACAGCCAAGTCCCTCAAGGACGCTTACGGGATCTATTCCAGGCAGATGCTGAAATCCAGCTCCTGTTTCCCCATCAGTAGCTCCAGGCCTGTCCTCGGGCTATTTAACATGAGGCTGTTGGAGGTGTAGGAATTACCCCCGGAGGTTTGTTTCCCCACCCCTATGTCCTGTCTTCAGCAGAGACCATGCCAGAGACCTCAAAGCTACAAAATCCTGGACAGGACAGTTTGCCTCTTATTCAATTTAACCCCGGCAAACACGGGTGTTGTTCCGGTTTATGCCCTCTGGCCTTGTGGATCCTGCTGAACTCCACATTCCCATGAAACCTCCTGACAGAGTCCTGCAGTTCTGCCTGTCAGTATTCCCTGCTCTTGGTTTGAAAGGTACCAACGTTTCAATCGTCCTCTAATCGCATCGAATGTCTCCTGTTTTGGCGCTGCAGGGGCAAACCTGTGCTCCCAGGCACCTCCTCTACACCAGCCGGCGCTTTGTACGCCTCTGCCATGCCCTCCTCACCTTCACCTCTATCCCATCCCCTCTTCTTCTTAAACTAAATAGTCCTAAATCTTTTTAATCTCTTCTCATGGATTATTGCTACTATTTGTTGCGCTTCTTTGGATCTTTTCCATTTCTGCTCTATCTTTGCTGAGATGACGGGGTGACGAGAGCAGACTCCTGCTGAAGGTGAAGTTTATAAAGTCCCGGCAATGTTTGCAGGTTTGCCGCCTCTCCCTGCGCTGCCCAAACCCGCTGGCTTTGGGGAAGGGGCTGCTTCTGCCCCTTGTGTTGCATGTCCCTGCACCTGCCCGCAGCACTCCCCGGGCTGCTTCCGAGAGCTCAGTGAGACCCCAGCCACCAGCAGAAGGATCTGTGTTTTCCTGCGTGCGTTTGCGTTGGAGTTGTCACAGTCGGTGAGATCCGGAGTCGTGTTGCCCAGCCCCTGCTCTTTTTTGGAGTTTTCCTTAGCATTGCTCAGCCATCACTGGGACTCAAATAGATATTTTTCAGCCCCTCCCAGCTCTTGCTGCTGTGTGGTCCAGAGCCTCTCTGGACCCTCCAGACACAGAAGCGATGCCGCCTCTCCGCATAGTGCCTTAGCAGCATCCCTGCGTGATGGGGAGCAACCGTGTTCCCCCTCTTCTTGATCCTGCCTGGCCTTCGCCGAGCTCCAGTTCTCTCCCAGCACATCCATGGCCTCAGCAGCTTCTTGTGTTTGCAAATCCAAATGCACTGGGGGGGATGCAAGCAGTCCCCAGGCTCCCCTTTAACTGGGGAGGTGGCCCCATTTATACACAATTATTTGGGCCCTTGGGAGACCTTGTAAGCCAGGGGGGTGGCAGGCAGCGCTCCCCACTGCCTGCACCGTGTGTCCTGCTGTTGGGGTGTCTCGGGGGGGCAAGCCTCTTTGCCAAGGGGTTGTCCCCACTCATCATGCTCACCTGGATACTTTATTAGTTAAATCAGTTTATTTTTTCATTATCGGAAGGTGACTGGTCTATGATTCCCTATTTTATCCCTTGGGTCTCCTTCAAGCTGGAGTTTGGCTTTTACTACTTTTCCAGCTTTCTGGGGGTGGGGCTAATGAGAAGTTTATTTTCTTCCTATCACAGCTGCAAAGAAATGGGTGTTAATGTCCATCTGAAATGGGCTGCACGCCGGGGTTTCTGCCATCCAGACCACAGCTGTGTCAGTTTTATGAGAAATGACCTAAAACCCGGCCACCTTTAAGCCGGGAAGAAGACAGGATTTGGCCCGGTGGTAAGAGTAATTAGGGTTAAACGACCTGCAGGAGTGCAGGGGATGCTCTTGCCGAGGAGCTCAGCTGTGCCTCTTCTTCCAGGCAGGAGATGCAGGAGCACCCAGGCTGGCTGCACCCACCCATCACCTCCCCACCAGACCACACTGTCACCCCATGCAGGGCTCCAGCCTCGGGGACACAGGCAGCACGGAGAGCCGGGAGGCTGAGCCTGATCACAGCTCCCCGGGCAGACCGGCTGCTTCGAGGGGCTCCAGTTAGATGTGCAGAGATAGAAAGGGGGAGAATTCAGGCTTGTGAGCTTTGTGCCTTCTCCCCAGTGCCCTGGAGTTTCCCTGGTTAACGGAGACAGGACTTCGACCAACGTTTCAACCCCTCCATCTCACTACGCTTTTTACTTTCTCTCCTGATTCCTCGGTTAAATCCAGCCATCCCTAAGTGCACAGGACATATCCCTCAAATATCCCAGCCTGCAGGGAAGCACTGAAGACCAAAAGAAGCAAAACAAGACAACAAAGCCGGTAACAGCAATTGGAGCGGCGATTGCCGAGACGGGGCTGCCAAACAGCCGAGAAGCTCCAGCTCCTGTGGTGGGACACTCAGCCCAGGTAGGCAGGCACACAGCTGACAGGGAAATCAGCTTTTCATGGAGCTGAAGGAGCTTCCCCCTTGGGCCAGCTGTGGGGGAACAGAGAGCAGCCACCGCAGTCACCACGGTGCTGGAAATGTCGTATCCAGCCAGAGCATTAGTTTTGCTTTTACATTGTCTGTTGTGCTAAAGAAAGCTCTGTTGGCAAATGGACTTCATGGGAAGTTTATCTCCCTGCTGCTAACTTTGTGGGGGGGAAAAAAAAAAGCAATAATAAAAAGAATCCAACATAAATTCCCAGGCAGAATCAGTAGGTCAAATTTAAAAAAAAAAAAAGGGGGAAGGAGGAAAAAACTACACTAAACAACCCATCAGCACTGGCTTGACAATGAAGAGAAGTGCTCTGGGCTGAGAAATAATGGTTTGAAGTTTGTATCATTATGAGGATGATGTGCCCCACATTGACAATGCTCTCTGAAATGTATGCACGCTGGGACTTGTGCGGCGTAATGGAAGCAGCAGGGGGGTGGGCCAGTCCCTCCTTCAGGGACAGAACAGCCAAAATAGAGACTCGCGCGAGACATTGCAGCCCATCACCCCGCACGCTTCTGGGAGGGACCTCGGAGGGGCTGGGTGAGAATTGCTGGTTCATCTTCATACTGGCTGCCAGGCCGGCTGCTGTGCTCACAAATGAGGTCCAGAGGAGTCTGTGACTTTCTTACCTAATTGCAAAGGTGAAAAAGTTTCCTCTTTTACAAAAGGGGAAACTGAGGCACAGAAAGACCTTCCTGCCGCAAGTTAGCTCGCTGCACTGAAAGCGATGCCCTTCCACAAGCAAACGCATCTCCTTTCTCCCGTGCACATCCTCTGTGCTGGTACCGCTCACTGTTCAGAGGGAGCGCTGCGTTTCCCCAGCCTGGGTCCTTTGCTCTCATGCAGTCTTCAGGATTCAGCACATCTGCATCCTGACCTGCCACAGCCTCATTTATTCAGCGCTGGGCTCCCCAGGCGGGTTTGCCTACACAGCTCGTTCCTGCCCTGCAAGACCTCTGTTATTTCCAACCACGACCCTCTGCATCTCACCCAGCTCCCTCGGGTCTCTCTCCCCCATCCTTCCAGGTCTGTGCGTCTGCTGTCAGCTGTACGAACCGTATGGTGCTTTGGTGACATGGGCAGGTGACACTTTGGCTTGGGCATGAGGTGTCCCCACCGGGGATTGGCAGAGAGAGGAAATCAGAGACATGGGCTGTCATGTCCGATTACATTTTTCTCTGGGTGACCTCTGTTTCCATAACACAATTTTTATTATTTGACTTTGGAATATTGATTTTTATTTCCTTTTTTGATTCACGTTGGTTTCACTCTTTCCAGCAGGGAGTGATTTGGGTCACCTTCAACTTCTGCTTGCTCTGTAGTGTGAGGCAGTAAGGGTCACTTGTCCGTGGAAAATGACCTGGAAGAAAAGCAAGGTTTTAAAGAGCACTTGTGTACGGGCTGTTTTGCATCTGATGGCCCCTCCATCCTCCTCCTGAATACCCCCAGCCTACAGGGTGACTGGTCTCCCTCTCCAGGAGGCCCTTCATGGAGGTGGATGTGAACTACACTGCGATGAAGCAGGTCTGGATGTGGAGGTCCTCTGGTCTTTGTGGGCAGCAGGATCAGCTTTTGAACCATGACAGCTCTCTTTAGGTTTTGCTGGCAGTGGACCACTGCGACACAGGGAAATGCCACGCAGCCCATCCCCTTTGCAACAGCAGCAGCTGGTGGTCTGAGAAAAATCTCCACATTTTCTTTTCCCTTTTTGGGTTTGGTTTTTTTTTTTTTCATTTAATCCTATAGCTCCAACTCCAGTGCCTGCCTACGGCCTCTGTGATGCAGAGTGGCACTTGCTGATGCGCAAGCCATCCTACGGGGGTGGACTTGGGACCATCTGTGTCTCTCGGAAGATGCCCTCAGAGTTTACAAGTGGAAAGAACTGCCCAGGATATACCATCCCCTGGGCTCTGAGAGCAAAGAGGGGTCTTCCCACCTTTCCTGGCCTCAGCAACACCAGCTCCAGAGCCAGAAGGTAACCCACAGCACGTGATTCAGGACAGAGTCCCTGCTCAGAGCTGCTTTTGCTCTTCAGGGACAGCAAGGATGGAGACGTGATTTGGTCAGCGAAGTCAGCAGCTGAGCTCCAACCATGCACAGAAAAGATCTTTATTGAATTGCCTGCCACTGTCTCAATAAACCCCAAGAGGATGAGCTATTGATGTGAACCTCCACGCGTGGTGAGGTGAAAGGACAGCCAGACGTCTGACCACTAAGGAAGTGCTGACAGAAGCGCCTTGGGGTACTAGACGGCTTGTTAGCCTCTCCCTTTGGTGTGAGCCAATATGTATTTTGTAGTGATTTACATGCTTATTTTTCCACTGTGAAATATAGTTCCCAGTAGAGGGATAAGATTAAGCCAGAGAAAGAACCTTTATAGCCTTTTCTCCTTCCACCCTCACCTTCCTAATTACTGTAAATGTACAAGGAAGTTGTCAAAAGTTGTTAATCTCTCTCTCCGTGTTTTTGTTTTTAATAATTCCAGGGCCTGGAGTTCTTCTCAGCCTTCCTCCTTAGATCCACCTCATCCTCCTGTGGCAGCGTGAGGCGAAAAATTTTTTTCCTGTTTACTTCCTTTCACAAAAGACTAAGAGAGGGACATCAAAAAGCTCCACTTTAAGCTGCCACCTTAACAGATCTGAAAGTGCAATTTTTTTTTTCAGTGAAACCACCCCGTGGCCTAAGCATCTCTGGGTCTCTGCCCTCCTGCCCCTGTGGTGGCTGGCTGTGTTTTACAGGTGGGGAGTGCTGGAACAGCGAGCGACACATCTCAAGCAGCCAAAGCTTCTGTTGGTGTTGGCCCCCTGAAGGCAGCGATGAGCCGTGGGGGCACAGCCTGAGGCAGGGGGGCTGCAGAGCCCTGCCTTGGCAGGGATGCTGGCTCGCGGGACTGGGCTGAGATTTTCCAGGTTTGATTTTGGTGTTTCATTCCTTTTGGAGTTTTGTCTGGGGGAAAAAAATAAAACCAACCAACCAACCAAACACACAAATAAAAACAAAACAAAAAAAACCCAAACCAAAAGTCTGTGACCAAGCAGGGAAGGGACCAAGGTGTTTCAGGGTTGGGACGTCCCACCTGCAGATGGGGATGAGCCCACTCCGGTGTCTCCCTGTCTCCTGGTCCCGCTTTTCTGTGCTCAGATGGAGCAAGGGCTCAGAGCTCAGCGTGTGCCTTCGGTGAGCATCCTCACGGCTGCTTCCTCGGGATAACGACTGCCCGGATTTTTTCCTCCTCCTTGCACCGGAGCGTTTGCTTGGCTCGGGCTTGCGGTGGGCGCGGGGGGGTCAGCTCGGCGGCCCCCCCCAGCCCCATGTGCCGGCATATGCTGCCCTCTAGAGTCAGCACCCAAACTTCCCTCCTTTTTTAAAGGAAAAAAAGCTGGTAGAGAGCAAGTCCTGTCAATCATGGGGCCGAACCAGAGAAAATTCCCCCCGGGGCTCGGCAGTGTGCGGGCGCAGGGCGAGACCCCCACGGGGGAACGGGTCCGCACGGCCGCAGCGAGGGGGGGATCCGCGGGGGGAAACCACCTCTCCGCCTGCCCCGTCTGCCCAGGCCCCCAGCTTTCCAAAGAACAGCCTGTCTCCCGCTCCAGCACGCAGAGCACCGGGGTTCATCCCAGCAGCCAGGTCCTGTTAGCTCTTGCCCCGAAAAAAAACCCCCAAACCCTGCGAAACGCTGAAGCTGCCTCAAGGAGGTGACAGTGGGGATGTACCCAAACCCAAGGTCTCCCACTCGTGCTTTTTTGCTCACATGAAGTTTAACGCAGCCCACGTCACGTATCTGTTTTTCCAGGAGGCTGATGCAGAAGCGCTGTCCTTGCCGACTTCAGCTCCCAGCTCGGGCCCTTTCTGCATCGCTCCTCCGAGTCCCTCACCCAGCGCCTGTCGCCCACGATCATGCTCCTTCCCTGAACACTTCCTCTCCTCCCCCATACACTGACATCTCCCTACTATTTTTTCCACCGCTGCAGACCTCAGAGGAGTTGCATCCATTAACAGGAGGCGAGAATCTTGTCCTTTTGCTTTCGTTTGCTCGCACTAAATTTTTTTTCACCTCTTCCCAGTTGCAAACGCAGAGGGCCGAGCGCGTGAGGTGGCAGGGGCACGTCGGGTCCCTGTGGTGTATATCTGTCACTCGGGGAGCCTGGCGCATATTGAACAAGGTTTTTACAGGGAGCTGGTTGTGTCTTCACCAAATTGCAACTGCACTGCCCAGCAACATTATCAAGGCCGATGCTGGTCTGGAAGCCATGGTGCAAGAAGGTCATCGGTTAAAATGCATTTCCCTACGTAATCCCAGTTATTCCCTGCTAGTGAAACCCACTTGGACAGCTGTGTTTGGGGGTGAACGGCCGCTGCCTCCTGGCTTTTCTGCAGGGACAGACACAGCATCACCCCAGTGCCAGCCCCACAAGCCGGAGGAGAGCAGGAGAGCAGAAGCTGGGGTGGGAAGGCAGCGCCCGGGAGAGGGGAAGGGCACTAGAGGGCAGGAGAGCTCTTTGCTGATGGCACCTCTCGCTAGGTCGGTTGGCATCTCTTGCACAATTCCCCCTGCTCGGTGGGTCAGTTGTAAAGTTCGGTGACTCGTTGCAAGAAATGACCCCGCAGGGCTGCAGTTTGTGTCTGTTGGCCTTCCCTCGCTGCTGCCAGCGCAGGGGGACAAGGCTTGAAGCAGGCTCAATCCGGAGCGGTTTGCACGTAAAGACCGACCGCCTGCCCGTTGCTTGGCAGGTTTGCTGCAAGGTAGTTTCTCCCAGCAAAGACACATTTGGGGAAGGAGGGTCCAGTTGTTGCCCCCCCCCCTCCCCTTGCATGCCTAGGGTGAGCTTTAGCACTGCACTCTCATCTGACAGCAAAGCAGGTATCCACACCGGTACCAGAACTCGACATATTCTTCTCTTCTTCCTCCTGATGTGGCATCGGCAGCTGAAAAATTGGCTCTTTGCAGGATGCTTCAGAATCGCTCCCTCTTGAAGGTAACCAGCTACCATCATCCCCTTTTCCTTCTCCCCAGCCTGCAGCAAGAAACATCCCCACAGGATCTCACGTCGCTCTGTAACAGCATGAAAAGTCACGTCTCTCTTCACAGCTCTCCGCCAGCTCTCCTGGCCCCGGCTCTATCCATAACAACACATTCACACTGACGCAACCAGCTCCGGGGTGGCTTTTTCCCCAGCTGGCTCCATGGGATATTTAGAAGCATCAGGTTTTCCCGGCGGTGTGAGTTACATCTTCATGCAGAAAGCGTAAGAGAAACTCCAGCATCCCCCGAAGGCAGAACGGGCAGAACGGGGCTTTTTATATCGGAGACTATGAAAAGACCTTCCAATTTAGTAGCTGTTCTGTTCGTATCGCACATTATTGCACACACGCTCCTTCTTCCTTGCCCAAGTCTGAAGCCGGAGGGTGTAAGAATAGCAGCTTCTTACTTCATCTGTCTGCTTCCTGTGTGTACTCGCCGTCGGGTCTGCTCGCGTTCGCATCACCCGCTACGGCTCCTCGTTACTATCGCTCACTAATACGAGTGAGTCAGCATAGCTCAGCGTGGCTACAAGACAGCCACCTTTTACACCTGTGTAAGTGAGAGAAGAATCTGTCCCCAAATCTGTTTTGTTCAGATTTATAAGCAAATGCACTCACGCGCTCTCCACGAGCCTGACTCTCAAAAAAAAAAAAAGAAAATTAACGAGTGAAAAATGCATTCTCTCCCTCTTAAGAGATTTCCTCCTGTAGCTTGTGACCAGCCCCAGGTGTGTGAGGTGTTTAAACAAGCTGATGAAGTCACTTTTAAAGTTGTGTGTAACAGAAATAGCAGCCTCATGAACGATTTATTTGATAAAGGGGGAAGTAAACAGCCTCTGGCGGCTCACCAGGCTTCGGAGCTTTACTGGCACGTAGCACAGGGCACTACCTGCAACTCAAGGTGCTGCTGTGATGTTTGTCCCTAACTAAGTCATAGAAATTAGTTAATTTTCAAATAGGACCATAATCCTTTTATTGTTGCCTAGGGCCATCCCCACCGCCTCCGCTGTCGCTTCCCGCTAGAGGGAACCCCCTTCTCCCTAGGAAGCTGCCACCGCTTGCTCAAATCAAAACCGAGTGTGGAGGTCGGGATGGCAAACGTGGAGGTCGGGATGGCAAACGTGGAGGTCGGGATGGCGAGCACCGAGCTGTGGGTGCGAGGCAGCCGGGAGCTGGGTCACAGCGCTTGGCTGCGGCTCCTGCCGGGCTTCCAGCAGCGGCGGTGGGCAACCTTGGCCTCGCGTTCGCCGTGTTGGTCATGCGTGCCGGAGTCGGGGTACGCACACGATGCTGGGAGCGAGGATGCTCAGTGGCAGCAGCACTGAGTTAAAAAAAACATATGGGTGTTTGCGCAAATCCCACCCTTGTTCCCTTTTGGTTAATTGTTGACTCCTCTAGGAGAAAGGTCCTGCCGTAGGAGCAAATCTGGAAAAACGCAGCGCGCCTGCGAGGCCGGAGGAGCTCCTGAAGGGCCGGGAGCGTCGGTGGGACAAGCCCCGGGCAGCGCAGGACGGTGGGTCCCTGTTCTTCCCAAACCCGGCTGCGGAGGATTGCGCTTTGGGGGGAAAAAGGGCCCAAGAGGCCCAGGGCTGCCCCCGAGACGTCTCTTTTTTTCGGGTTTCCCCCCCGACCCCTCGGTGGAGGCCCGGGGAGTGGAGCCGGGCCCGCAGCGGCCCTCTGCTGCTGAGCGCCACGCCACGCCGCCCGGGGCCCCACGGCCTCCCGAGTCCCGCTCCTCGCCCCGCCACGCCGACAGCTCCGCGGACACGGGTTTCCCTGAGGACGCCGCCAGCACCCGCCGCGGCCCTGCCCGTCCCCTCTCGGCGTTCCCGGCGGGCACCGCCTGTCGCCACCGCCCCCGAGGCGCCGCCGGGCTCTGACAGGGCCCCCTCCCCGCCCTGAGGCGCCGCCGCTCCACCCTGCCAGAGCCCTCCGCAGCCGCGCGGGGCCCTGCCCGCCCCGCCCGTGGGGGCCGTTCCCCAGCAGAGCCGGCAGGCGGCGCTGCAGCCCGGGGTGGCGCGTGTGCGGCGGAAGCTTCCGGCTGCCTTTTCCCCTCGCGGCCTGGCGGAGCGGGCGGGGGAGCGGGCGCTGCCTGCGCCGCCGCCGCGCTCCAACGGGCCGCCGCCGCCGCAGCGCCTCTCCCGGATCGCTGACCGGCCGGCCGGCAGCAGGCGGCGGCGGCTGGCAGCCCCGCGCCACGGCCGCTCAGCCGGCTACCTGCGCGGCCAGGCCTGAGCGCCGAGCTTCGGCTCCGACATGTCTGGCAAGATCGAGAAAGCAGGTGAGAGGGCCGGGAGGACCGCGAGGGGGGAACCCGCCGGGGCGGCCGCGCTCGCCGCCTTCCCCTCAGCGCTGCCGCGGCCCGCCGGAACGGCCGGCCGCGGGCCTGGCGCGGCCCGGCGGGGCTGGGGGAGGCGGGCAGGGACCCCCGCGCCGGCGGGTTTCGGCGCCCCGGGCCGGAGGGAGGCTCCTGTCAAGGCGGAGCGGGGCCGGGGCCGGGCCCGGGGCGGAGGGGGGATGCTCTGCCCGGCGCCCCCGCCGCCACCGCGCTGCCAGGGGCTGGCCCTGGGCTGCCCGGGCGCCCCGTGGGTCAGGCTTTTTGTCTCCTCCTGCGCTTTCCCTCCCCCCACCTCGCCCCCATTTTATTTTATTTTATTTTATTTTATTTTATTTTATTTTATTTTATTTTATTTTATTTTATTTTATCGACCCCCCTGCCGTCCTTTCCATGTAGCCAAGCATCAGCAAAGCTGGGGCGCTGCAACGCTTTTGGGGCCTAAACGCAATGATTAGTTGCAACTTCTTCAACTTTCCTCTTCTGGTGTTTGTGCAAGATCAGAAAAGATGAGTCCGTGGGCAAATGTCAGAGGGAACGTGCTCATTTTTTCCTCTCTCTTGCAAAGCTCTCCCCTCTGCCTGGGGCGCTCACCTAGAGCCAGAGCCGGGGGCGGCTGCCGAGATCTCTTGTGCTCTCACAAGGCGACGCTCAGGCACGGATCGTACTGTCTCTCCGGGCTTCTGGAGTCGTGTCTGGTTCTCAGTTGTCACTTTAGGTGGCTGAATGCCCCTGTTTTTCTGTGTAGCGGGAGTAGTATGTTTAAAGATTCAATTAGCGTTTTGCAAATCGAGCAGTGAAGTTATTGAGTTTAATTATGTTGCATTTAATTAGCAGAGAAAAATCAATGCTGTTTTGTATTTTTTATTGTAAGGAATAGCTAGGCAATTTCCTACTGGGGAACGTAGGGTAGCGGTCTCAGTCAGGATGTGCGAAGTACAGCGTTCAGGCTTTCCAGGACAGCAGCCACTGATTTAGGAAAGATTCCTGTTTCAAAGGAGTACGGTTGGTAGCAGTGCTTTCTGGATTTAATCATTCGGTCCTGGTTTGTTCTGGCTTCTGCACTGCACCGTATATGAATATGTTCTCCCGTGATAGGGGTTCTGGAGCGGCCTCCAGGGATAAGTAGACTGGCTGCCTGGCCGACGGCTTTTAAGTGCAGTACGTAGGCATGTTTCCAGCTCTTAGTGCTAAGTTACTGTCTAACAAGTGTGCATCACATCATGGGACAAATGTTATTCCCGAAATATCATAGGTTAATCTGATGCACGATCCCTTACATAGAATCGCAACATAACGCTTTGCTTTGGGATTCTGGCTATGTCTTTTCAATGCTTACTGGTATTTCGCTGCAACTGTTTGTCTGGGGAGCGGGTAACTGAGTAAGGAAGGCTGTAGCAGCATATATAGACCCGGGGCCAGCTATAAAATAATTGCCACTTGTTTATGCTAGAGGTGAATTCAGCTTGGGATTTTAGTAACTGCTGATAGCGCTGTAGACAGTAATTACAGATGTATAAATAAGTGATCACATTTTGTTTATTCGCGTGCAGTAAATAACCCTGTGAGAATAGTAAATATAACTCCGCACCAGCGAAGCAGCGTGAAGAGTTCAAACGCGGGAAGATGACTCTGTAGACACACACAAACGCAGTGCGGTTCCATAAACAATAGAACAGAAAGGCCAAAAATACCATACAAAAATCATACGCTGCGCAACCTAGAGACCCGACCTTGCAACACACTGAACTCCCATTGAAGAACTCAAGACATCATGCAGGATCCGTCCGCAGGTCAGTGCTGTAAATGTACAGTTTTGACAATGCAATGGGTGAAGCCTTGATGCGGAGGCATTCTTTCTAGTGGGAGTGTATTGTAGTGATGATTTGCTGAACAAGAGAAACAGTAAATCTGGGAAACTGTCCTCTTTCAACTGCTTGTACTTTGATTTCTTTAGGAAGGGTATTTTAAAAAAAAAAAAAAAAGTCCAGTCCAAATGCAAACTGGAGGAGATGGGGAAGGGGAGGGAAGGAGGGCTGGAAGCCAGCTGTTTCACTGCGGTACAGTCTTGATCGCTGTTTCTGAGTGTTTGAACTTCTGATTGACACAAACAGTTCGGTTAATAGCGTCACCAAATAAACACTGTCTGTAATACCACAGTAATTCTGGGGTAATGTTTGTCAAAATGTATACAGTAGCAGAACAAAGGATACAGAGTCATGAAACAAATGCTATGAGGTCTAAGGTCTCCATATTTGTATACATTTGAATTTGTTTTTTTCTTATGGGAACGGAAATACATGCAAAACCCATTATGTTGTAAATAAAATAGGTTGTTGCCTGATAACAAACCATCTTGACAAACTTGGGAGTTGGCTTGGGCTTTGGTTTGACTCTCATGTCCGTCTAGTCAGGCTGCTGGGGAAAAAAAGTGTTACCTTATAGGGCTAGGTCCCTTAGAGATCTTACATACGGTGGCTCCCTGGGCACTTAAATAAAAAACAATAATAAATGATTAGAGATAACAGCTACCATCCTGTCCACCAAAAAGAGCGGACAAGGCTCCCTCTGGAGCCTCTCAGTACTGCAGTTTAATCAACAGAAGGGTCACTGTAGAGCGATTCAGAGCACTGCTTTGGAATGAAGGGGAGCCATCTGGTAATGTAGAATAAGATGGTATATTTTGTTTTCAGTAGTATTAAACTCCGTGTTTTGTTAGGCTCCAGCCAGGAGACTTCCAAATACTTTTTCAAAGCAGAACACGCGTTGACTTGAAGAGAAGGAATGGCATCAAACGTTTTTTCTTTACTCTAGAACTGTGACTTTCTGTCTTCGCTTTCAGAAAATATTTGCCCTCATCCTAGTTAGTCTTATAGTTTTGATCTAAAATCCAAAATAGGGATGCCAAGAAAGAGTAGAGAAGGTCACAGATTCTGCTTGGGTTTCCTGTTACCATGGCAATACATGAATTCCTGTATTTATTTACCTGATGGATTATGTGCTTCAGGGAGTTGAACTATTCTGCATCATTCAGGGAGAATAAGGGAGCAGTCAGACACCATCAGGTCTAAAACAAAAGCTCTTCCATGAAGCGGGTCCATTCAAGAATGTCCTTTATTAAAACCAAAGAACATATGGGTGCAATTCTTTGAAGGTTTATTCTACTTGATGTTTTCAATCTTAATCTTGCAATTTCTTGCAGGGTTTTCATATCCCTTGTAAGCTTCCTTTTTCAATAGCTGTCTGCTAAAGGTTGTTTGAGATAACTGTTTCAAGCATTAGCTACCTGGAGTGCAGTCAGTTATCTCTGTTCTGCTCAGGGCTCAACTGGATATATTTATTCCCAACAGAATGAAAATGCTGTTGTCTTCACCTTTTAATCTTAAGCATTTGCCTGATAGCAAATTAATCTCTGAAGTCTCATGCGTTAGTATTGATGGTATAAACATCTAGGGGTAATGCCACGAGAACTCTGTTCTTAAGGAAAATGGCAAAATAGAAGAAACAATTCAGGAGGCCAGCTTATTCCCATCTTTATAGGAACTCGATGTTTGTTCAGAGTCTTCCACGCCAATTTACATGGTTCTGAATTGTGCATCTGTGAATGTTTTTGTATTGACGTGAAGTTTCCCAGGGGTCTTATTTTTGGGGAGGATATATTTTGAACTGTCATCATCTCTTGGATCATTCTGTGGAAATTATCCTGCATATACATACACCTGTACAGTTTTCTGCAGTTTCTCTTTGTCTAAGGTATGCTTAGGAGAGTTACTAGGCAGAACTCTTTCTCAGTTCAGCTGTGCATTCACCACTGTACCATGTTCTTCAGTGTAAGTGAGGGCTTTCAAGTATAAGTTTTGCAGTTGACCAGTGTAAGTGCTGCTCTACTGGTGGTTTTCAAACGAAGTAAAAATTCTCTGTGAAATGTCTTGTCCTGGAATCTGAAACTTAAACTCTTCTAAAGACTCACTTTACAACCCTAAAAGCAATTCAGTTCCAATTCTTCCTTACTGGAGCTTTTAGCACCTACTGCGTTTCCTACTATACGCAGCTCAGGTAGTGACATTGCATGTGTGTTTTGTTGTAACTTGTTTAAAAAGCATCAACAATTCAGTCTAGTTTTCTGTAGATGCAAAATACAGGTACAAGATGATGACTAGTTATTGTTTCCTACAAAATGGCACAAAGAGCAGAATTTTGCATTTTTTGTAAGTCGGCATAGGCTTGACACGTGTTCTGATGCATGGCTTTGAGACTGGAGTGTTCAGCAATGTAGCCTGCGGGATAACTGCTGCGAGATTGAGATGGTCATAGCAGTTGTAAGAAGGAAGTGGACAAGAAAAAAGACAGCTGAAGTCTACTGGAATGTGAAGCAGCTGGGTTGTGCCTTAGTCAGTGAAAAAGCAGAAACTGGAAACAATTGCTAAATTTAATTTCAGTGCAAGCGATCGTTTTCCTTGAACCGCAATGACTAATTATATCTATTGGTGTGATTTTTATGTGGTGGTAACTCACAGTGGCTCCTGCTAACCTCCTGGCAAGCAGAGAGATGAGCGGTGGTTCACTGTCAGTCAAGTTCATAACACAGACGTCCCTCATCCAGTTCTATTGCTTCACTTGCAGAGAACATTTCCTATTTGTAAGGGACCTGTAGGCTCTCCGCTTTGCTTTACTTGTTGCAATGTATTGCATGAGTGGAAGAAAGCTGGGTATTTGTTTCTAGGGAAGGGAGTCAATCTGTAACTGCTTTTTCAGGTTTCCTTGGGGTTTTGTTCATCTTTTTGGAAGCTTTGAATTGCAGTTGATACCTCAGCTGATATTCTGATAACTCTTGTGAGTGCAGATAGGCTCTGATGCAAAGGTGTGGGTCTTTCTAAAAATATATACATTAACACTTATTTATTCCAAAGTTGAAAGCCTGTCGATAGAATTGGCAAAATGAGCTTTGCTGTTGACTTACAAATCCTTTGAAAGGAGAGCATTCAGTTCAGAAGCTTACAGCATCTTAACTGCAAGTGGAGGAACGCGACGTGTTAACTTTCTAGACTTTATTTTAAGGAAACTAGAGAGATGTTATACCTTTCCCTGGCAGAGGCATTTGCTGCCTAATCAGATTTAATTCAAGCACTCAGTCATTACGTGTATTACAGGACTATGTCTAAATAGTCCTTAGTTGGGCTACTGAGAGGTGACAGCTGGAATTGTTTGTTATCGTAGCATCAGATTTGAAAGATCCTTGTACTCCAGCAAAGGTAAGATGATAGAGAGCACCTCCTGTCTTTGTGCCAGCTAAAACTCCAGAGACTGTGTAGTATACTAAAAGCAACAAATTACATGTCAGAGCTACAGGTAAGGTGATTTAGTAGCCCCCGTCCTCCCCTGCTTCTCACCACACCCATCATTTTGCGTAGTTTGGATACATGTAGAGGATATAACTTGTTCCATGTTCCAAGGCAAATCATCCCAACATTTTTCTGCTGAAACTAGAGATCTGGAGCTTTGGGGTGTTCTGCCGGTTTGCAAAGCTATTGACCTCTGTGTACTGTTGCTTAGCAGTGAAATGAATCCTTCCAGTTTGTATTCTTCATGGGGAGACTTTACGTTAACTGGAGAAAAACCTGTGCATGGAGAGGGATCCTTCAGCTTCTCGAGTTTGTGACAGAATAGACTTTTCTCTCTGAAAACAATTGAAAATCTATTGTGCTGTAACTGCCTGAATATTTGAGAAATTCTGCTTTGGCGTTACATCTGTCTTTTTCTTTATGAACATTAGCAAACTGTAGGATTTGGCCATTATCATGGAAATAGTATTAAAATCACATAACCGTTGCAAGAATATTAGCTTTGCTATTTGTCAGTTTTGTCAAAATAACCAAAGCTTGGCTTTCATGGTGTACAGTTGAGAAATATTGTAGAACATAACGGGATGAGGGGATGGTAATAGAGCAATGTGTCGTTCTCAGTGCTTTAGTAGAGATTAGAGGAAGAGGGAGAGCTGGTTGGAGGAAAACTAGATTTATTCACCTTTGCAAGTTTGAATTTGCAGCCCCAGAACTCTAAGGTGCATAAAAAGGTGTCCAGAGAAGGAAAAAGGGACATCACAAGTGGAGATGTTGATGGAAAGATTGGAAAGACCAGAAAACCAGTGAGAGGATGTGCGAGCCCTGGATGTTAGAAGAGGAGGAAATGGTGGGATAAGTTGCATGCAAGTAGAGCAGATAGGAAAAGACAGACGGAGGACAAAAAGGGAAAGCGGGCAAGCAGGAGGCTCCTGGCAGCTTTCATGGGAGTCTGTTCCAAGGCAAAGAGACAGAAGATGAATTTCAGCAATCCGGAAAAGCTGCAGGAATCCTGCAGGTTGGAACGTGCTGCCAAAGGAATGTTCTGCAGTTCTGCTATTCACATACTCGCAGCCTGACAAATTTACAGCTACATTACCTGACCTGTAGCATCCACTCTTAAAAATACATTTCCGATCTCTTCTTGTAGTGCGTGACATTGATGCTGCTAGAGAAAACAATTTCATCTATGTGAGAGAGAAATTATGTCCCCACATACTATGTGAAGCAACCTGAGAAAGTTGATGGATCAGATTATGGTCTACTTTTATTTGCGTTACATACTTCAGTTAAAGCTCTTCAGCTTTGAAACAGTCTCTTGAAGTTAAATCTGTTCACTGTTTTAGTTGTTACCATAGCTCACCTTCTCTGGAGTTTGTAAGATGTTGTTTTCATGTTGGGAGCAAGGAAGAAGTGAACAGAATCGAGTACAAGAAAAAGATGGTCTGTATCAGAGCGTTCACTTACTTAGTGTTGTGGGAGGTACGGTATTGACGGTATTTGGGAAAATCGGTTCTCCTACATTTGTTTTCTATTTTATTGTATTTAGGACAGTAATCTAAAAGGTTTGAGAATTGACAAGAGCTGTGTGGGGATTCTAAGGCTTGGCTAGCATGTTGGTTTCACATTTCTTTTTTCTTTTTTTTTTTTGTTCCCCTTTCATACCACTGAGAGGGTCGATTGAGCATGGGTGGCACCCGAAGAAGAGATTTCTTAATTATGAGACTGAGGTTCTTTGAATTAAGCAAATGCATGTTTTGCATTATTTTACTTTACCTGGGTGATGGTCTCTGCTGCTTTGTGTAGAGCTTTCCTGGTGTCGTGAAAATACTGTGCATTTTGTGATTCAAGTTAACATCTTGGTGTGGCCATCAGTGCCTCTAAGGAAATATTAATTCATTATTCTGCTGAGGGAGAAAGGTTAAAGCTTGCTTGCACTCTCGCGCTCTCATTCTTTCTCTCTGAAGGCTCCATGTGGGGTTGCCCTTTGTTGAGTACTTAACATATTCACTGAACCAGTCCCATTTATATTCTAAACAAGGTCTTTAATTTCATCCCTCACATGTACAAAAACCTTGGGTTTTGAAAGAAAATAGATGAGAAATTTCTTTTTGGGCTTCTGGAGAGAAAGGAAAAAATCAGTAGAAGTTAAAATCAAAGCATTTACCCATAGCTGGTAAAGTTGGAGTAAGCAGATGCTGCAACTTGGTTGGCTGATTAAACCTTGACAGAATTTTACCAAGGGATGGAATATGTAGTTCTAGATCTGTTAAACTGTAGTTTGCAGGTAGTCTTTAATAATTAAAATGGGAGCAAAAGGAGTGTGTTCACGATGTACAGCATGTGTTGTTTTATCCCCTACCTTTTGATGTTGTTATTGTGCTTCTCAGTCTACCGATCTGTCCTGTCCATACTGCCCAAGAGGTGGTAAAACAGCCTCAGGAATTAATTCCATATTTAGAAAGTTTCCTTTACGAACCAAACATCATGTAATAAAGGGCACCCAGGGAAATCAATATTTTAGTTCTGGCGGTATAGTAGATTCCAACCAATTGTAGATAGCAGTGATCAGTGAATCCATCCGACAGTGGGCTTCAGTTAGCAGCACACTACTGTTTAAGACAGTTTTCCTTGGGTGGTATATTATCCTTTCATTTTGTGCTCTAGCTATATTAACTTCAGTTTGTCAGTTTGAGTGTGGGGAGATAAAGTGCGGATGGTTCCCCTCCACTTTTTGCTTAACAATGCAACCTTGCATTTCATTGTTGGGAGTCATGTGTGCTGAAACTTTCGTATACAAAGAAATTAAATGTCCCTGGTTTTCTTCCATCTTAATTTTTTAAAGTGTATATTTTCTTCTTTTCTAATTAGAAGAAGCTTTAAACTGAATTATATACAAGAATAATAAGTTTGAGGAACTAGGGAGGTCTGCCAACAGGCTTAGTTAAAGCTCATCTATGAATTTACAGGGACTTACAGAAAATGTAGAGTGCTGGTTTCTGCAGGAGGTGGTTTGTCTGTATAAATATCCTTGCAAAGGTCACATGAAATCATACGTTAAGTCTGATGGCAGATTTTTGATGGAGCATGGTAAGAGTGGTGCAGGGGTTGAGTTTACTGTTTCACTGCTTGGAATTGCTTCTCTAGGGGTACTATATGGGAGAAGTTCACTGTACCCAAAAAGACATCTGAAAGTCACATGGCCTTACTTTTTTTTTTAAAAAAAAAAAAGATCTTGTATCTTTATGAGCAATACCTAGGAGAACATAATGGACAGAAACTGAGGTGGGGAGTTTCTCTGTTTTCAGGTTAGTTTTTCTGTTTGCTCTGTGAATAGCTGTTTGCTCTTTGTCACTGGAAACAGTGGTACTTCTGTCTCCTGCTCTGTCAGTCTGCTCTGTTTGTAGTTTACAGGAGAGACACTTCAGAAAGTTGTAGAACCACCCTGTTAAAATGTTCTAATGAATATAAGAAATGGTACTTAAAGTACATGGTTTACAATGAGCTGGCTCTCTCAAATATGGCCAATCTTGTGGCACTCAGGTGTACAGTATCCCTTTAAAGAAGAAGCCTTGGCACATAATTTGGTGCATCTGCTCAGAGGTAAGCTTGCTCCTTATGTCTGTACCTCTCTTACTTAATCTGTAGCATCTTTTCCTAAGGAATAGTGATGACTCATCCATCCTTTGCTAGAACTCTTGGACCTATTGGCCAATTTCAGTCAAAATTTGCAGAGGAATCGATATTAGAAATTTATTTCAATTTCTGTACACTTTCTGAAGAAGACTGAGTAGAAGGAAGAGACCACGAGTAGTGCCTCATTATGGCAAAAGGGAAAATGTAGCTGTCCCATACTCCATTTGCCCATCTGGTGTCTACTGGTACACATGCCATTTCAAAACCACTAACACACATGGTGCTTCTTGTTCAGAGGGGTGCCAAGGGAGATGTGAGGAAGCTAGGTTTCTTGTGTTGGAAGAATAGAGTTTCACTAGTTTTGCTGCTCATAGAAAAATACTTTTTTTTTTTTTTTAATAAGACTTGGATGATGCATTTTGTTGTTTGATTATTTAACTAAGTTTATGATCTTATGCTCATTCAGTTGAATGGCATTTTGTCAGTCTAAACTTGTCTCATATTAGTTTATCTTGCACTGTAAAATTCACAGGCATGAGATAAATCTGACAGTATTTTGAAAAAAATATGAGAAAATTGTGCAGTGAGCTACTCTAGTTTAAGCTCAGCTGGATTAATTGATGCAACCTTCATGTATAGGCAAGGTCTAAGAATGAACAGATATAAATTCTTTTGCCTTGAAACTTCTCTTTATTTCTCTACTAAACTTCTTGCACCAGCACACTTCTATTAGTTAAAAAGTGATGGTGTCATTTAAGCTTTTGCCTCTAAATTTATGAAGGTGAGATAAATTCATAAAAGACAGATTTATGGTGATTTTACAATATCCTTGCTCAGAATTAGTCAGTTTTGTGAAGCTGGCTCAAAACTGCACCTATACTGAAATACATAGTTTTGTGTATACATCATCTAAAGTATTTTTTATTTATGTATAATTTTTGTTCTAAAAATTTCTAGTCCCTAGTGGATTCCAGCAGTTGTCAAAAGGATTTAATACTGGTTATATTGGTTTGGAAATGCCCATCTTTTCACCGGAGACTGTAGGAGAAGCCTGTGGTGACCGTGACGAGCATGGACCCTAACACCTAGCGTTTACCCAGCTAAGTTTGGGGGAGATGAATCCCAGCCTTGGGCAGATTTCTGTCTTGTTGGGAAGCTGTTCAAAGAGATTTTAGATATTGGTTGATACTATAGTTACCTTCACTGCCACCCTCACTTCGACACGCCTGTTTCTCACCATGCTTTAGCAAATGTGCTTTTTGGCCACCGTGTTCACCCCTCAGACTGCATGACTCTCTGGAGAGGAAAGCAGGGTCAGGAGAAGACCCCTTGCCTCCGAAAAAATCCCATCTCACATGCAAGTCACCGCTGAGAGAACTAACGAAAGAACCTTACGTACCACAAAGGCGATGCCTGCAAGAGCTCACTTAGTATTAACCCAGCTGCCGAGGCGGGTCTGTGAGCTGGCAACATTTTAATCTAATTTGCTGTTAGTTCCCAAAGATGAAACAGACACTAGAACTTTTAAAGTTGAATTTCTTTGCTTTGTCTTGTGCTGCTTGGCCCAGGGAGACTTGAGGTATCGCATTCTATCCACCAATGATTTGGCATCAGGCTGAAAGGTAAAAACACTGATAAAAAATACATTTTTTCCTTTGCTGGTAGAACAAAGACTACTTGAATTGTGAACTGGTTGGCCTGGAACAGGGAATGCCAAGGGAAAGCAAAATCCTTTGGAAAAAAGCAAATATGTGTGTCTTCTGGGGACAGCTCAGAGGAGCCAATCAAGGGCAGCAAATGGGTGGGTTGCTGTTAAAATCCAAAGTATCCTGGTAAAAATGGCAGGGCGAATGAACCCTTAAAAACCACGCAAAGAGAGAATTTGGTTCTCATTACTGCCTGTGTGTATTTCCAGGTAGTCTTTAAACAAAGATGATTTTGCTCCTGTGTGTCTCGGGTGAAAGCACTTGTGTAAATTCTTTAAATATGCATTGGCAGCTCTTACTCTTAGGTTTTATCCTGAATTACAGCCTTGTTCATTAGACCTCAAATCTGAGGTGTACATTTCACTGTAATACTTCCAGGGCTCCCTCGAGACATCAGGTACACCGCAAGTGATACACAGGAGAACTTCTCGGAGCTTCCATTTGGCTGGCAGCCTGGGGAGTGCCAGCGTCCAAAGGATCAAAACCATCGTTTGGACCAGACATCGGCGTAACCCGTGTCATTGCCTGGGGTTGTTGGAATTGTTGTGGCTTTTTACTATGTGCATAAGGAAAAAAAATGCTTACCTGACAGTTGACCACAATTATCTGTGTTCAGGGTTACCACCTGAATGTGTATTTTACACTTTTTGTTCTGGCTGAAGTTGACACAATAGAGAAGGAAAAACTAAGGCAACATCTGAGGGATTATTTCTGGCAGCTGGGCAGATGAGTTTTTCTATAAATCCTGAGAGTCTGTAGCAACAAGGTGTGTAAAAGTGTAAGTAACAACAGAAGCGATGTCATTGTCTTGCTTATGTCATTGTTTTGATACTTCTCAAGTTCTGTAAGTACTTAGGGCAGGTATAAATAATAGCATCTAAGGTTACAGCCATTGGTCATCCAGTCTGTTGGAGCTCCACTGGCAATATAAAAAAAAAAAAAAATAATCCCCCATCAAGTGAAAGCATAATTGATTCTGAAGTCATTCCCAGCGTGCCTGTGCTGTTCCCATGGCTGTTGATCGAGGTCCTGATCGGAGTCTGGCATCCAAAGTTGGTAACTCATGCAAAACACTGTTCTCAGCAATGTTACCAGTGCTGTGGCTTGTTCTGTGGGGAGAGCTAACAGGCTGTGGGGTTTATTGTTACTATTATTTTCATTTGTTTTTATCATTTAATACTTCTCAGATGAGGTACTTCACATCTAAAAGCTTTGGCAGCATAGTGTACTAAGTTTCAAGTGCTATCGTAATGGAGAAAAAAATCGTGCTAGAAATATTAGTCCTCAGTAGTATACATTTAATGAAATAGTTATTCAAAGCTGTTGTATCCAGAAAGTAACACTGGTTTGTGTTGTTGCTGCACACTATGATCTTAACCTTTGGGATGATAACAAAGCACAAAAACTGGCTCCTCCTGCAATCCTGTGCCCTTGACGGAGTCATTTAGTTAAATTCCTTAATATTTTTGCAGCTGTGGTTGTGGTTTATTAACTGATGCTGCCATGAAGAAGAGCCTGTGTCTGCAGCAGCGTTTTCATTACTCATCTGTCAATACTTGCAGAGTAAAACAAATGGGTCTGGGTAGAGAGGCTTCTGCTCTTCTGTGTAAATGGTTTCTTTTTTGCCATCCCTGCTACTTCACCCAAGGAGAGGGTAGAGGATAGTTTTGATGCAGTACATGGTTATACTGTATTGGATAGGAAGGTCTGGCCTGCTTTTCTGTCAGGATTATTTTAAGCTATGATGTTTAGATTTTATTAAATGGACTAGAGGGAATTAAAAACATCTCTCTTTTCCCAAAATATTCTCACTTGTACAGCTGTAGTGTCCTTTATCCTGAATTATATCAGCTGAAGAATCTCCAGAATTTCTCTTTTACAGTGGGTAAAATAAGATTTTTGGCCAGTTCAACAGTTTGCTTGTCAGGAGAAATCCAGTTGAGTTTTGTTTGGTTTTGTTTTTACACAGTCCTCAAAACTGAAAATTAGCTAAACCAAAATTATTACATTGCTGTGTTTACTGATGCAAACTGCAAGTTTTGCAGTAATTGCCTTGGCTTCTGGGTGAAATGCAGGAGGCAACTTATCTGCCTGGATTTTGGGTGTTTTTGCCTGATAATTGCAAATGAAGGGCACATCTTATTTTGAAGCCCCTCGAGAACAGGCATATCTGCTCTGGGAGATGGAGGTATAAATAAATTTCATGCTGGTACATTGTATGGGCGAGTGAATGGAGCAAACGGCTTTTGTAGCAAATGAGCAGTCAATACGAAACGCTTTGGTGGAAGGGGCAGGGCTGTAGCAAAAGGATGAGCTGTAATAAGTAGGGGAGAAGGGCTTGCAGAGCCTATGGTATTGACTCACTTGACCACGTGCTTCTCTGGAGTTTCACACGTGTCTGTGACAAGTACTGGACAGAATAGCAGCCAGGCTAGTGAGCAAGTGTGCTTAAGAGCCAAAAGTCAATGCTGACCACTTCCCACTTACGTGTATTTTGGGGGAAGTACTGGAGTCCTTACTTGTCCATTGTGCATTCTGGTTTTGCTTAGTTTTTATCCTACTTCAAAAAATCATGGTGGGGCAAAACCACACGCAGGAGTTCCCTGTGCAAGATGATGTAAAGAATGAAGGTCCAGCCCAGTAAAGGCAACTCATAACTTGAAGCCTTGCTTTGTGCCTCTGTACCTTGGCTACTTGAAGTGTCAGCTGGTAAATTGGTGCCAGTTTCCTTCGTGCAGACCTGCCTTTTGTCATGGAGTTGCCATCAAATGTATTTTAAAGCCTGTCCTGTGGGAGACTGTTCTGTGTTACCGTGGCCTCTGGTGAGAGCGGAGGGAACCAAAACCTCTGCCAGACTGAGCTCTTGACTAGCTGCAAGCGTGAGGACCTAGATTGGAGATAAAAACTGGTTAGTGGATAACTCCCACAGAATGAATAATATCAGCTTTAAAGGATAAATTGCAGGTGGTTTTGGATGAGGGTGATACCAGGTTTAAAATTTCATTCTTTCAGTAACCTGAATCTACTGACCTTACGTGACATCGCAGACATCACTTCAGCCAAGTAAGACTGAACGGAGAGGTGGCTGGTGGTGTGCAGCCAGTGCTTTCTGCGTTGGTCTGACCCCTGAGCCCCCAGTGCTATATTTACCTGGTGGTTTGAAAGGTCTTTCACTCCACAAGGTCAAGGAAAGCTTCCAAAATACGGAGGAGAGCCATTGTAAGCTCCCCAAGTGAGAAGGATTAGTATCAAATACAACTTTTTAAACTATTAATTAGGCATCTTTACCCATCTTTCACCTTTGCAAAGGTAACAGTGCATTTGTGTTTGCCGAGCTTTGACTGGAAAGCTTGCAAAAAACCAAGACTGAAATATAAAACAAAGTTACGGACTATATGAGCAAGCTATGTCAATAAAGACCATCATTTCGTGTAGCTGTGCAGCTTATCAAGTTACTCCAGCAAGAGTCTCCTTACAAATGCTTTTGTGTTTTGTCTGTTGACTCATCCATCTCAACACTTACAGTAACATTTCAGTACTCTTATAAAGCCTGTGATTGAAACAAGGCTGTTCTTGGGCTGGTTAATCAACAGATGCAATTAATACAATGATGTTTGTCTTGACACCCTGTCTCACTGGGGCGGCATTGTAAGCAGCATTGCTACGCGGGGAGAGATCTTTGTGGTGGAGGACTCACTGTACAGGCAGATCACTCTCCATTTGTATTCGGTGTAAAGTCAACATTGAAAGAGTTTCAGACCTCGCAGCTGGCAAACGGTCTCACTGGCCCTACAGGCCATGTTAACAAAAGGGTAAATCATCATCTGCAGCACTTCTGATTTATTTAACAGTTTTATAAAATGCTGGGATTTTGTTCTGTTAGAGAGCACCGGAAGTGTAAGAGGAAAGCTCAGATGGATTTTCTTCTTATGCGAGTCTGGGAAGGTGGTAAAGGAAATATGATTTGGACTGAGATATTTATTCTTTTAGTAGAACAATGTCAGTCCCAGACCAGTGCTTCTTAGATGTGTTTTACCCTGGGAACTTGTATAAAACGTCTTCCCTTTCAGCCATTTCATTTTTAGCTGTATAGAGGGTGTAACCATTGTTTAAGGGAGTGTTGGTGGCGTGTAGCCAGTTGATATCTAACCCTATCATGACTTGTTTTGAAGAGAGAATGATTTTCTATACTGAGATATATTGATGACTCTTTTTCAAGGCAGGAAGTACATGCTGACTCCAGCAGTTGCCAGAGCAGCTGTTCATTATGAGTAAGCCATATGAAAAATCTCCTGAAAGCCTTAATATCAGTAGGAAGCAGCACAAGCTTAAATGATCAGCATCAAAGTGTGATTAAGCTGTATCAAGAACCACATTCATAGTTTCACTTGCTTGGAATTTTATATTGGAAAAAGTTTCTGGTTCTTATGGTATCAAAGTCTGGGATAGTTTACAGAGAGGTATTTAACTTCAGGCTAGTTAATATTTGTAAAGGCTTGTCTGGACACTCCCCAGACTCTTGCTCCAGGGTACAACTTTATTTCATTTATCCCATGTTGAGCTGATGTAGCAGTTTCTGTCTCTCTAAGTAGGCATCTCAACTGGCTCCTTGGCTTTTAGCATTTCCTAGATTGTAGCACCAGTTTTACTTAGACTGGATTTCTACCAAGGCCTGTATTAGACAGGGCACACACTTGAAATCCAGTCCTCTCCCTGTCCCGAGTTTCCTAATCAGTAAGTTGGGGCTTTTTTGGTGTAGTCTGTCTCTGTTTTTAATCACAGAGCTGACTTCTGTCAAGACCAAAACAGATTTCCATAGCTTTCCACCAAAAAAGTTTATTTTGGATTAATGGACATTCCATTTAATTTCTGCAGTTGCATTTTCTGAAAAAATAAATTACTATTTTGCTGCAAAAACCTCTGATCAGTGCCAGCTGTGAGCAGCAGAGGAGGCACAGAGTTCTGCTGGGCTCTACCTAGGTTTGGGTGGCTGTAGCAGAACTGCTGACCTTTGGCTCACAAAAAAAAAAGAGTAAGCAAGACCTACAGTGTTCCATGTGTGAAGCTGTCTGGAAGCTGAGTGTGCAGAGATAAGCTGCCGAAGGGGAAAACCCTTCCTCCTATAGCTGATGCATTGTACAAGTGAACCCGATGTAATAGTTTCCTAGCTCAGCTTCTGAAGTACTTCCAACCCAAGTTCAGTTACTTCCTTCGTTCTACATTTGAGCTCTGCGTTTGAATTGCTTTTCATTTTGTATTGTTCCCTCTTGTCTTTGATACCAGGATACGATTTCTTCTCACTGCCCTTTGTTTCTCTTCGTTTACAGTTTTTTTTGATGCATACACTCATCTTGCTTGTAGTGCATCTTGTCAAGGAGCCTGTGTCACAAGGTTTTGATTCAGTGGGGTTGTCCTGGAGATGTATAGAGATGTGCCAGCAGATAACAGTATGTATGTCACAGCGAAGGGGCACACATACACATCTTGCCCAAGCAGTAGAGCTTCTCTTGCTGCTGAATGTGGTTCTCAGGCCATGGCTCATGAGGGTGGTAGCAATGGGAAATATGAGATGTTCTGGCTTATTCTGAGAACAAGATTCAATTTCCCTTGATGCAATAATTTCATGACTCAAAAAGGAAAATGTGTAAGGCTTAGCGTTTATCTAGAGCTTTACATTTTTAGAGTGTTGTGCAAGCATTTATGCTGCACTTTTGACTTCATGATGGGCGGTGACGGTACTTGCTGCCTGAAGTGAGGTGAGAATAGTGAGTACAACTTCTGCTCGTTTCATTTACTGGTATGATTTAACTTGTTACTTTGGTCATATGATGTCTACTTCTCTGTAAGCTTCTGTGGGCTTTTCAGTTTATCGCTGGAGCTGTATACCATATAAGTGGGTCGTTAGTTCATGTTTTTAAGGCATTTGAGATCTCATTAGATACTGAAAGTGAAAGTAGTGCTGTGTAGTGGTGGTGTCTCTCCATTTGTGGGAAGATGCAGGTAATATTGTGTCCACAGAGCATGCCACCTAGAGGAACACAACAGGCTGGCAAGGCTGTAGCCATGATTTGCTGGAAAAATTTAGGTGGCTGTGTGAATGGCTATGTTGAGACTTTCTCCAAGCAGTGCCCTTTCTGGCCCTGCCTCTACTACATTCACCAAGTCAAGTGTGAGAAGCTCCGTGCACAGCTAGTTTTCCGTCAACTCTTCTCAACAAGTATTTCTCAACTTTTTACATGAGACTGCTGTTCATTATTTAGCCTCCGGGTTATGTTGATCCTAATCTTTCACTGAGGCTCAAGAATCTGAAATTAAATTACGGATCTCGCCTCGTATTCTCCAGGAATTAGGGTGAGGAATCTAGTACAAGGTGTGATTTGATGGGCTAACGTTCTCCAGGCTCTGTGCTTTTTTTGGCTTGTATGTTGCAGTTTCTTTTGCAGGAGACTAATAAACTTCCCAGAAGATTATCCTAATTTCCAGAGTCTCAAAGTCTGAGTTGTAATTAAGCACTTAATTTGATGAGGGTTTTTAAATGTGTTGCTAGTCTACTGGCAGCTTGGGGAAGTGCTTCCATCTTTAGCCCAGCTTCCCTTGTGTAGGTTCAAGATCAGAAAGCTGATATATATTTAGAACTGTCAGAACTGCAGCCTGCCAGACAGGCCTCAGAAAATTGGTCCAAATCTATGCTTTCTGGGTAGGTTAAAGCCAAATTTGGAAGAAGCCTGGCTTTTTTGAAGAAGTTGAAGTTAGGGTGATGGCAATTTTTCATTAACCAATGGGCAGTGGGAAATTTTAATAACACGTTTTATTGCTTACAGTTGCATTGAGTTCCCCCATTGCCACAAATGACAGTAGTACATCCAACAGGGAAGCAATTATTTTATTTCTTGATCATCCAGAAACTCGTGATCATCCAGAGAGTCAGGGAGTTGTCTTGTCAGATAAGCACATGGCTTGACCAGAGGGTACCACCTCTTTAGGACAGAAATTTCTTTTTGATCCACATTAGTCTAATATGTGGCACAATAAGGTGACTTGGGCTCGTAGGATTTAATGCACAAATAATAATGATTGAGTAGAGTTTTTGGTTTTTGTGCTATTTAAGGTTATGGCTTCTAGTTGTCTCTGACTAAGTTTGTATCTTCTGCTAGAGTTTCTCTCTGCTGTTTAAGTAAAAGATCTTCTCTCGCCTCTCTCTCCTGTGCTTCAACTTTTATGCTTAAAACCTCAGGAACAGTCTTGAAGACTTTATTACACCTGGCCTTTGAGTTGACCCTCATGCATTTCCATCGAGACGTTAGGATGGCCTTCCCATTTCCTTCTATTCTCAGTTTAAATTTTCCTGTTATGGGAATACTAATAAAAAAAAAAATTGAATTGCAATTAGTCATATGTTAAAACAACCAGGCTAAAGCCAGCAGGAAGAGCATCCTCTCGGTGTCACTTTACGGGGCCGTGTGTCAGTATGCCATTTCAGCTGCGGCTGGATCTCTTGCGTGTATTGACCACGCGTGCATTTAGCAGACCCGTTCTGTGGCTGCCCCCATGTCTCTCTCCTTAACTCGTGCCCCTTTTTTGCTGATAACTTTCCGGCCTCCAGGCTACTGACAGCTGTTGTCCACTTGCTGCTAATTAAGAAAGCAGCATGAGTGATGGGAATGTGGATTGGAGAGACTGAACCCCCCTCTCTGCAGCAAAGTGTTTCAACCTGATTAAAAAGAGTCTGACTGATGACTGATCGGCCTCTTTTTTCCTTCTCTGTCTGTGGAGCCTCTCTGCAGATAACCTGTTTGCTATCGAAACTCGCATGTTAGGCGCGCTCTGCGTCTCAGTATTTTTTAGATCCTGTAACAATAAGCGATGTCAGAACAGATTTACCATTGAAATAGGTGGCACGTGTGAAATTTAAGCCACTATAAAGCCACATAT
This sequence comes from Burhinus oedicnemus, assembly GCA_008921705.1. Taxonomy (NCBI): domain Eukaryota; kingdom Metazoa; phylum Chordata; class Aves; order Charadriiformes; family Burhinidae; genus Burhinus; species Burhinus oedicnemus. The sequence continues at coordinate 3,100,749 of VFFE01007119.1, read as the reverse complement.
TTAACATGCAAAGTGTTGTGTACATCTGTGCTCTTATCCAGAAATTCAAATGTGGGTTGTATTTTTTAACAAAAATGACACATAGTTTGTTAAAAATTTAGACCTGTAAGAATCAAGATCGTTATGAATTAACAGCACTTAAGTGGATGGACTGATGATTTCAAAGGTTTTCCTTCTTGGTTTAAGGATTTTCCGTGTTTGTTTTGTTTCCTTGTTTGGTTTCCTTGTTTTGTTTTTCCTTGTTTTGCATCAGGTCCCAGTGGGTGACCTTTTGTGTGATACGGTTATGCTGTGATTTTTATGATCCAGCAAGAGAATGGGCTTGCACTCTGGAATTCCCTTTGTGGCCTGTGCTTCTGTGGAGGTAAAGTGATAGACTGAGGTTAAGATAATACAAGATTATCGTGTTAATACACAACCAGAAGATGTGATTCAAATAAGAGTGATGATAATTTGGTAGAAGAAGCCTCCTCCTGTAGCACTGATGCTCTCTGGAGCTGTTTACCCCCAGGAGTATTATGACTCTCTGGATTTCAGATTAGACCTCCAAAATTCAATCTGAATTCTTATCTGCAATAAGTGGGCTCTGCATAGCCCCTAGCATGCTTGAAAGCAGTGTTGTTTGCTTGCATATCTGGAATATAATTTCTCTTCTTCCTGTTGTGATTTTTCTCATGCTTGGCTGTTACCTTTTACCTCGGAAATGATTGTTTCTTGATACAGTAATTCAGCACAATCTGATCTTCTCTTTAAAAGCACTATGTATATAAAGCAGTAAAATGTTTATTTGAATTTTAAAAAAAAAAATCACTGCCAGATTTGGTTCCTTAGGCATGTGAAAATCCTTTAACAAATCCTGTCTACCACAATATAATTGAACAGTAGGAACGTGTCTAGGGAAAGGAAGGCGTACTTTTTACTGTATTTACTGGTGTTCACCTTGTAAACCCATCATTTTGCCGCATGATCACTTTCTGAAAGAAGTTTTGGAGCATTTGACTTCACCTTTTCAAATAAAGAAATACTTTATATTTGTTTGAAGTTGAACAAGGGCTACTCTACCAGTCAGCATTACCACATCTTTAGCTAAACGCTTTCGATGCTAAAATAGTAGGAAATACAAAATGCAGTGTGCTTATAACTAACTGATCCAGGCAGACTCTGGGATATGGGTGGTTCAGGGTGTGATAGTGCTATAATGTCCTTGGGCAGCTTTTTGTTTTCACATGAAAAGAGCAGATGCTGACATGGTGCAAATAGAAGAGAAATCCTATCACTGTGATTGGCCTGAGTCCCCAGGCCGTACCCTGTAAATAAAGTGATTTACGGTTATTACAGATTAAAATGGTGTTTCTTTTTTTTCCTCCAAGCAAAATATTATTTCCAAATAGATCATCTCATTATTGAACTCTGGTTTGGCTAGTAATTTTATATCATAAGCCTTGTAGACTTAATGTTAGAAAATTAATGGGATGATTTCTCTACTAGTAAGAATTTATGGAGACTCCAAATCCCGGTCTGTCTTGCTGTGGGAGGCAATTAAGAATATGAGGGAGTGGTTTCTTGGTTTGAAATGTTGAAAGCGACTGTAAGCATTTCTACTGTTAAATCTGGAGAGCTTGTTAGGGATGGTGAGATCGGTTATGCTGGGTCATTTGCTGTGAATGTTGGTCATTTCTTTCACAGTAACCTGATTATTATTTGGACAGCTTTGCCAAACTGTTTACTGTCTGCTGCCTGTTGACTGGCAGCGCATTTCAAGCTGATTATAGGAATGTTATGTAGCTTCAGGATCACGGTTAGTCCATTTGTCCTTTAATGCCATTCACAGTGACATCAAGAATTGAGCTGCCATCATCCAGGTAGGTCCTCCGCCAAAATTGACGTGTTTTTGCATCTAGTCTGCATTCGCGTTTCATATGACTGATGGCAAGTGTCACTTGCTCTGAATCCCCACCTCTTACCCATTTGTGCCATGAATTTCTGTCTGTGTAAAATGAAAAACCATCACACAGTCATTTCAGAGGCACAGAGGTGGCAGTTCTGACATTATAAGGGGCAAAAGAAACATTCTGCAAATTCCTCTGTAAAAACTAGATGCCTGTTTGGTGCTAGGTTAGGCTTTGATTAGACTATTGTCTAAATGCAAGCCTAGAGCTTTGCTGCTAGGTCTGCAGTTGACTTGCCTTCCACTGGGTTGGTGAATGACAAAGTATTTCAATGGAGCTGGCCCTTCTTTGTTGGGCTGTTTTGCAAATGCAGACCTGATTCTTAACAGCAGAGCACAAAACAGGAATTTCTGCTTTACAATGGAAAACGTTGGGTTTATGTTGTTGGAGGAACAGGTTTAGTTCCTCTGCTTTCCTGATTCCTTATAATACCACAGGAGTGTCCTTTAAAGAAATAAAAATTACAAACTAGAACTACTCCTACCAAGTGGGGAAAAAGGAAATATAAGCAAACAATTTTGAGAACAGGCCACTGGATGGTAGGGAGAGTGACTATAAGAAAAATCTCCTCCATGGAGGTTTGTCATCTACTTCTGTTTGACAAAGCTGGACTTTATCTGAGAAACAGGTTCCCATACGTATGAGAATTATACTCAAACATTTCCCTTGGCTGCCAGTTTGGCTGCCAGTTAGCTAAATCCAGTTTGCACGTGGACAGTCTTATTCCAACGTAAAACTGTGTAGTGAGTCTATTGGGAATACTGTGTAGGAGTTTCCAACCTTCATCTTGATTTGAATTAACTTCCCTGGATGGAAAAGCCCTCTCATTTATGAAGTCTGAGCTATAAGGTTCTCGTGGCTTTGAATGTTAGTACATTTTATCATGATAAATTACTGGTGTATTATATTTTCAAGCGATATCCCTAAAAGTATAGATTCGTACAGCTGCCACAAGACCAGCTCAGCTCTTCACCTGCTCTGTTCTCTGCCAACGAACAGCAAATTAACTTGTCTGGGCTTGAAGTATTGAAGTATTTTCTCTATATATTTTTAATTCTCTTTTAAAAGTGATTTGAATCCCTGTTGCGAATGTTTCTGTGAGGGACATCTTTCAAAGTTTCTATATGAATGAGTTCAGTTTCGTAATTTAACATTGTGCCTGCTATATATAGTGTTGGGGGTTTTTATCAAATGGCAGCAATCAAGCCGTTAGGGGTGTTTTGTACCTTATGGCTTGTGTGTAGTATCAGGATGGATGTGGAAGTGCTGTGTATTGTTTAAAGTCATATAGACTATAGAAGCCTTCTGCAGAGGAACTCGGGACTCTGAACACATTTTGATGAAGCAGGTTTTCCCAAGTCAAATGCCTTTTCCAAGATTTGTTTGAGACATCTTCATGTTTTACACTCTTTGCAATAGATACACAGCTGCTGTTCAGGTTAATGAAGAATGATGGCACATCTAGAGTATTCAGACTTCCCTGACTGCAGAGTTGCCAAAAATGAAGCAGGAGAGATCTGTTCCATCTGTCATTCTTCTCCAGAAATCAGCAGTTTAGAAGTAGATGCAGCTGAGAGTTTATTTGCTGAGCTTCAGAGTGGAGTTCATGAGTACACAGAGGAAAAAAAGGCAAAACTTACTTGTTTGTTTGGGGAGGGAGGCAAATTGATTTTGTTGTGTAAATTTGTAAACAGGGTAGAAAGGAAAGGGAAGTTTCCCCAAAACACATGGTAAAATCAATGAAGCCCAAGCTCAGATCGGAAATCTTCCTTGTGGGGAGCAGATGTTTGCTGAGGTCCTGCAGTCAATGGCTGCAGTGTTTGACTCCTCTCAACCCCCTCCCACAGCTATTTCTGCTGAGCAGCACCCTGTCTCCTCCTCTTCCTCCCCATCCCATTAAGTTTTCAGACGAAAGTAGAGAAAATAAAAAGGTCTATGGTGGGTGCCCCGCCCCCCCCCCTTTTTTTTTTTATTGCAGAGTCTCAGACGCTTAATCTCTTAGGCATAAGTATTTTTTAGCTCATGTGACATTAGATAGCAATTACAAAGCTATGGTTTTTAACTAGGCTGCCACAAAGCTCAGTACTAGATGCTTCTTATACTGCAAAATAATGTTAATAAACATGGATTGTATGTACAAAGTCAGTTCTGTGTTTGCAACATTACAGGTGGTTGTTTTAGTTGAAAGATGGTTTACAGCGTTTCTTGTTGCTTTACTGCAGCGTAATTTTTTTGACTTATTGGCTGGACCCAGTTGAAGACTCAAAATCTGACAGGGATGCAGCTTGTGCAGGGTGGTTGTGCATTATGGGTTGATAACATCAAGCACAGAAGGTCTGGGAAGTGTTCCCTTCTAATAATGGCACCAAAGGTATTTTTATAAACTTTATGTCTTTCTGAATCCAATTGCTATGACATACTAAATCCGCTGCAGATATCAGTAGGTTATCGAATGTTTTTCACAGTGAAAGAGCGTGAAGTTAATCACCCTGAAGCTCTGACAAAGCACCAGGCTTAGCCTGATGGAAGAAGCAGTGCTCTCGGGACGTGATGGAGCGTAGCCTGACCCGACCCCCAGCCCTCCCGGGGCTGCTGGACCCAGCACCGCACGTCTCGTTACAGACTAGTTGCTGTTTTCCAAACGCACCTCCTAAGCTCCCAAAGTATTGCTCCACGTACCACAAGCTGAAATGAGTATTGATTCACCTTTCAGGGCTGGATGGCCACACGATCGCATATTTGTGTTGCAGAGACTTAAATAGCTTTGGTAGTTGTGGTTTTGCTGCTTTGTCAAAACAGAATTAAAATATAAATGCTGTACAAAATTATTTCTTATTTATAGAATCCTAAGTTCTCTCTGCCACAGAATCTGGGCACGGGGTTTTAAAACACGCTTTTTCGCGTGGAGTGGATCGTGGGTTTTGAATGTGTTTACGTGGCACCCTGTGCCTGCCTGGCAGGTAGGTAGGGCTCTTGGGCAAGATCTCACTTTTGAAACCCGATGCCGTGCTCCGCATGGGATGCAGTAGGATAAGGGAATGGGCTCTTTGTAAAACCTCACTCAGGTAGCTGTTAATTCACCAAGATTTATTCGGTGATAAAAGAACTGTTTCAGCAGGATTGTAAAGAGATGCTGAGATAAGGTTCAACTTTGTTTTTGGTAAAATACAGTCTCAGCTTAACTCCCTTTAGCTATCGCCTGGTTGAAGGTGGTTCTTCTCCAAGTGTAGGCCAACTTCCTGTATATGCAAACTGGAAGCTCATTAAAAAATTGAAACAGTCTTAGTAAGGCCCACTTTTGGTAATTTCCATAAAAGATAACAGTAACTGTTTCAATACAGATAGCCAGGGTGATACAAGAAATAACGTTGCATGCCAGCAAAGAATTAAGCTCCAGAGAAATCGGGCTCAGCTATCCCCTTGTTAAGTGGGTTTCCAAACTTGTCACTGCATTAGGCTACCTAATATTCCAAAATAGCTGGGGAATAGCTGCTTTTTCTTCAGCATTAAATTAACGAGTAAAACTTTAATGACTCTTTCCATGCTACTGAAGCCACGAGTCTTCAGTAGACTCAGTTGTGTTAGTATGGATTCCTTCAGCTTCCCGGCGTGTTTCTGGTGACGCCTGTACAGATCTGCTAGAGTTTGCTTCTACAGAAGTTTATTGTTCTGTATATTTTTAAAGGTTTCTTTTGTTTGTTTCAAAGTCAAGATTTGCTGAGAAGATGGGTGTTTGTAGCAGCACGCCTTCTCCTTGAAACCTGTCATCTTGTAGGAGCGATGTAACCAGGCGGTTTTGAATCAGGCATGAGGAGACGGAATAACATGGAGAGTTGTCGCAAATAATTGTTTACTGCTAAAGTAACTTTTAATGTTTATGTGCAGTAGAGCAAAGTCTATCTTAGACTTAGTCGTGAGCTACCTCATGTTCCCTGCCGTGATGGCATAGGGATGCGCTAATCCTACAGCTGACAAAGAGGAGGGCTCCTATTTCCTCTCCCTCCTGGGCTGTTCGGTTCAATTAACGTCTTGGTTTCCCCTTGCTGGAGGCACCGATGTTTCAAATTGTGCTTGTAGAAGACTAACATTTCCTACTGCCTGTAGGCAGGCAATAAAACTGGTGGTTTTGTTGCAGATCCTATCAGGTATAGAATAGGGTATGGAATTGAGGATATGGCCTGCAGCCTCTTAACCCTTTATGTAAGCATCACAACAATAATGTAAAAGCAGCTTCTGACCTGATTACATCAGAAATTTCACACCTCCAGAGCTGCTATATCACTGCACACGTGCTTGTCTGTATGTGGAGATAGAGAGCTGGCCCTTTGGGGCAACACTGTAGTAGTACTTCAAAGTTTAGTGATTTGCATAGCCCTCCTGCGATGCCGTGGTTTACTGAGTAAGCATCATTAGGGAAGTTTACACTGGTGTCTCTAGGAGATAGTGCTGGCCTGGTTCCTGAAACTCATTTTTCTTTCTCTTGCAGAGATGTGAGCCCCCAGCATGGTGCACTGGAGTTGTGCAGACATGTTTAATCTTACCGAACCAAATATCTGCTTTTCAGCATCTGAGCCCCGAGGATACGGTGCTAGTCAGAGCAGTGAGAAGTGAGGGCTCCTTGCAGAGAAGTTAGCTCATCTCTTAACATGCGTGGAAAAGAGCTTACATCACGCTCTTACCTGGACTGTTGCCCTTAATCTATGGTACTTGTTAAAGAAGGAAATAAAATTGAGCATGTTTAAGCAAATGCTTTCCATGTTTTGATGTTATTTCTTGTGCTGAGCTCAGAGGAGTGTGGGCGGTGGCCTTTGGGCAGGGTACAAGGTTCCTCCCAAGCCTCCTAGAAAAGAGGGGTTAGCTTTGCAGTTCAGGCTGAATGTGCAAGGAGTCTGTAATCAGAGGTCAAAAATAAAGATGGCTATAATTAGTAATGTCCAAAGCAACTGGAAATTGTGTCAGGCAGATCTGAGCCAGCTTCTCTTTTATTCCATTGCCTAATGAATGAGAGGCGAGGTTACGCTCTGAGGATGAAAGAGGGCTGAGTTTTTCCCATTCAAAACTGGTGCTGTGGGGCAGATGCAAAGTCAAGACTGTCATTTACAACCTTGTTTTTCAGCTGTTAAACCTGTGGTCAGGTTGCGAGCAATTAGGCTTTTCCCTAAAGCATCTAAAATAATGCGTTTCTACTTTCCGTCCTGCAGAGTGCCAGTGACGACATTCTGTCACCTTGGAGATGGATAAACAGCTTCCGCAACATCGGGTTATAATCTTTCAGGTCTGAGTTACAAAGCTGACAGCCGTATGACTGAAACCCAAGTCTAGCAAAGGTTTTTTCAATGTGGAAAGAGCCTGAATGTGCTCGAGTACACTGAGAGGAGGGGAGAAAGAGTTTAAGCGGAGCTCGGTGACAAGGCTTTTTGCTTGGCCATGGCAGCAGCGTGAATGAAAGGAATTAGCTTTGGCTCACACGCTCCCTACAGCCTGGAGTGACTCAGGTAGTGCGCACGCATACTTGTGCCTACAGGGCTTTATTTTTAGATGTCTGAATCACTGTCATGACTATAGCCTCATAAAGCCGTTAGACAAGCGGGGATGCCCACAGACCCCATATTAAGTCATGTTTGGTGAACAGAGAAATTCAACAGATTCCCTCGCAACCGTTGCAATTTCTGTGCTCGGAGCTGCTTGCTGAAGTAATGCAGAGGCTATGCCTTGGAGCTGGATTATTTTTTTCCCTTTAAAATTAAATGTTTAGTTAACAACCTTGGTGGTTTTGCTGTGTAGAGCAGGGTGAGCATGGACCACAGCAGTCATGTTGATGTTGGAGGCTACTTGACTCTCTTGTTGTTTTAGTGTTGCTGGCACAGGGGGAGTTACGAGTCATGTTACCAGTGTTGTAATCCCATTAGTTCTCTCGGGCTTGCAGGGCTGTGCAAAATCAGTACTTAAATGGGAAATTACCAGAGACTCACCAGATGCCGCACAAAGGTTTGCTAGTGATTCGGTAAATGGCAACATTTCTGCTTGTGAGTTGATACAGGACCAATCTGCTGCAGTGCCTTTCTTTCAGATAAAACAGAGCAAAAGCCCGGTCTGCTTATCAGTAAAATACAGGATCTTTTTCAAAAAGAAGTCTCAAAGCCAGCTTTGGTCTGCTGGAGGAAACTGAACTTGACTAGCAAAGTCCTGCTCTCTTAAATCCCTCCTTGTACAATTAATTGCACTCCCACCCCCTCAGACTGGTTGGGTGGCATTGCTGCAGTTTTCAGCAGCTAAAGGATTCCTGGTTTATGTGTCTGCATGCAAGGAGATTTCTCTCTTCTCAAATACTTCAGGCTAAAAGAGGACTAGGAGGGAACCTGGTCAGCTGCTCTGAACTTGTTGCTTGGTCTGGGGCATCATCTCGCAACCTGAAGATTCGCTTCCAAATATGAAGCTGGAAGGAAGAAGAACTGTAATACTAATGCACCGTAAAATTAATGTTGTTGACTGACCCAATCCTTTTTGCTGCAGTCAGGAGACGTGGCCGAATTGATAAGTTGCCCTCTGTGCCTCCCAGTTCCCTTGCAAACACTGTGAGCTCTTTCCACATGAGGTTGCTGCAGCTGGAGATGCCTCATTCATGGTTGCTTAGAAAGGAAAAAAAAAAAAAAAAAAAAATCAAAATAAAAATGTGCTCTCTGACAAATAAAAATGTTTTGCTTCCTCTGGAGGCCCCAGAGGGTGGCATAAAAAATAATGAAGCCTGTGAGTCAGTGAGCATTGCCTGGCCAGCTGAGAGGGAACTGAGCCTCCCTTTTCCATAGAAGTTTGTGTGCTGTCATTGCACATCATTAATGCTCGCTGGTTTATGCTCGTTCACTGTAACGTTGCCAAAAAAGAAAAAGGGCAGTCGGTCTTTCCGCTCCCAAATGCTGGCTGCTTCGAAGGTGACGTGATGTTAAAGGAAAAGTTTCTGTAGCACCCAAGAATGATTGTTTGATTCTCGAGCTGCCCTTCCTCCGCCGTTTTCCTCTAAAACCTGGCAGCTCTCCTAGCAAACGGGTTCCCTGGAGAGGGACTTGGAGCAGCTTACAAACAGCTCCACCTAAGGTACAAAGGTTAGGGTGGGCAAACTTCCTGATTGACACCGGACCCTCCCTTCCCCCCCCCCCCTTTCTGGATCCTCTACTGCGTCTTTTTTGTTTGTTTGTTTTGTTTCTGATTAAATTCTCTTTGCTTCAGCCTCTGGGGGTAACGTTGAGAAAACTCAGATGGAAGTGGTAGGTCAGAGACTTCGATAGCACCCGTGATGCTACGGAAGATGCTCAGGTACACTCAGATGTTTAAAAGGGATATTTTAATTCTGTTCTGTCACATTCTGTCTTTTCTGTATTCGGGATGCCAGTTCATCCTTTTGAGAACATAGAGCATCGCACAAGTGCTGCGTATCAGCATTTTTAGATTTCTAAACATCACCAGGGCTTCTGGAGAAAGAGGGCGTGAAATGTCGCAGGAGGCTGGTTGCTGCGTAATGCGAGAGCTGAGTTACACTGCAGGGGTGGAAGGGCCGAGAACCTATCTGGGGTTCTCCTCAGCTGTTTCTTCAGCCCTCCTTGAAAGCCCAGTGCTTCCTCTCCATCCTCATAGCTACACATTGGTGGGCTTGAATGTTTTGTTGCAAGGAAGACAGAGATGCCCTCCACCACAAAACTATTAAAAATTACTTTTAAAAGTGCCCCTGTGGTAGCTTTCCGTTTCCCACAGGCCACTGGTGAGCTTCACGTCGTTCCTCCTGCATCGGCTCTGCCAGCTCTTCTGCGGAGGAACTTGGCTGTTGGGAGAGGCTATTGGAGTTTCAGGTTAGAGCAACATTTTTGCAAAGCTCAAAGGCTTTGATTTTCTGTAAATCACTATTATTTTAATGTTTGCATTGCAGGAGAGGCCAAAAGCTTTAGCCAGGGCAAAGGCCCCACAGATCTGTGTCCTTACAGGTATGTAGTAGATAACAGCCCTTGCCTTAAGGTGGAGGGAGAGGGTGGAAGATGGTTGGGAATTCTAGTAATAGACATATAGAATCTTGAAAGATCTATGCTTTGCAGCATGCTTCATGGCTGTCTTGGGAAGCTCTTCCATGCCCATCTGTCCGTCCTGAATCGCCTGTTCTCCTGCGATTCTGAGAGCAGAGTGGGATCTAGAGGAGCCAGAGCCGTAGCCCCAGCCCCGCAGCCTCTCGCTGGGTAGCACATTGCAGCCCCAAACGGAGAGCCGCAGCGGAAAGGTCGTTTTGAACTGTAGCTCATTATTTTTCCCTTTTGCTTCAGAACTCTTAAAGTCCCTGTCAGCTAGGGTTTAGCTGAAGCTTTGCAACTTGCCTTTTGTCTTCCACAGCTGATGGAGCTGAGCCCAAGGGAACAAATGCCATTTTAATGGGCATCGTTGTGTAAGTCATTACGTAAGTCACCTCTGCCTTCAAAGGGACTCGTGGCATAAATGGCAGGAGCGGTTGATTAAAAATGTGCACAATAGCTTCGTTATGACATGGGGAGAGATGTCTGCTGTTATTTTTAATCTGATAGCTTTTAAATATGTGCATCCAGCAGAGACCCAAACGGCCTTCAAAAAGGGAACCGTTTGTGGGATGAGATTTTTAGACTCCACTTCCTTCTTTCTAACGAGCCGCAAGAGTCAGTTCAAGCTGGAAAATGAACTATAACCCTTTTTTAAGGCTTTGTCTCCTCTAAAGCTGCAGGCTTTTGGTGTGTGAACACATACAGAGTGAGAGAAGATGGAGGGTTTAGGTTTTAGGTTTTCAGGTGAAGGAAAGAAAAGATACTGTATTCTAAAGCTGGAGGGTTTTATTAAAAAAAAAAAAAAGGTCTATTTTCAATTTTTTTTTGTATGATCCAAGCATGAGACAAGTTGAACAGTTAAATTGCACATCCCTGCTGCTGGAGCCTGCCTGCCGTTGAGCTGTGCCATAGTGACACAAGAATGTCCAGGAGGGCCGGAGGCAGCCGGGGGTTATTGCCCATCTCCGAAGCCTCCCATGTGCTGGTCGCAGCCAGCCGGCGTGGGATGCGGCCGGCCGGGGGACCCGGCGGCTGGGAAGTCTGCCCCGACTGAGCTCTGTAAAAGGCTCAACTTTCATGTCAACTTTAAAGTAAATAATTTGCTGCTGCGTTAGGTTGGTGGAATTCACCAGCGTGCGCGTGGTTCGACTTAATTTCTGGCGTTGGTTTGAACCCAGGTGGAAAGTGACCGTTTGACTATGGCAGCGGTGGATGTTGGGCTTTGACTTGCCGGCTTTCTCCTAAGCAGCCTAGTTTCTTCGCCCACAAGCACATAAGCTGATTTATCTGCCTTCCCTTGTGCCTCTTAATCCGCTGTCGTTTAAAATCTGCAGGTCTTTCCTCACCAGATTTAGCTTTCTGTCAGCGAACTGGCAGGCAGCACCGCTTTGCTGGGGACGAGGCAGCTGCTGGCCGGCCATGGCCTCCCCGACCACGGGGGCTTGGGGGTGCCCAAAAACCCCTCCGGCCACCTCTGGCAGCAGGACTGCTTGGAGCAGGCATGTAATGTGAGCTTTCTCGTGTTGTGTGTGTGGTCGGACCCCAGACACGTGCCGTCTCGGGGAGAGGAGACCGAGAGCTGAGCAGGGCTGTGACTCAACAGCTGGAGCACGTTCAAGTGCAATGGAGCTGGAGCCTCATTAATGAGGGGACCGAATTAGCAACCAAGCGAGTGACGTATTAAAACTTCCAGTCAGAAATCAAGAAACTCAAATCCATAGCAGAGTAATTTTGAAGGGATTCTTTCTTCCAGTTGTGTGCAGCAGCACAGCATCCAGAGAGATGACATACGAGGGGGCGAAAAGTCAGCCATTCCTTTGAGACAGAAATACTTTGATATGACAGAACTTTTTTTTGCCCCCCTCCCAGTTGAAATCATTCCATCGAGTTTATTACCCTGGTTTTTCCCATTCATCTTATAAATATTTGGACACTGCATAGAAGTAAGTATGGGGTACCCTCCTCCTCCACACCTGAAAGGAGAAAGAGAAGTTCAGAAGGCCGGTCCTGAGACTCCAGTTAAACACTGCCAGTTATTCATCGCTAAGAGGCAAGGGTAATACGATAGAACAGTTTCCAGTGGGCAGAATCCCAAGCTCAGGAACAACCTCAATGCTGCATTAAGGGGTTTGGTTACCGTAGGCAGGCAGGAAGGCGCGGAGGGACAGAAGTGGTTTGAGCACTGCCATGGCTCTGTTTTCTGGTTCTCTCTGTACGTTATCAAATTATTTGATCTGTAAAGGTATGCTGTGCTGTTTGAACTTTTAAACTGGAGAGACATAGCACATGATAGATGTTTAAATTAGGATGTCGTGTAGAGAAAGGGACTTTCTCAAAGCGGACCAGTGGTAACCAGTCTAGGAAGTCTTGGTCAGCTGTGCTTTTTACAGGAGAGTTTTGTCTTCATCTGTGAAAGCTTCGGTGACTTACACCCTTGAGCTGGAATACCTTCCTATTTAAGTGCAACTTCTCTTTTATAGCATTTCACCCAGATTCATTAAAATGCAAATTCTGCTTATAACGCTTGAATGATGTATCTGCTTGAAAACCGTAAAGCCCGTCGTACCGAATAATGTCTGTTGGCATTCACCGAGTATAATCACAGTAGCTCCACTGCTTGACTCATGAGTACAGAGAGAGGGACGAGGGGCTGCCATTTGATGGAGATGCTGCGCTGGAGTCACTTTCTCGCCCTCTGCTCTGTTGGGCCAAGTTGCTTCACCTTTGTGCCTGCTTCCCATCTGCAGAGTAAGGTTAAGACCTAACTGTTGTATGATGAGAAAGAGATGTTTGTAATGTGCTTGGAACAAGAAAAGCGCTATTTTAAGTGCTAAGTGTAATTGAGTGTAAGAGAATATTGGTTTCTGACTCATTTGTTTAACTGCAAATGCATCAGAAATTCACGAGCAGATGAGATCTGGAAAATGTTTGTTGTAGATGGAAAGACGTCGTAGTAAAAAGCTGCATTAATTTGTGATCTTCAAAGTAGGACTCAGCAGGGCTAACAATAATGTTTATTTTTGCAAATGTCAGCTGGTTTACTTTTTTAAGAAGTTCCCATTCTGCTCTAGCCACTTGCTCGTGTCCTCGCTCTGTAGGTCTGTGTCCCCTCGGAGTGTGGCGTGCAAATGATTCAACATTTGATGTGACAGAAGGGTAAAGAGAGCGAGGGGAAATGGTTAGGCTGGTGGTGGTGAAGGGAATCTGCTGTCAGCAGAAGAGAAACTTTCTCCACTGACAAGACATCTCCTTTTGGAGACCCCAGACCAGGCACGCACATGGGTTCAGCTGTTCATGTGCGTGCCCCGTAAAGGTGGGTAGAGATGTCTGGTGGGAAGGAAAAAAGGAAATTGTAGTCTTCTGAAATCTCTCTCCCTTCCAGATTTCTTGTCCCTACAAGGCAAAATTATCACCATAAGCAACCAAGGGTTTTTTTACATATTGAACATTTTCTTACTCAGACTAGCAGTTTGGATCTCACTGCAGCCCACGGCGGAGCCAGACGCAATTTGTTGCTGCTACCATTATTTCCCCGGAGATTAATTATTGTAATTGTTTGCCAGTTCTTGAAAAATAAATTCAGAGCCGTGACTTATCTTGGCAAGCGTGCATACACATGCATGTATAGAAATTCTCATATGGTGTACGAAATAAATACAAATTATCTTTTTGGGAGGAGTGCAAGAGCATTATCACAGCAGCCAGGAACTGTTTTCAGTGGTGACCTTCAGCGCTCTGTGGAGCCGGAGAGGTTTTAAAGGTTTGGAGATCCCCTTGTGGATGTAAAGCAGTGACGTAAATTGTTGCTAAGTTGGGGTGCCAGCTGCTGCGAGTGATTCTTCAGAGGCCAACTGCTATGTCTGGATTTATCTGCGGTGACCAAGGTTTTTAGTGCCTCCCTCAGTGCGTTAAACAGGACTTTGTGATACAAAGAAGACTTTGAAAAACGTTTGCTCCTGTAAATGGAGGTCTGCAGCCAGACTAGCTTAGAATCGGTGCTGATGCAGCTTCCATTAATAGGACGCCTGCAAAATTTTGATCTAGAGGATGTCAGTAACCAGAGTTTTGGCTCTGGTGAAGGTGTTAATAGCAGGGTCTTAACGCGCTACCAGGAAACCGAGTTTAAAGGGAGACAGCCCGTATGGGGAGGCAAGCGCAGGTTCCTCCCCTCTCGCTGTGGTTAGGTAATTTCGGAGTATGAGGAGCGGTGTTTGCACTGCAGTGTGGTATTTAGCTTCTGGGTGCTAGATTTGACTCAGCAGCCTTTTCTGTTTGCAGCCTGCATGCTAACAAGGTGGTGCAGTGCTGCCTGCATGCGACTGCGTCGGTTTGACTCATTACAGCCAGTGCAGTCAATTCCCAAATAATCTGAAAGAAAAATGAAACATACAGCAAAACTGCTTACTTTTCTTGGTAACGTAGTTAAAGACAAGTTTGGTATCTTCTGCTAAATTATCTGGGTCACTAGAGAGCAATTCAAACCTTCATTTATTAAAGTGCTCTTTGCTCGAAATACGTTCTAAATTGCTCTCCACAAGGCAGCTTGGTTTTATTTAGCTTCATGGCTAAACAGATAAAAATATATTTCAACAGTAAGTCTGCATGCAGCATGATTGCAAACCTCTGAGACTTCTGCTTTCAGATATTCAAAAAAAACCCCATGAAAATACAGTTTTTAAAAGGACTGAGCAGTTCTGTAATTACGCCTCTTCAAGGATGCCCCAGCGTTGAAGCGGTTCCTCTGTTCTCTGGTTTGTCTGGTACGTTTGAGGTGAAACCAATTGCGAATGACAAGGGCTGGCATTTTCCTTCAGAAGGAGCCACATTCAAAAGTGATGCTCCCAAGTGGGTAGAGGTAGGGATCAGCAGCCTGGGCAGGGCGCTACATCGGGCTGTGTCTTCCTTTGCTGAAGCAGCCACCAGCCCTGGGTACAGGACAGACCCCTGCCAGCGCACCCACGGTGGCTACTGGCCCCCAGCCGGGACACGGGCAGGAGCTCTGCTCTGCCAGAGGTCTGGGAACAAGTCGCTTCATCCCTTTTGACTTGGTCGCTCATCTGCAAAAGAGGGATGATGATTACCTCCTTTGTAAAGTACTTTGGGATCTGCTGGAGATAAGTCCTTTTAAGAGAAGTGTTTCTCCTTTTTTCTCTCCAAGGCAGAGAGCAGTAGCGATCCCGCTGTTCCTGCCTTTGCACTGCAGTGTTGCTGCCTCCAAGGGGAAGTAGGAAATGATGGTGATATTGTGGTTGGAAACATAATGGAGAGCCACAATTTCTTTTTTTTTTTTTTTTTTTTTTTTTTCCTGTCCCACTCAATAAATTTACATGGTTGCAATGTGTTTTCATAGGCTGGTCTTCCAGATAATGCTGTAACACAACTTCCCTGGTTTCAACAAATTTACCCTAATCCAGTAACGCATTTCTGTGTCTTTCTAGATTCTGAGCGTTCCCATCTCTCCTCGTTCACTATGAAGTTGAAGGGCAAGTTTCATTCACCAAAAATAAAGAGAACCCCTTCAAAGAAAGGAAAACAAGCTGACCTGACAGTGAAAACACCAGAGAAGTCAGCGAACAAAGTAAGCAGACGAAGGGCGTGTTCTGTTAGTCTTGCTGGTTTCTTGCTTGCTGGTACTCAGTTCATCAAAATCCACAGCCCCGCTTTCAGTGTGTGACTTCATCCTCTGCAGAATTCTGCAGATTTTTCAGGGATTCTCAGGGTTACTTTATGGTTAGTTTTAAAAAGCGCTGTGTAGTATAAAATAAGAGCAACCAAGGCATGTACTTGCCTTTGGAGAGCCTGATGAGACCTCCTTCCATAAGCGTTTAAATATCTCATTATGGAATGTAGTTTATGGCCTGACACATCCTCCCCACATGCACACCCTATGGTTATGCTTCCAGCTTCCAAACAACTGCCTGGTTTTGGGGTGTGATCCTTTACAAAGCCCCAAAACCCAGGCGAGCAAATCCTTGAAGCTGGTCCAAAGATGTGCTCAGTCTCTGATGACATCAGCAGGGAGAGTCAAACAGATGCGTTCAAGCAGCTGCTGATTCCAGCACGCTGTTCCTCAGACCCGACGTACTTCAAGTCCTCTAAGAGCTGAGGTCACCCCTCTTTCCCAGCGCAAACCTCCAAGTGTTATCTCCTCTGCTGTTGTGACCCGATTATGTAGACTGGAGACTATCTCTGTAACGATACTGTTGCAGTCAGTTTTCAAGTATAAATCTAAGCTAAAAGTTAAGAACAGTCGAGGTTATTTATGATAATTCAAAATCTTTCCGAGTTGTTGTTGAAAGACTCATCCAATGTGCAGCGCCAGATGTGCAAACTTTTTTAGATTATCTCTGCTGAGGATTGTTGTTGTGTTATTGACAGCAGTCAGCAAGATACAGTTATCTTACACCGTGCGATATGCTTAACACCCAGAGAAGTCGCTGCAGGGCTGCCTAGCCCTGTTCTGCACTGTCAGGTGGAAGACGATGAGGCTTTTCTTTCCCAGGCTGTAGGGTCTTTTTTTCCCCAGGATGCTGTGGATATGCTTTCTAGGGAGCTGAGCACCCTGTATTGCTGACTGCTACTAAAAAATAAAAATTAAAAAAAAAAATCTGGGAGTACTCCTTGAAGGCTTTTAATTCCAACAATGTTTCAGGATGGGATATTGAGATAATTTAGAGGCCTCCCTTTAAGTTGATATGTGACCACATATTAAATAATTTAGAAAATGAAGAGCCCTTTTCAAAATGCAAATATAGCAAATATATGTTAGATTGTTAATAATAGGTGAAGGTTTTGCTTTTCTTTCTTTTCCCTAAAAAACAATGCAAGAGGACTTACTGATAAGGCATGCTGAACATGTAAAACCTTTTTTTTTTTTTTATATACAGGTTGAGATTTTTAATTGGGAAACAAAACACTTGCAACAATTCTTATTATCGTACGTGATTATTTAAGCCATGTACATTTTTATAGTGTAAAATATTGTTGATTTCTGTCTCATTCCTTATCTATTTTAATAGCTACTGTGCAACTAATCAATTATTTGGATGTAGTCAGATTGTCAGCTTTGTGGGGAGGGAGTGGAGAAGAGGATATGCCTGAATTGTCACCAGGTTCTCTCACTGGAGTACAGACATCAGTTGACAAACAGGAGATTTTCTGTCAGAAGACACACTTGATAAACCACATATCATCCGTTCCTCACCCTTAAGTACTTAAGATGCTATTTTTATACTCTTGAAGTAGATAATCACGGTAGAGCAGAAATAGCAATACTAAAAATTAATGTAAAATCACTAAGTGTAACCTGAATGTTATGTTCAGCCCCTGCAGACATCTTCTTCTCCTCTTCCCCTTTATACCTAGATGTGGACAATGTAGGGGGAGTTTTTTTCAGAGCCTCCTTTTGTCCCCTGGACCCTGTCTTTGATTATTATCCTAGGGCATACTGTAGGAACAGTAGTGTCCTCCAACACTGTATGCAAAATTATAATAGGTTTTTCACTGTCAAAATGCGGGGGGGGAAAAGGGACTGTTCAGCTTTTGTGATCAGGTGTATTCTGTACAGCTCACTGTAAGCCTTTCTGGGTCAGCTGTATCTCATACGTGATGTATTTGTAACGATTATTTAAGGGAAAACTTAAAAAATCATGCAAAAATATCTACGTGTGTCAGGCAGGCAGGGAAGTGGAGAGGAGATGCTGTTTTCCTGAATGTTAAGTTTATCTCATTTAATGCCCAAAAGGGCAACGGGTGAATCAAGTGGTCCTGCCGCTGTAGCAGTTCCCACAGTTCCCGATCTGCTCTCTCGCTGGGGTAGGGCGGCTGCTGGGGCAAGTTCACTTCAACTGAGAAATGAAATGAGAGATTAGTTCAGGACCTCTCTGCCAACCCAGAGGGATACCACTGCACGTTTACTTTGGCTTTAGGGACACACTAAAATGTTTGGTGAAAAAACTTAATATCATTAGTCTTATGAGGTGCAGATACTGGAATATATTAATATCCATCCATCCCACCAGGTTATTACTCCTTTCTCTAAGTTTACTGCTGCTGTTCTCAGGCCTCAGTGAGTAAAGTACTGAACATGAGAAACTTCAGCCTCGTAGCAACAACAGACGGTTATATATCTGAGCTCTGTAGCAGAACCTGCAATCCTGTGGAGGATGCGCAGGCTTTCTTCGGGTGTGTTTATGTGTGCATGTATGCACATGTACATACGGTACCTTTGGACCTCAGAAAGGGATTCATAAAAAGTGCTCTTAGGGAATGTCACCCAAAGTGCACAAAAAGGGCTGTGTCCCCAGTGGTGTCCAGTAGCTGGATTTGCATGCCTTGATGTGCTCAATGGAAGGATTTGTGTTTCCACTTGTCGTTCTCAGCCCAAACTCTGAGTCAAGCCCGTCCCTCCTATGTGCCAGGAGAGTGTTTAAGCTATTAAGTCGCAAGCCGTTCTACAGGAAACTTGTTGAATGAAATACATAAACAGCCATCAGAGCAGGAACTGCAATCCACATTTTTTCACTTCTGTTTGAGAGCTCTGACCACTGGGCCATAGCCATACTCATTCGGGGAATATATGAGCTCTCTCGTCCCTGAAACGTGTGGTCATTTCGTATGAAGTGCAAAACCTTCATGGGAAGGACTGAGCTTCTCCATATCCTGGAGTAAACTGTGCAGTGGTGAAAAATGGGAAATGTCCTTTTTGACATCAGCGAGTTGCCAGGATGCTCCTCAGCAAGGGAGTTTGAGGGGGCTGTGAGCTGCAGATCAGAACTTGAGGTGCCTGGCGAGCGATTTTGTCGAAAGTGGAAGCAGCAGCGGAGGTTGGGCACTTCCCAGATGAGATGGAAAATGATAGGGTGGTTTGCAGATCATGGATTGGGACTTAGAATTCTAAAGTTGGAGCTAGGTGGAACTTGGGACTCTAATCCTTTTATGCAACTGGCCCCAAATTGCTAACCAGTGCTGCCTATAAATTGTTCTTCCTAAAACCTTTTGGGCTGCTGGCCTGATTCTGCAGAAAAGCAGCAGTTTAACGGCTGACAAGAGTATGGGGAGCACACAATGCCCATAGGTCATTAATTCTTGAAGCTGAATTTACTGAGGAGATAATGGATGAAACCTGACTCTGCTAAGCTCTCTGCTCCTTTTCTAGCAGTGTTCAGTAGTTAATTTAAATCTCACTTAGGAACTACTTGTGGCATTGAAAGTCCTCCAGGCATGCTCTGGTAAACTTTAAAAAAATACCCCTGTCCAGAATGCCATTAAGATATCATGTATCACTTCTGAATTTCCTCTTCTGGTGTTGGTGATGGCACGGAAGTTGGTGACCACAACTCAGCATTTTTCCAATGAATTGTTCCCTTCTGCAACATTCATTCACTGATGCCAAAACTTAGCTTTCACAGTCTGTCCCCATGGAAAGCATGTGAGTTCCCATTTCCAGCAGCATCACAAAATGACTTAGGTTGGAGACTGATCGGGAAGGAATTTTTTATTTGTGAATGCAGAGACCAGACTGTAGACCACTTTCATACAAGTAGGCATATTGGAGTCAGCAGAATTACTCAGAATAATAAGGGTTAACAGCATGTAAGTCGTTGAAACTATCAGGGATGGGTAGAAAACTAGAGGCATCTGTTTGGATCGTTCTGGAGTTTGGAAGTTTTTCTGATTGGGGGGATGTCCTCTTTTCTTTTTCTCTTTCCCTTTGGCCGATGCACTGCATTTACTGATTAAAAAGACGTTTTGATAATGAGATGTGCTTAGGGACTTTGATCGCATCAGAGGGGCAACTCTACTAAAACCAGTAGTTGTTTCTTCCTTTCTTGCATTATCATTACTATCTGCACTTAGTATTTTTTTTTCTTTCACCCTCCCAGTTTGCTGTGTGGGTTTCAAAGCAGTGCCCTTCACATCATCAGTCACGTTAATCTTGCCCTAAAACTGATCGAGATTGGCCTTCAGTTTGGAATGCACATAATTCAGAAGGTTAAAGTGTGGGTGCAATCTTGCACTGACTGTTCTTTTGAAAGAGTAGTAATTCAGTCTAAAGGTGTTTGTGGTAGAAGGGGTTTTCTCCAGTCCTTTTGGAATGTACCTCATTCAGTGTCGCCATACTTCAGGTAAGATAAATTAACTTTGCTCTTAAAAATACTGAGGTTTTAACATCTCTCTCCTTTTTTCCTCTTCTTTAGAATGTATCATGGCTGGAGGAAAAGGAGAAGGAGGTCGTCAGTGCATTGCGCTACTTTAAGACTATTGTGGACAAAATGGTAGTTGATAAGAAGGTATTAGAGATGCTGCCAGGCTCAGCAAGTAAAGTGCTGGAAGCCATCCTGCCCTTGGTGCAAACCGATCCACGCATCCAGCAAAGGTAAGTTTCCGTCTCGTAAGGAAGGGTAAGAAACCTTCTTGGATTTTGGGACTGTGACAGACCAGCAGGTTCCCAGCTTCTCTCTTTCTTGTGTCTGAAGAATTGCGTCGTGCAGACGACAGGAAATGCTGCAGTGGCTAAAGAAGTGACTGCTATTTTTACTAATTATGTGGTAGTTTTCAAATGTAATTTAAAAGTAGATTCCCTGCTGTGAAGAAGCCCATGCTGTGGGAAGATAAAGCAAATCAGGATGGTTTCAGAGAGGAGGAAAGGCTGATTTTTGGCATAAACTTGGAAAATCATCATTTACTAGCAGGAGATTCTCCTCAAATGCTATGCTGTTTCTGCAGTCCATGATGTATCCTAAAAGCTAGCAAATCCAATAGCTTTTACCTGAAAAAGAGTTTATTTTCAGAGTAATCCCTTTCTGTGCTCAGTTTATCCACCCTGATATTAGAGAAATCTGAGCCTGCACTCTTGACTGCTTTTTTGGATTTTACTGGATCGGATACAGAACAGAAGTAAACAGATGTACTTCAGTAGATTAACCAGTCCAAGTTCATTCCTGTGTGCTCTCAACAGATTATTTCTTTTATGTTTTAACAGATTATGTGTATTATGTTTTCCCCAGTTAGACAGTGGGTTTGAAACCAGAAAAGTAGAAATTTGCCAAAGCAAAGCTCAGCATGGATTATAAGAATTTGTGGAGTTGTCAAGCCCTACAGATACAGCTGCTGTTCATCCCATAGATGCTGGAGCAATTGACCTACACAAAACAAGCAAACATCGTTGAATAGTGTGGAAAGAGCAAAATTAGCGGAGACAGACAAAAGCGCAAAACTAGGCAAAGAAATGCAAGTGTTTGGTTCCTGAAATCCTGCCAGTTTTTGTGCTGTTCCTATTTGTTTTCCTATTATCGCCAAAATCTTTGTTTCAAGATGCTTATTTCAATTCTGGTGCAAGAAAGGTTTATAGTATGGTTGAGACAGCAGCAGGGTGCCAAGTATTTTGCAAACAGAGATGTTTGGCCCTAATGCATAGGCCAGGGTTGTATCTGACTACCAAATGAAGGAGGCAGTGGGTAAGTATCTGAGCTGTGGCTGGGACAGGAGAGATGCGATTTAGATGAGATCTCAACAGAGCGATAGCTGTTAGAGTGGGAACATGCATCAGGCTTCTGGATACAGACACAGAAGTTTCTTCAGTTGCTATCAGGTTTCCCATGGCCATTAAATTCCTGACAAGCACCTGCTTTCACTTAATAAAAGAAAGAACAAACTTTCCCCTTACACCAGGAGAACATGTAAAATGTCAGCAAATATTTTTAGGATAGAACATGTTATCTTTATAGTCACTTGCTTTGATTTATTTATCTACTGGGTGTTCACTGGGTGATCTTTCCTTCCAAGAATATATTTGGAAATAAGTCTTAACTAAATGGTCTTCAACAGCAACAGTATTTCAGACAGTTCTATTCTTCAAGTTTCTTATACCCTGTCTCTTAGTAGTGAACTACTGCAGCCTTGACAGGTGGATATCCGTTATTTACCCTTATAAGCAGAATTCTCATAGTCAGTAGTCAATGGAGTCTTCCACACAGTGATAAGTCTCTCTTTCTGGAAATGGTATGTATTAAAGAACAGATCACATATGTCTGTTCTGCCTTGTTTAGCCTCACAGAATAAAAGGGGATCTGGCATTCTCAAAAAGCCGTGTCCTTTCGTCCCTACCTTTGCACTTTATTTCTTTTGAGTAGTGGCAGGGCCCAAAGGGGTCAATTTGATACCAAATCCCCCTCGAGAAAAGTGAGCAAGACTTGTGGCAGTGTGCAGGAAAGCCCTACAATTATTGTTGGACTTCTTTTTGCTTTAGGGGAAGCATTTGCATCAAGGAAAAAAGTAATTAAATCTAACTCAAAATGGGCTTTCAATTACTGCCTCCTTAGAAGGAAGCAGACTGAAGATTAATGGCAAAGAAATCAAAGCCTTAGAAAGAGAAGGGGGAGGGTCCTGTTTAGGAAGTATCTCCTACCAAGCTAATTTAATTTGAAATTAGAACAAATGGCAAGCAGCATACTTTAAAAAAAACAAACAAACAAAAAAACCCCAACAACCAAACAGAAAAGCATTTGCTGTTGTTTGTATCCCCCTGGTTGAACTTGACAGTAGTTCTTTCCCCAGTCCTGCAAACCTCATTCACCTAAATAATCTCATTGAAGCTTGTGGGCTTGATTCTCTTCTCACAGATAATGAAATTACTGGAGTTAAGCCAGTGTAAAATGGATACCAGAGAGAAATGGGAAGATTTGGAACACTTGTATCAGTAATGATTGCAAGATTACACCTCCTCTTATCTGTTTATGGTTTTGATGCAGTTTGAAATTGATTTAACTTTACAAAGAATTGTTGAAGCGTTGCCATCAGCAGTGCTGTTAACACACCTTGTTTAGTAATGAAGTAAGTGTTTTCAGAGTGGCCAGGAAAATGCCTCTGAGCAC
Source organism: Burhinus oedicnemus (assembly GCA_008921705.1). Taxonomy (NCBI): domain Eukaryota; kingdom Metazoa; phylum Chordata; class Aves; order Charadriiformes; family Burhinidae; genus Burhinus; species Burhinus oedicnemus. Next base: position 3,077,874 of record VFFE01007119.1, on the reverse strand, counting down.
TGTTGTTACAGTTAACTTTTATTTAGAGTTGTCATCCTTCCAAATTTTTTTTTTTCCCTTCAGAACAATAGCTTCAATTCTGTTTCTCATTAAAAACAAAACAAAGCAACACCCTTCCTCTTCCAAACCTGAAATTCATTCACTTCAATTTCTGTAAAGAAGCAGGTTTTAATTACGTGTTTTCAGGCATTATAAACAGTAGGGAAATGATTTGTAAAGGAATGAGTACAGTCAGCTCTCAATTATCTAAGACATTTCTGGGGAAAGTTAATAAGGAAGAAGGAAAGCATAGATAGTACTGAAATAATATAAATGAGACTTAAATACAGGACTTAAATATTTACCTTTGAAGTTAAGGCATAGGATGGACCTGTAAATTAAAAGGGAAAGCAGATTCTTTTTAGCATGGTTGTGTTAACCTGCAGCACAGATAATTCATTCTCAGTTAGCTGGGAATGAACTGCTGATCGAACCTTCATGTCATCCCATTTGGTGCTGGAGAACGGGAGAGCAACTGCAGGAGAGAAGAAACACGGGCTTTGTCACCTGCTCAACACAAATTCTGAATGTCAGAGAGGAACGGACAACAATCACGTTTTGAACAGTGTGAAACTGATTTTAAATCAAGCACTCTCGTAACATTTTATAGTATCTCCATAATTTCGTTTTGTTCTTTTTTCTCAACTCTTTCCTCCCCTCCCGTCCAGTTCTGCCATCTCATCCTGCTATAGCCGTGTGTACCAGAGTCTGGCCAATCTAATTCGCTGGTCTGATCAAGTAATGCTGGAAGGTGTGAATTCAGAAGACAAGGAGATGGTGACAACAGTGAAAGGTGTCATAAAAGCTGTTCTGGATGGAGTCAAGGTACATGAGATAGATACTGTAAATTATATTATATAAGGGATATAAGAATGTATTTTAGAAGAGATCTAGTTGAAAGAGGTTTTTAAGTGCAGGTAAAATATAAAGATCTTACTCTTGCCTTCAGTAAACTACCTCTTAAATCAGCTGCTCCGTAAGTGAGATGATCCTGCTCGGTGCGCTGGTTAAAGACTAGCACAAACAGTTTGGCTATTAGCGTGTGCTTCTGAAATGCTCACCCTGGCATTTGATTGGATTGGAAGAAACAATAAATCTTTATTGAGTGTTGTATTAAATTTTCAGCAAGTCATTCCCATTCTCCCAGTCTCCCATGCAGATTACAAGACAGAGTTTGCGTATTTTCTGTCGAGGCAAGATATAATGAAAACGCTTCCTCTCAGTGCCCACAGAGAATCAAAGACTCCAACTCCATCTTTTAACATAAATTTCAAGGAATTCGTCAGTGATACATCACCGCTTTCAGCCATCGGATTAGGGCGTGGAACAGGTGATGAGCTAAGCTCAATTTTCCAGAGATTAATTTTACATAACTAATGGGAACGTTTAACAGAAACCTTTGTACCCTTTGTGAGACCTGCTTACAGCGTTCCCTCCCTGCCCCACCCGGGGAAAGCTGTTGGCTTTCCTTCTACCTCCCGGTAAGCTTTTGGTACCCATTATTTCTGTTCCACAGGCTGGGCTGATGGCCACAGAGGCCGTTTGTTCAGCTCTCCTAGCACTGCAGTTCGAAGTTTGCTTGAGCTGGGCTCAGGGCACCAGTGGAGAGACCGTCATATCTCCTGGGAACCCTATTTTGCAAACTGTAGAGAAAGTTAAGCCTCTTTCAACAGCAGGGCTGAATTTAGCGGCAAATGTTTAGATCAAGTACAGAAAGAAGGTTGGGGTAGAGTTTTAAGACCTGTAGCAGGTGTTTCACCTGGATTAGTGTATCAGGAACAGGCATCTTTCACAGTACTCAAACTCAGCTTAGTTTTTCTTAATTGGAGCTGAATGCAAAAATGAAGTGGATCACATTTTCAGGACTCTTGATGTGGTGTTTGCATGCTCTGAATCTCTCTTTAGTGTTGCTCAAAAACAGATACTGAAGTCTGCTATTACTTATTGAGCCTTTTAAACAAATATCTTTGTAACAAAACATTCCTATCACCTAACGAAGACAGATTTTCCAGGATTATTTTGCACATTATGTCCTTTAACTTTAAGCTCCAGATTTGAAAAGTAAAGCCAGGCTTAAATTTGCACAGCAGGATGGAGAAAGAGAGTTTAGCGTAAAGTCTCAGCTGCTGTTAGCGTTGGAGTTCAGCAGCAATTTGCAGTATGTGAAAATCTGCGCTGTGGTATCCGAGCTGTAATACCCCAGTAAAGAGTGAGACATTGCTCTGCTGTAACTTAACGAATCTGCACAATCCCGTGGAGAGCCATCTTATCGCCGGATCCAGGATACGGTTGTGTACTCATTGCGTGAGACTTGCACACCCACTGTCCTTTCATGTTAAGTAATATTTAAACCCCCTGTACCTGTTGCCTTCCAGCCTAAGTAGCGTGCCTGTGCGGCTGGGTGGAAGGTGCCTGCTCTGCCGGCGCTGGGAGCCAGCCCAGGCTGGAAGCGATGCAGGCACATCCATCCAGCGCTAAGCCTGAGCTCTTGAGCCCCGCCGGGCGGCACAGCTGTATCAGTCTCTACTTGTTGTTAGACTAAAAGTTATTTTGGCCTTCCAGTTGGAGCTGGCTTATGTCTGGTCAGCTTGGAGCATGGTTAGAGCAGATGTGTGGCTGGCTGGGTAGATGCGAACGTGTCTGCCCATCAACAGGTCAGCGTTTGGAAGTGGTGTGCGCTCGTCTCCTACTGCATAGTGAGGAACAAGGTTTATTTTAGAAGGGCCAAGATCTGGAAGCAAAACTGAGAAGTCGGACACTTCTCTGCTGTGGAGAGGCTATTTTGGTTTTCTGGCAGATGACATCAGATCCACGTCCACATTTCAATGCTTACTTCCCCCTTCATTTTCAGAATTGAGTGTAAAGGAGTCGCTTGTTCACTTCTGTTACTTGCTGGTTTTATCTCAGGTTTTAGTGCCTTACTAGGCATATATAAAAAAAAAAAAAAATCCTTATTTTGATTACATAACTTCTTAAAAATCCATCTCATTTTGGAATTTCCAGCTTGCTGAAGTAGCATAAGTTTGTCGAGAGGCTTTAATTATCTCTAATTACTGCTGCAGGAATCTCTTTACTCGCTGATAAAGAATAGCATAATGTGCATCTGGCTTGGTTGTGCGCTGATTACCTCTGCGTGTACACTAAAGATCTTGGCTTGATTTTCAGACGCTAGTTCCCATTTTGGGGTTAGTAGAGAAGAGAATAAGTCAGAGTCCAGGGAATCTGGTGATATTTGTCGAAGTTTAGAGGAAAAAGTGATCCTCTCACATATTGGCAATCATATGTTGTCTTGGTGTCTCTAGTGGGAGGTGTTTGGGGTTTTTTTTCACAGCCACAACAGTTTGAATCATTCTAAAGATACTTTTGAGCCAAATTTGATTGTTTTTCTCCCGTATTGTAACCTCCACTCCTGTATGGTGGACAAGCATGTGTCCGTTACAACTGGCAAGGTAGAAAAACTGAGCACTTCAGCCCCGAGTGTCCGGGGCTCGTCAGCGCTGCAGCACAGCTGCCAACCACCGCAGTCTGCAGCACTGGCCTTGGCTCGGTTTAAGGTGTGAAACGTGGTGAAGAAAGGTGAGGAAAAGGAGGTGTTAACGTTTCCCTTTCTGTAGCCCTTTTAGGGGGATGTTTAAGGAATATTCTGGCTTTTGGTTTGAACGCTCATACATTTTATTTCCCTTATTGTGCTCTTACACATTGCGTGGTGTCGCTGTTCTTGCTGGCGAGTACCCGATAGCCCTGCAGGGTCCGACCCTGAGTCCGTTAAACTGCAGGAGAGTCTTTAGAAACCTCTTCAGCGACGGAAGCTTGTCCAGAGGGCAGGAAGGTGGCAATCCGTTGTGTCATAACTCACTCCTGATGGTGACTCGGAGCGTGGTGCCAGCTGCAGCCAGAAGAGTCAAATTGTGTCACTGTGAGATTTCCAAATCATCTGATTTACAGAAAAGCCTGGTTTGGGATTTGTAGGCTCTCAGGTCCAATGGTTGTTTTTCCTAGCGATGTTCTGTAAACTTTATAGGGGAATTTCTAAAGTCTAAAAGAAATAGCAAGTTTTTAATTAAGAATTGTTCATCCTGAAAGAGAGGATGAAACAGAGGAAAGTACATTTTTAAAAAATAGTTTCTGTTGAGTAACTGGGGACACTCAGCAGAGAAGTCTGAGGTCAATTCAGTATCTGTGTTACCACCGTAGTTCTCCTGTGATTGAAGGGCCTTCATTATTGTACTTTTCTATATACTCTGTAATGTGGAGCTGATAGATTGTCAAAAGCCCTGTCAGTCTGTTGCTCCTTCTTGCAGAGTATTTCCCCGTTGGGGGACATGGCCCTCCTTGGAGGTGGGAGCTGGCCAGGCTGGTCGGCTGTGGTCGACTTAGTGCTGTGCTTTTTCTCATCACTTCTCAGAACATGCTGTTCCTTGCCAGGGCTCTTGTCTGTCTGTCCCAGACAGGAACATCTTCATAGCATTAGCCCCCATGGACATCTGTAAGTGTGCTGTTTGTGCTCTCTCTTCCTTCCCCACATGTGGGATTTTCCAGGACAACTTCTGGAAAGTTGAGTGTTTTGTCATGTCTTCAGTTGACATGGTATAAATTATTTTTGAGCACAAGCTTACACCAAGTGGAACATCAAAACCAGTATCAGCTGTGGTGGACGCTTGGACTGTGTTTGCCATCCTTTGCACATCCAGTGCAGTACTTTATTCCTCTTGTGCCTGTGTGGACCCATGGAAGTTCAGCTTTAAATAGAGCCTTATATAAAAATACAAGAACTAGAATGTTTCTCTTCCTCGGAAGGATGAGGATGATGACATTCCAGTTGCAGTTATTGCATTGAGAGTGCAATAACAGTTGTTTCCAAGCTCAACAGACATGGACATGAAGATGATACCGGAATGATGACATTGTACTTAAGACTGCTTTAAAAAAAAAAAAAAAAAAATTAAAATCAATCCCATATAGTTTTCTTTGCATAATATGCTGGGAAGCCAATACTGTCAGGAAGCAGTGCCGGTTTTCCAGCCTGCCTGTAAGAGGGCACGTGTTTGTGAGCAGTGGATCTATTTGTCAGCCTCAGACATCCACAAAATGTTGTCTCCATCTTTCTGGTGTGAATGATTGCTGTTTTGACTGCTGGCAGACTTGTAGTTCAGGATTATCGTGCCCTTATCTCTTTATCCAGAGCTTTATCTGCCTATTAACAGATACACTACAGTAGTTCCTTCAATGATTAGGACTTCCATTGCTAAAATGTTAAAAGATGGCTTTAAGAGAAGCAGGCCTTTTCATAAAGGTGTTCACTATTTAATTTGCTGTTGGGCGTCTTACAGAAAAATTGCTTTTTGAAACAAATACATACTTGTTTAAAAAATATAAAGGAATTATTTAATTTTTTTTACTGGCTAGGTGAAGTACTCCACTGTGTAAGACTAATATTTATGTATGTAAAGTCAATTTGCCATTATCTAGGGTGACTTGGGGACTGGAACACAATTTGTGACGATAGAGGAAAGAGGAAGCACAGCAAAAAGACAGATATGTGGTTTTGTGCAGAATCCCCATACGGCCAGGGTTTGCAAACTTAAGTATGGTTAAACTAGTGGTGGGTGCAGGCTGCTCCTTAGAAGCAGTGCTGCATCGTTTGTATGGCTCTGTACCAGAATTACCAGGCTCAGCTCTGTCTGTGTCCATGCCATCGTTAATCCATAACCTGGGTAACTAAGAGTTTACTGCAGTAGCTTCCCTTTCTGTCCTAGGATGTTTGAGTGCAGCATTCAGCAAATAATGATTATTCTCTTTTTCTTCTCTCCACCCATCAGGAGCTGGTCAGACTGACGATTGAAAAGCAGGAACATCCCTCTCCCACAAGCCCAGTTAAACCCAGTTTACCAGCCTGTAAATCCGACAGGTGGGTCACTGGCAAGGAGTTCTTCTGTGTGCAGGACTAATATAGAAGGGATAATTTCTGGCTACTGATAGTTGAATTACAGCATTCACTTATTCTTCACAGAAGGTAGCGTAGTGCTTTTTATGTAGCCTCATGCATTACAGTGGGATCACTTAAAGAGAACAATATGCTATGATAGGGAAGGTACCAAAATCTGGCAAGGAAACATCATTTGGACATGGCACATGCACGTTGTATTCTGCATATCCATGGAATTCCACCTGCAGATGCAAATTATGCCTTCTGCTGTAGGTGCCTCTCATGATTTAAAATGTGTATTAATCTGTCAGCCTGCTACATTCCAGCTGTGTTTTATGATCTGCAGTCTGTATTTTGCTTGTTGCAGCCCATCAGAACTTCCCCTTACAGACCGAGAAATGGAGATCCTCAACAAAACAACTAATATGACTCAATCCAATGAGCTACTGACTGACTCCATGGATGAAGAAGTTGCACCTCCTAAACCCCCTCTGCCTAGCATTCGTGTGGCAGAAAACAGGTAATACTGGCCAACCAGCTGACTGAAAGGTACCAGTGGCTCTTACCAGCTTCTTGGTTTTTAAACCATCTTGGCAAAATGTGCACAAGAGAGATCACGAGGAGGGTTAGTGATGCCTCTGAATTTCCAGTCCTCCAGAGTAATTCTTCCCTGCTCCTGGACTCTGTTCATGACCTTGTGTTCTCTGTCCTGTTTTGAGCAATACCCTTCATTATCTGTGTTTTCCTTTCCTTCTTATTATGGGAGGATAGTGCCGTGCCCCGAGATCTATGCATGAGAGGCATCACGTAAATGCATAAGAATCTTATTTAAAACTCTGTGAATACCACACTGTACAGCAGCATCTTCTGCTGTTGTATCCAATGGGAGATGTTCTGCTACCCTCAGCTGGCAGTTACCAATCTGTCCTGCACCTCCTGGTTGTTCTGCATTGCTTATCAGCTTAAGAGTGAAAGGAGGCAACAGTGCGTGAAAAAAAATCTTTTACGTGGTTGTTCTTACCCTGTCCTACGAGTAACCACATGAAAGTGTCTATGTTCTATTTTGAGAAGGAAGAGAAAACCCCCAATTTGCAGGTTTTTGGGGTGTGTGTATCATGTTTTTCTTCTCTCGTACTGGCGCTGAGGAATGGTGTGAAAAATACATGCTGTGCTAATTTGAAAATGTGGCATCAAGGGCTGTGGCTGGCAAAAAGAATCACATTTCTATGTATTTTATGAATTCTCACGGGTTATATAAAAATTTCCTGGTATGTTCCAGGAACAGAATATTTGTACTCTTGGGAACCTTGCAGGCTTGATGATTACCAGAATTATGTGTCATTAGAAGCAAAAACTAAAAGTACAGTGGTTAAAATCTGACTAGTTACTGGTAATGTGTGTATCCAAAACAGATTCATGTCAAAACATGGGCCCTCACAGTATACATGGTAAGAGCAACGCTGACCATCTTGTTCCCTGAATCATAGAACCATAGAGTGGTTTAGTTTGGAAGGGACCTTGAAGACCATCTAGATCCAATGCCCCTGCCCTGGGCCAGGACACCTCCCACTAGACCAGGTTGCTCAAAGGCCAGTCCAACCTGGCTATGTTCACCAGGAGAGTAAAAGGGCAGAAAAAGAATTTTCCTGTCCTGTAAATTTTTAAAACTTTGAACGCTTTTCAAGCCTGGAAGGTTTGAGGAGGAGGGACTTCTGTGAATGGAAACAATACTTGGGTCAACTAAAACACTTAATTTGGATTTTCACCACTTTTATTAAGAAATAATTACTGTGCTAATTAGCTTCATTAAAAATAATTTTTAAAACAGCAATTGTTTTTATTTGAGAAATACCAACTATTTCCCAACCTTAAAAAATAAGTCACCGAACAGGATCTTACCTGTGAGAGTATTCTTGAATTGACATTTGTTAGTGGATGTGCTTTGCTGAATAGCTCCCGGCCAGCTTTGGATGAGAACCTGTGAGCTTCGGAGCCTGGCAAGTCAAAGGCTTTCTGGAAAACAAGCTCGTGAAGCCTCTAAAAGTATTTTTGCTGGAAGAGTAATGGAAGTTATGCCTGTTGTGTCTTGCAGCCCTCCACCGGCGTTGCCCCCTAAAAAACGGCAGTCGGCACCTTCCCCAACCAGAGTGGCAGTTGTGGCTCCTATGAGTCGAGCCACCAGTGGGTCCAGTTTACCAGTTGGAATCAACAGACAGGTAATGGCGTAACCCCTTTGTGAAAGCCAAGGGAAGTGTGCTGTGAACTGTAGCAAAAACTCAGAGAGATGCTGTGACCGGCAGCCACGCAGTTCCCTGCACGCCGCTGCTCGTCCCAAACCGCCCCGTACAGGAGAACTCTGGAGCGGGAGTTTTAGTGGCGGGAACATCAGTACAATAAAGAATGTGAACAGCTTAATTTTTTTTACAGTGTTGTTGGAGTTAATTAACAAATTGCTACAAACTTTGTTGCCTGGAGCTGTAGCAGAGTGTGAGGATGTGAGCGGTTGAGTGTTGCCATGTCGAGTAGACGAGGGTGCGGAGTGGCTGGCTGAGCTTACCGAGATCTCGCCAGCGTTTACTTACAGGCCAGAGAGCATGTGGCATATTGAGATCAGAAGTCTGTATTCATCCAGTCACAATTTAAAACATCTTTTAACCCAACCAGTAGTTTGAGCAACTGCTCTGACCACTGCTGGTGCTTTAGGGAAATTTGTAAATTTTCTGGTAGAAAAAGGGAAAACTTGGGACTGTGTGTGTTAATCATACTCCATCGCTTGTGCTAGTCTGGTGTTTATGAGATTGTAAATGGCTGGGTTTGCTTCACACATTCAGGAACTTACTAACTCAGCAGTGAGGACCTGAATCATATTAAATTGTACCAAAATCAAATCTTGTCCTCATCCCCAAAGCCTCACCGCTGGCTTAGGGAGCCTCTGCTGTCAGTTGGCTGACCCAGGTAAAGCCGTGGCAGTTCTTCGGTTACTAGTACAGTCACACTTGGGCTGTTTGGCAGGAGTGGGAGTACTTGAGGGGTTCACTTGCAGGTTGATAAGCTTGAGATAATTTCCAAAACAGAAATGTAGTCACAGGCACAGAAAGTTGTATCTCACTATAGCTTATTTTTCCCTTTGCGTGCACCTAAGCTAGCCAAATATTTGCTAAAGCCCCAGTTATTTAATGAGAAGTCTTGCAGTCTGGTTACCTAGTATCAGCGTCTTGACAAGCAGTCATCGGCCGTGTGTAGCAGCGAGGAACTCGGTCATCTTCTCAGTGTCTGTGAAGTCCACTGTGGGTCCCAGCATGCCCTGCCTGGAAGCAAGAACACACAGAGCTTGCTGGCCTGGGCCCTTTACCAAATCAGAGGTTTTCTGTGGTCCTGACAAGCTGGTCTAACTAGAGAGGGCGAGCAGCACTGATCCTCTCCCCTCCCGGTTTTCTTAATGCAGCTGTGAGGTGTTTGCTTCTTGACCTGCATCTTGCTTGCTAGCGAGCTGCCAAGAATGACGGTGATTTGATTTTTTTGCTTAAGGATTTTGATGTTGACTGCTATGCCCAGAGAAGGTTGTCGGGTGGAAGCCACTCCTATGGGGGAGAATCTCCTCGCCTCTCACCGTGCAGTAGCATCGGCAAACTCAGCAAGTCTGACGAGCAGCTTTCTTCTCTGGACCGCGACAGTGGTCAGTGCTCACGCAACACAAGCTGTGAAACGTTAGGTAAGTGGGGGGGGTGTCCAGGGCCGCTAGAGGAGCCCCCTTCACTCTCGTTTGGGAGCTGTCATAGCTGTGATGCAGAAGTAAATGGCTTGTGCTTGCAACTGTCATCTTGTAGTTGCTGCAGGCAGTTCTGTGCAGAATTATATTCTGTCAGATGGGAAAAAGCCCAGGGGAATGTGTTTCCCAAGCTATAGATGATTGTGTTCAAACTCAGTTCAGCTCTCAAGTGGAATGTTTTGTTGGTTTCAGCCTTGTCTGCAGAAATGACAGTTCTGGTAGACTGAAGTGATGTTGTTTCTACGTACTAGGAAAGAAAAATATAAAGGTGAAACATAAATAATCTCTGCAATGATCTTCCTGTTGAATTTTTGTTACTTGTTTGCTAGTGTAAAGAAATAATGATAAGAGTTTTATTAAGGCTGGATGTTACAGAAGGTGTAGCAAGATGGTCCCTGCTGCAGGGAAGTGCCACTCTGATTAAATGAACAGATTAATTAGCTGATGGAATGGGAGGGGCAGAACAGAGACGGGCTAAACAGTAAAAGAGAGAAACTAATGCATCATTCTCCTGTCCCCTCTGTTTAACCAGATCAATCGGATCACTATGATCCAGACTATGAATTCCTGCAGCAGGACCTCTCGAACGCTGACCAGATACCTCAGCAGGTGCCAGGTATCCTCAGCCCGTTGCCAGAGTCCTTGGGTGAATCTGGCTCCCCTTTCCACGGACATGCTTTCCAGCTCCCGCAGGGCAGCTCTCCTCCGCTGGAATTCTGCAGCCTCTCGGGAGCAGCGCAGCCAACAGAGACTCCTCCAGCTTTACCAGAAAAGAAGCGGAGGAGCGCAGCCTCTCAGACTTCAGATAACTCAGGCTGCAGGGTGTCCTATGAGAGACACCCTTCCCAATACGATAACATCTCGGAGGATGACCTGCAGAATGCAGTGTCTGTCCCATCAGTACCCTTCACGCCGTTTGCTGCTGTTTTGCCTTTCCAGCAAGGAAACTCGTCAGCACCAGTTGAATTTATTGCTGACTTTGCTGCTCCAGATTCTAACAGTGACCCAGAGAAGCCACCACCTCTGCCAGAGAAGAAAAACAAACACAGTAAGCAAGTTTTTGTGTTTGGGTTTTACTTTTACCTTTCCATTTCCTTGTAGTTGTCGTCCTTCTGATGACCACTAAGTAATGGTGACCCCAAGGTAATGCCCTTGCTTATGTGCGGCTGAGTTTCAAAATCAGTTAGTGTCAAAGACATGGAAGGGAAGTGTCCGTCCTTTCGTGAGCAGGGAGTGACTCTTGGAGCCAGGAACAATCCAGGCCCAGGGCAGCTGGCATCACGCAGCATCTTCATTACTATAGTGAGACCATTTTACTTCTCTTTTTACCTGCGTGAGCCTCTTTGAGATGCTCTGCCTTGCCGATCTTTCTGGTTTATCCTCCCTTTTTATGTCCATTCCTTCCCCCCTGCCCCCATTTTATGAATGTTTTCCCACTGCAGAAAAGAATTGAGTACTCTCCAAGAGCTCGGAGAAAGGGCTGCTTTTCTGTCCAAAACTGAGCATTGCCAGAACAGTTATTTGGCAATAGGAACATCGTCACCCACATAGCTGTGCAAGACAACACTATTAACCTAGTGTCCAGTACTGCTCTTTTGCTACGGGATCTCATTTCCTTTGGATCCCTAAGAATTTCCCGCATCGTTAAAATGAGCAGCCTCTAAATGCGAAGGCTCGCCATCCCCCGCCAGACTTCTGGCACACCAGTACTGCCTGTGAGTCAAGCTCACAACCTTATTCTGATTTCCTTAATCTTCATGGCTGAAAACATGTGAAACCTCTTGCCAAAAAAGCAGCCATACTGATCCTCCGAGGACGGCTGTGGACTACATAGTGAGATCCAGCAGATATTAGTTTATTAGTCAATGTTAGTTTACTAGTCACTGGCTTGCTTTGCAGTTGTACGTTGCATGAGGAGGTAGCGTACGCAAGATCTGGATCAACAGCGTTATGCTGTATGGCTGGCAGCCCAAGTGAAGAGCTGGTTCGAAAGTGCTGAGTTGGCCTTCTGACTCATTTCTGCAGTTTATAGTCTTTTTGCTGAGAATAAGGTGGAAGTGAGATCGGTGTGTCGTGCGGCAGGGTCAGTATTCTGTCCATTTCTATGATAGTTTACTGTGCCAGTCACTTTTTTTAGAAAGTGTGTTGGCCGAAAGCATCTCCATTATCCCTACCTAAGTGACCAGTCCACGTCGGTAACCCTCTGGGATTTTAATCAGACCACAAGGCTTGAGCCACCTGAAAGGGAAGGTCTTGTAGTTCAGTGTCCCCGTATGCAGGAAATCACTTTTGTCCCTCTCTGGTAAGCAAGCAGTTAAAAGACACCGAAAGCAGCTGTAAAGGAGCTTAGATGTTTGTCTGTAGACAACAGAAAGGGAATAAATGCTGGGACAGGGCATAGCCAGGGTTGGTTGTTATGGCTCGTGCTCTTCAAAATACTTGCCCGCCATACCAGCTGCAAGGGGTTGTGATACAGAGACTCCTTACTCTGGGATCAGGTCCTTGTGGGCTCTGCATATTAATAATGAGAGCTGCGGCCAGGTGGGTTTACACCGTGCGGACTGGGGTGGATGCAGGGAAGTGCACCTCTGTACACGTAGGCAGCTTTAGTAGGGGAGACGCCTGTGTGAATCTTGAGTAAGAGGCAATTTGACAGTTGAAAGAGAGACCTGAGCTGTTTGCTTTTCTCTTTAAGCCTCACGTCTTTGTTTTCTGTTATCATATGAGATGTCAAGGAGTTACTTAAAAACAATTTTAAAAGCTATCTTGTCTTTTATTGCCCATGCACCTTTTAACCTCAGTACCAAGGCCTTGTACGTGAATTTTCTTTGCTGTTAGAATAGAGTTAATTGTCATCTCTCATGTGACACTATCAGAAGCTCTTGGAGTATTGATCAGATTGCATTGTTAGGAAAGGTGGAAGCTGTTATCTAATGTGTTGTCAGCTCTGATGGTTTGATAAAGCATCCTTGCTGCAAAGCTTGTATTACTGTTTGGGCTGATACCTTGCTGCTGCTGATTTTTTTTTTAATTGCATTCATGTGACACTGAGAACTTGTTTTAGATTGTCTTTACTCCAGAGTATATCACACCACAGATCTGTGGTTGGTTGTTTTACTTTTATTTTCAGCATTAAAAAGGGCAGTAAAACATTACTCAGGCTGTATGGTAGCACCCAGGATTTTTTTGCCTGGAGGCTGATGCATGTAGATATTCTTGTGTAATCACATAGGTGAGGCAGTGCTGCTGCCACAACTCCAACAAACTCCTGGGATCCAGAGGAGATGCATGAATTTATTAAAAAGATCTAGAGCTGTCACAGATGGGACTTGGTTGTAGTCACTTTGTTGCGGGTCGCTTTTTGGTAGTTGGCAGAAAACACAGCAGAGACTTTGATGGTCTTTTAATTGATAATATCCAGCAGCAAATCCTGCTTGAGTTAACCATGTGTATTGCTGTGAGCCGTGCTCAGAGGGACCTCCAAGAGTTGACTTCTGTATAATTTAAACAGAGGAGTGATAAGCCTTTTAGTCTGGCATGAATTATTGTTACTTTACTGAGCTGTAAGAGTACATGTGACTGTGCTAAGGGCAAATTACTCCAGACTTCTGCTTGAGCACCAGCATCATGCTCCTGCTGTACACAGACATGGAGCAGCTTCTGCCATGAAGAGCCCAGAGTCAGAAATAACAAGATCCTCCCCCCAAACAGCTTGGAAACTAGCGGTGAGGCACTTATTCATGTTTCCCTCCCTGTCACTGGGAACAAAATGCAGCCTGGTGCCCTGTAAGCAGCTGGTATTTAACTGCAGGAACCATGCTGAGGGCAGTCTGGGCTTAGCCAGCGGATAATGCGAGCTCTTTGAAAAACAGCTCTCCTCCCGGAGGTGACAGCAAAGACTGGCTTAGTTGACCTTGACTTCTCCAGTGAGTTGATGTGCAGTATAGCTTAAGAATTTCCATTATTTTGGCACTTGTCCATGCACACAAATCTGTTGCGCTTGTTCAGGGCCAGTTGTAACGCAGGCTGCTGACACGGCGCCAGGAGTTGGGCTATAGACCTTCAGTGCGTCCTCTGTTTTACTTCAAACCAGGACAAGCGGATACTGCCGTGCCTTACCTATATTGCAGATGTGCTTTATTGCTGATAATCTTCTAGCAATTCCTTGCAGACCCGAACAACCACTGGTCCGAGGGTGTTTCCCTGACAAGAGGTTGGTTGCTTGCTCTCTCTCTCGCAGCTGAGTGCCACTTCCAGGACCGGCGGCTGCTCTCCCCATCTGCAGAGCTCTGGCTGCATGGCGAGCAGTACTTGTGACTTCTGCCATGTGGACAGAACTGGTGTGTGCTAGAAATCCCTGAGCAGCTTTAGCTCCTTCAGAAATGACGGCCAAGGCACTGCAGGCAGGTTGCTGGGAAGGTGTTCCTAGCCTCAGTCTGAGATTTTTATTTCAAATATTTTCTGTCTGGGTTCAGCACTGACATACGCTGGGCATGGTACTGTGATGGGAGAGGTTTCTCTCTCTCTCACGCCTCCCTTCTCTGCTGGGGTGCTGCCCTGAGACTGTGTCGCTCCACCCCGGCTGCTCACCGTGGAGGTTGCAGCCCCCATCTCTCCCTCTGCACAGAGTCGCTGCGGGGCGCGCAGCCTGATCTGCACTGGTGATGTAATTTCCCATCTGCTTTTTAAATTTCTGCCTTGTTAAAAACCACAGCAGAGAGGGAAAAGGGGATGGAGGGAGAGAGGGGAGAGAAGACCCTTTGCAAACAGCAGTCTCAGGAGTGGTCCTGCTCCCTTACTGTCTTGCAGTGTCCATTTTAATTTGCACTCTGCAGTCTCTGCTCCTGAGCCAGGTTTGTATTTCACCATCCCAACTGTTTTTCACTTCACCTAAAAACAGAAAAGACGACAAAGTAGAAGCAGACGTGCTCAGCCGCCCTGGACTAGTTGTAACAAGCAAGGCAGGGGAGCTGCCATGGCGATGGGATGCATTAGCCTCATAAAGAGCTGCAATAAAAGAGCTCTTCATTATTCCCTTGCAGATTGAGTTAAGGCTCTCCACAGCATTCAGGCTTACTACCTTAAGTTAGAGTAATTTAATTTTACGCAAGTGTCTAATGGGATACCCTTTTCGCCAACACTTCCCGAGTTGTAGTGTCATACAGATGTCTGAACCCAGGAACTCACAGCACCATCCTGAGTGTTGTCTTCAGGTGTGGACAGTGAAGCACTGGTTTTGTAGGTAACCACACGAAGAGTTGGCCTGAATTAGAATGTCTGCTGCATTATACCAGGACTGCTAGACCTGACTTCTTGGCTTTTGTCCTACTCAGCTGATGAGCTCTCGAAATGCAGTCTTTTCCCTCAAGCTCTTGTCCTCTACCCTTCTCCAAGGAGTCTTGATCCTTAGTTCACTTTTGCTGCTAGAGAATTATCTTTCATAAGCTTTTGTTAGATCTTATCCTCTAAAGTTGTAGTATGATACCAAGGCATTTTTCAGGGCACAGATGTTAATAGGAGTACCTTAGTCAACTGAATCACTGATATTTGAAAACAGTATTTTAGCAATTCTTTATGTTCTACATCGAGACTCCTTCACCATGATTTCAAATAAGAGAATATTGCCAGAACGTGCTTCTTTTCACTGTTGGGACTCGGGCTGAAATTCACGTGCATGAGCAGATTTGATCTTGGCTTTAACCTGAGTGCCGAGAGCAGCAGGTGAGCGGGCACAGACACACACCGACACGCCTGTGCGTGCCGTTTGAAACCTCTGCCACGCTCCCTTCAGAGGGGAGGTGTCTGAACCAGCGAGGGTGGTGACTTACCTCTGCGAAGCTGTGCTGGGAAGGCAGGAGGGCAGCTGGGCGAGGACGAGGAGCGAGGCTCGGGTAGCAGGGACTGTGGGAGGTCAGAATTTCAGCAGCCTTGGCAGAGCCGTGCAGGAGCTGGCAGTACTGCGGGACACGGACAGGTTGTCCACTGGCAGCACCGTGTGGGGTCACAGGATGGGGACGGCAGCTGTTACCGGTCGGCATTGAAATCCATCAGCTGAGGTTTCCTGCGCTCTGGTTGCCGCAACCTTTGGGGTTTTTTTTTTCTTTATTTTTTGGAGGAGAGCTATCATTCTGTGGGAAGGGGCAGCTGTGTTAGCTCCATTTCTAAATAGAGTTTAAAATATTAGAGGAAATCTGAAAAAAGGTGCAAAAGACAGGTGCAAAGCGACTCCTTCCTGCCAGCACATTTGCACGGCTGCATCCTGTTTGAAATAGGCTGGCCCGTAGAGCTGCGTTGGCAGGTGAACAGAGGGCTTTGCCTTGCAGCTAGTGTGGGAACCAGCTTCACGATGTGTGAATACTGCATTGTGGTCGTTGTATTTATAGCTTTCACTGAAGTCATCCATTCATTTCAGCTGTACAACTGAAATGCCAGCAGAAGCTGAATAATTGCCACCTAATGACCAGATTTACAAAAACTGACAACTGCTTATTTATCAGGAAGAAGGGAGGAATGATCACAGAGTATCTTGTGCATGACAGCATATTTGCAAAAAGGCCTTGGTTAGTCTTTTTTGTGACACTTAAATACATCTGTTGCTTCTGTTCTCAGGTATATAGAAGAGAGTTCTTATTTTATTTTACATTTATTAAGTACACTTCTGATCCTTAATAATTCTGGGGTTTTGTAGTAGTCTTTCTATGACACTGGGTGACATTCTCCCCCTCCAAGGCTAAAATATTGCAGCAGTAACTAATCCTCCATCAGAGCTGCGTAGGCAGACCTGAGTGGGTTTTTTCATAGATTTTGGAAGGATATTGTAGAGATGGAAAGGTCCTCTAAATGAGATTTGATCCCAATTTATATTTCCATTGAACCACATCTCAGAAATGCTTTTGAATCAGTTGGAGTCAAGAATTAGAGATTATTAGATGCTTTTAAAAAGGGATGGTAGCAAAGTGTGTTGGATTAGAGCTAAGGAGGGAGGAGGGCATGGTCAGTGGCACTTTTAAAAGGTAAGTCTCTTGCCAGCATTAGCAGTGGCATACAGATAGCTGAGGGAGAGGTACACGCAGTCTCTCAGGTGGGTGTTCTCCGGTAAGAGTTTTATCAGCTTGCTAGAACGGAGAAGGGCTGTAAGCCTCCTCGTTCTGGAAATCTTGCTGACTACAGATATGAGACTTGTTATAGGCACAGGAATTATAGATTTATTGTCAAGGTTGCATCTTTGTGCAAGGTGATTTGTGGCTCCTAGAAAGCAGACTGAAGTTATTCTGTTTCCTTTGGTGACTTTGGGCATTAGCTGTTGAGGAATATTCTCAAAATTGCCATGGGTTACACGGGGAAGGGATTTGGGCTAAGCATCAGTGAATCAGATTTCTCGAGTAGCTGTTTGGAGATCTCACTGGTTTAAGCAAAACTGTTGCCAGATATGTCTGTAGCCTGTGATTATGTTTGCTGTGCGCTGGCTTGCAGGACGGGATATTCAAATCCTTTCCTGCAAGGAGGATGGCAGCTGACTGTGTGAGCTACCTGTGAACACCGCGCAGATGCCTTGCTGCTCCCGGCCTGCAGCAAAGCCCAAATAAGAGTGGCATGGCCTTACTCTTACTTCATTTTGAGAAAGCCTGCTTGTTGCAGCTGCAGCACGTGGACCAGGAGCAGTGATGTGACCTTTTTTTGCAGTGACGGCGTATATGCAGTTTGTAGAAGACTATTCAGAGCCGCAGCCGTCCATGTTCTACCAGACCCCTCAGAACGAGCACATCTACCAGCAGAAGAACAAGCACCTCATGGAAGTCTATGGCTTCAATGACTCCTTTATCAGCTTAGACCCCTCTCAAGATCTGGCACCTCCTCCTGCTCTCCCACCAAAACAGCGGCAACTGGTGAGTGAGATCCATGGTGCCCTCCCCGGCAGGGCACACCAGCCTCCCAGGAACAGCTCTGTTCTTGCTACCCCTGTTTCTGACAGGCCGCGGTGGTGGGAGGATGTCTCGTCGGTGTTACCACATCATGCTCCTTGTCATCTTGTTAACATGTTTTTAGGCATTTTGCGTCATCTACTCTGAGCTCCCTTCTAACCCCACGCTCAGACTGTTCACCATAAGCACCGAAAGTCCCAAAATGCCCTAAAACCGAAACGTTAGTCTTCCACATGGCGTGGCTGAATCTGTGCCAGACTACAGGCTTGTGTAACAACAACTACTTTGAAGATTTTGACACGCTGGGCAACGCGATTTTCAGGAGATTGCTGCACTGTTGTGCCCAGTGCTGTTTTGAAACTGTTGTCAAGGATGCCACTAATAATAACCATTTAAACATAATAACTGCTTTTATGGCTCAGTCTTTGCCAGAGCCGCAGAATTTTGGTATAGCCATTATTTAACTCCTGCATGTTTTCTCCATGTTAGTCCCCTTGTGTGATTCAGGATTTTACCTGTTTTTCGGTGTTCCGCTGGCCCTCCCAGTCTGCCACCACAAAAAGGCACATCTACCAGTGTATGTGTGTTGCGTGGTGGGTTTAACAGTACAGCGAGTGCCATTTTCCACGTGGGGGATGAAATCCTGGCCTCAGTGATGGCAGCAGGAGTTTTGTTTCCAGCCTCAGTGGAGCTGGGATTTTGTTCTATTTCTTTTTAAGAGTCTTCCTTTCTTTTCACTTTTTTTAAACTCCAACCTTGGGAGTTTTGTTTATATTAATTATCTGATTTGCTCTATTTAAAAAAAAAAAAAAAAAGGCATCTTTTGCGCTGATGTAGCTAACTTCAATTGGCCATGGCTTTAAAAGAACAGGAGGAAATGTGGGAACAGAGCTGTCTTACCATCATGAGGGCGACTGTTGCAGTATTTCTTCATGCTATCTGTGCTAAAGTGTGACTGTCCTAGGGTGTTACTTTTTAATCGAATGGGAAAAGCAACCGAGAACTCTAATTTTGGGATTTGTGTTACTACATTCCTGTGATGCAGGCAGGAGTCTTAAAAAGATAAAGTAACATTTCCAGCTAAGCTAAGCTGAGTATTATGCATTACTGCTTTGTGGGATGAGACCTTAAACACCAGTGTCCTGTCTGCTTTGCAGAGACGCTGAAGAGTCTACAGAACTCCTCTCTGAAGTATCACGGTCTGTGGTCCCCTTGTCAGTGTGATCCATGCACTGTCACTGGCACCTTGTAGTCCCTTGCCCTACCTCCTCCTAGACGTAGCTACACCCTAGTGATAGTTTCCAGTGGTGACTTGGTCTACATGATCATGAGAGAGGGTGTATAAAGCACAGATTTACCGTAGTCATTGCACAGAAGGAAAATTCTGCTTCTTTTCTGAATTTGTTAGCTGAAGCAAAGCATTTCTTTGCTGCCCTTTAATCATTACCTGGGCAGCCAAGTTGTCACTGGTTTGCCCACTAGGCATTCTTGTAGTCTTGCAAGCTGATACCATCAAGGTGTTGCTTGCAGTTCCCCTGAAGCGAAGGTTTCTTCCAGTGCAGCCTCCCACCCTTACCTTCATGTTGGGAAAGTGATGCAAGCAGACGATAGCTTATTCAACAATTGCTGTAAAAGCCACGAGACTCTTGTTCCTCTGCTCCTGCTGCCGTGAGAGTTTCTGCAACAGCAAATCACACAGGCATCAGCTGCTCTAGCAGTAGGCAAGTTTTGCTGGTTGGACTCTGTATAAAATAATAATTAGGAAGTCCTTTCTTGTGAGCTTCAGATCTTATTTATGAAACAGTCATACGTTATATTCAACGAGTCAGAGCTGAGAAAACCTAGATGTACCTTAGCCTCCCTCATGCTCCTTACTATAGTGGAATTCAGGAGAAATTCCTTGGTAGTATTTGCTACTTAGTGTAATATTTCCCTCTTGTGCAAATGATATATCATTTTGGATTGGACTGAAAAATGGCTGGACATCACTGTTTTCCAGTATCTCAGCAGTACCAGTGAGGCCCTGTAGATCACACTGGAAAGACCAAGTTCCCAGTCTGCGAGTTGCCACAAAAAAAATAGTAATCTGCAAGAGTCGGCTGCTGAACAGCTCGAAGCAAGAGCCAGTTCCTCCTCTGGGCATCTGCCCCCCACGCCATGGGGAAAAAAGGGCAGGAGGGACAGCTTGCCTCTCCCCGCAGCAGCTGTCCAGGGGTGAACTGGAAGGGGGAGGCGGGAGTTTATTTTTAAGGGATTTGTGAAACAAAGACGATTTGAGCTGTGATTTTTGTCAGGCCTCTTGAGCTCAAGAAAGGCATATTGGTGTGTCTGGCTCTGAGGAACTGTGTGAATAGCTGTTTGTTTAGCAAGCCATTATATGCATTGTTTTACGGTTAGCATTTCTTATCCTTTATTCATAGCCTTTTCTGTGCTCTCTTTCTTTGTGTCTTCTGTCTCTTGCTTTCTTCCCCCTCTTCAGCAGGCCTCCCATGCTGCCTCTTCTTTCTCTTCTGTCTCCTACTGTGTCCAGCAAACTAAAGTGCCCTTCACCCCCGAGGACACCGGTGCCACTCAGGGCCTCACTATGTCAGTCTCTAACTCCTTTCTCAACCGGCACAGCTCCTTTCCTGTGCATTCGGTGAGTTGCTCTCCGCACTTTTAACACGTTGTGCGTATTTGTGTCGGTGAAACGCTTGTGTGCAAATTCCCTGCTTACGCTCTCGGTTGCAGGTAAAGGTGAAGGTTCTTTTGGGGGCTTTTGAACTCATGTAGTAATCGACCAGGTGAGAAAAACTGTGTTTAAATCTTACGAAATGCAGCCCACGGGAGTTGTGGCTTTCATTGCTTTATATACACGTCAATATTGATATTTGTGGCGAGGGACTGGCGAAGGAGCGCTGGCCTGTGTGCCCAGGCACACCGTTGACCTGTGTGTTCCCCAGGCTGCCCGTTGGAGCTGCAAAGTCTTTTTGTTCCGCTGCACAATGTCAGCGATGTGGATGAGTCGATTAAAGGCTGCGGTGTGAGTCTGGCCTTTGGAGAAATAATGAGATGCTGTCCCCAAAATACATGGATTTAGTCAAATGTATGGAACAGTGGCTGCAACTCCTTAATTACTTTTTTTCTAGAAAATGGCCTCTACCGGATCTTTCATCTCGTATTTGCTTGTCTGCTTCCTTTCACATCTCCGTGGTCCCAAACAAGCTCAGTAAGCTCGTATGGTTTGCTGGCGAACGAGCAGGGTTTTCTCTCCTACAGCCCTTGGGGGCAGCCTGAAGAGAGAATGGCAGGAGGAGCTGGAATGATTTAAGCCCGAATAAGAATAATCTTAGTGCACTGCTTAAATCTGTGATCAGCTGCTTAAATTAAATGGTAGTAATAACAAAGTGTTAATGAAATGAAATTAAATCTAACCATGGGATTCCAACAGCTCATCGGTATGGGGCTTGTTTGCATGTAAAACTATGTGGTTATGCTCTGATTGCTGTGTGATGACAACTTGAGAATAGGCTATTTTTTAACAGTGACCTGGATGTTTAATAAATTAGACTTCTTCTGGAGAAGAAATTGTCAGACAAGAATTGAGAAAATTCAGAAGTGTTCAATTAGTTTAATATTAAATATATGAAAATGGTATCCTCCCACTGTGCCACTGCTATCTTCCCATTTCAGCACTTACTCATTCTCTAAAAATTAGCGATAATCGTTGGTCTGAAGAAGAAGAAAGTGTTCAAGTACTTTACAAGTAGTGCTGCCTCACAAGCAGTGAATTAAAGCTTTTGGCTTCCACTTGTGTGAGAGAGCAGTATCATATTTTTGCTGCACAGATGAAAAGGCTGAGGCACGGAAGGGTTAGAGCTTGCATAAATTTGTGGTAAACAGTTCTAAAATTTGAAGTAATGCACAAGTTCTGAATTGTACAGCGCTCTTGATAGCGATCCTTGCAAGTAAAACACAGAACTGTAAGACTAGGTAAAAGCACTTGACTATTTTTATTTTAATTGGGAAGCTATAAATATGATACTATAATGTTCTAAAAATATGTGGGCACTTTCATTTAAAAAAGCGCCCTGGTTGGATTAAATGGTTACTACCTACTTAATTGTTCTGACCTGTTCTTATATTGCTTTGGACTATATTATCATGAATATATTATTTTGTGAAATGTTAAAACTTCATTAAAAAATCCTTACTCGTTTTTGCAAGGATGTGGTGAGAGGAAAATAAATGGCTGGAGCATGAGGAACAATGAGAACAATTAGACGGTGCACTGTCAAATGCACAAAGGAGATAAGCTGAGTTAAAAATGGTGATTTTTCCATTAATGCCTTTAAATTATTATAATCTCATGGTTGCTCATGACTCTAGCTGGTCTGTTTTTCACAGGCAAAATGAGATTTTCATTATAACAGTGTCTCTTTGTCTCCGAGCTGCAAAATACCGATGTCCTTACATGCATCCTAGCTGACCCATGTAATACCATAACCATGGTTTATCGCATTTTCCCTATCCCTAATAAGACAGAGATGTGAAACAGCTGTCAAGGTTTGGATCATTCCCCGGGTGACACCCTGCATTTCAGCACTAGGAAGGACCCAAGCCCCTCTTGCAATCTGCTCCCGAGCACTGGCTGGAAAGACCCTGCGGTTTCACCCGAGGGATGCCACGACCTGCACCAGTAACACTTTAAGCACATCGCTCTGCTCCTCTTATTCTCATGTCTTTATTTTTCCTTTCTCATCAGAGAAAGGCCACTCAAGCGAGTGCTGTGGTGAACAATAAACCTGTTGAAATATAAGCAGTAGCTTTCCACCAGCCCCTGCAAGGGAGTTAATGGAGAGCACACTCTTTGCATACCAGCCAACTGAGGAGTTGGCCTCCTGTGTACCCCAATATCAGTGGTGATTATCAAATCTCTTCAAATAATATGTCTCCTAGATTAATCGTTCTCCATTCCGTACAGGAAGCAAAAACCTCCTTAGATCAATACCAGGAAGTCAGAGCTGATAAACGAAATGGCTGTCCATTGACCCAATGTGAGCAACGCATTGCAGGTTTGCCAAGCGTAGCCAATTTTCAGAAAGCGCCCTGTGCTTTTTTCCTTCCCTGGGAAGGACAGGCCTGGGATGGACAGCAGGAGTCAATCCCGGAGGGAAGACCTGGCCTCGTACCCATCTGTTCACGTGCAGCTGAGCCCACACCATGTTTCGCATGTTAGCCCATTAGCTCTGTGCTCCAGGTGAAGGACTAGCACCTTACTACCGATTTCAGGGGCTAAAAAAGAGGTTTTTCAGGGAGATTTGAAGCAAAAAAGAGATGAAGTTGTTCAGAGTGTCTTTACTCTTTTAATTTTTAATGTATGAATTTCTTTTCTAGAACCCTGACTTTTTTCTTTCCAATCAGTGCTGCAGACACTGCAGCAGTCCAGTAGTCACCACTGCTCTGTCAACCCACTAATCGCGCTTTTCCCTTCTTTGCAGGAAATTGTGTCAGAGGTAATAGCTTTTACTGGATAGAGGCAGATCTTGAGCAACTGGATCAAACCTCATAGGTTTGGCAAGTTGAGCTTGTTTTTTACCGAGTCTGATTCGCGTCTGGCCTCTGTGCCAGCAAGGGTCGTGTTTGTAGTGTGGGCTGATACTGTAAGGATCTGCAGCGTCGTATTCCCCATCCCGTGCACAGCTAAGCCGTTAAATCCCACACTGGGGGAACAACTGGATTGTACTGTCAAGAGTCATTTCAGGGATTCCCATCTCTTTGGAAGGTACTTTCTGTTGCTAGGCAGTAGGGAAGGGGTATGGAATAAGAAAGCATCCTCCTTGGTAATTGCTGGCAGTAGTTTTTCTCTAGCTGAGCACTTCCCTCCCTCCTCCTTGTGAAGACAGAGATAGTGTCCTTTGGTTTGTTAACACCTTGGGCTGTTTGACTGGAGATGGGTGGGCAGGTATCCAAATGGCAGGAATCAAATCTCATTACTTCCCGGCAGCTGGGGAACTCTGCACTGATAGAGGAAATCAGTCCGGTGACAAGCTATACTGCTATCCATCCACATACTTTCCACCAAAGACTGCAGAAAGTCTTGCATTCGCTTACAGCTAGGAACGTTTTCCTCACTGAAACAAGGAACGCGGTTGTTCTCCGAGGCACGTACATGCCATTAGGGGAAAATTGGCTACATCCTCCACTATTGAGAAATAACTTGTCTTTCTCAAAATGCTGTTTTTTCTTATGTTTTCTTTTTAATTAAGAAATATTTCCAGTAATTTTCCAGAAGTCAAATTGGCTGTTGGATTCCAGCAGAAGGCGCAAGTGATTTCCTTAGGAAAGCTCCAATTCAGCGCTTCTGTTCTCACTTGTTCCCACTGTTCTTGAGAAAATTGAGCAAGCGCACAGAAAATTCACAGCAACCGTTTTCCTTTCTTGTGTGTGTGCTAATGTATGTTCAGGAAAAGGAGGGTCAGAGAAGTGTTTAAAGACGCACGCAATGCAGACATGTGCTCCGCATGTTTTCCCCGCCTCGCTTGTGTTCGAGTAGCTCAGTTCCAGCCTGCAACACACGCCACAGCTCTGGCCCGCAGCAGAGACCGAGCTGGTTTGATTCATACGGTGATCCGATGGTGGGAGCCACAATCAAACCAGGACTGAGAGATCACAGTGTGTGAGTTCATTTCTGTCCTAAGTAGGGTTTGGCTCATTAGTTTGGAGCAGAGGCAAGGGGGGGAAAAAAGATTTGTATCCATCTAACCGGCTGCTGAGTTCTAGGTATTGTTTTGCCTTTCCTGTTTAGCGTTCCTTCTGCGCTTTTGTTTGTTTCCACTGCCCAAAGCAGGCCTGGATGGAGGTAGTAATAGTGCCGTTGCATGCTGGCATCACTGAATCCTGCTGAAAACCACTTCCTCCAGTGGTTTATACATTTTTTCTTGCAGTTGGAGCACTACGGATCTCTGTGGAGGTCTCTCTAAACAGTTCCCTATTGACTTCATAGGCCACACACACCACGTTTTTTGTGTGACTGACTCTTTAGGAGTCTTGTCTTTGTCTCCCGGCTCTGCCTTTTAAAGATCTGCTTGCTAGATTTGGTGGTGTTGTCTACAAGCTAAACGAGAGTTGACGCTGTAGGTGCAATCAGATTGAATTCTCCTGATAGTTTCAGAAGAGAGATGCATGATAGAGTGGTTAATAAATCTTACAAATGTTTTCTTCCCCCCCTGCCCCCTAATTTGTTTGGTTGCAAAGGTGTACAAGAACCCTTCCCACTTCAGGAGAAGTTTGGATTTTGTGTTTTCTCATGCGGAAGCCAGGACGCCCTTTCCCAAGGGAACAGCAAGCCCCATCCATCCGCCTGCTGTGCTAACCATTGCTTAAAAGCAGGGAGGTCGGCTGTGCGGCCAGGTCAGGGGCTTTGCTGAGAAACCTTCAAGGATGAGGAGTTGCTGCCTTTCCTGTGGCAGTGCTTGAAGCCGTTCTCTTGGCAGCTTGTGTTTCCAGCCATTCATTGTAGGAGCATTTCCTTCCTCATTAGCAAAAGTACCTGGAAGCCCAGCATTGTGTCATGAGATAGGAAGTCTTTTCCAATAGTTGCCTGTGCAATTATATTCTTAGGGTGTAGTAGTCTTGTGCAACGCCCAGTATGTTGGGAACATAGTTCTCTGCTGTTAGAATTTGGGCATCCAGTTCTGGCACGTTGCCCACGTTGCTCTCTTAATAGCGTAAGCAGAGGAGATCTAAAAGATTGATCCTTTCCTCTGATTGCTTTCATGTTTTGGAAGTCTGATGTTCTATCTGATCTGGGAGTGTCTGGCAGGATCGCAGATTAATTTGGCAGAAGAAGTCCGTAGGGTAACTGAGAGGGGCTGTGCTTAAAAGGTAAAGGCTGTGTCTGCTGATGCTGCAGATGCTCCGACAGCCATATAATTGAGTTCAACTTTGAATTTAGGATGGAGACTGCTGGTACTCGCAACCACTGACTCCCTGCATATAAACACCCCGTCTCCCTGTTACTTGTGGTCAGCCATGCCTAGTGAATGTATAGGAGCGTCACTCTTGAAATAAGTTTTCTATTAGAGTGCTTACCTCCAGCCATCTAATCCAAATAAACGGTCGTCATGTCATTGCCCTTTGGGACATCCTGTAACACTGCTGCTAATGATGGAAAGCTGTTCTAAAATATTGGCTGTTGCAAAAAATCAAAGGCAGCAAATTGAAAACGTTGAAAGATCCCATCTCTGTAAGACCTCTGTGTGCCATGGTGTGTGGTAAACATTCAGGTCCGGGCACGTTAGCTTCCTGCTGTTCCCAGGAGACAAAATTGTTCCAAGCTGAAACCATGCTTTGTGGAAGTACTTCCCAAGTGGCAGATAGGGTTTTTTGTTAAAATCCACTTTACTGGTGAGAGGAGAGGGATCTCTCTCTTCTCCCTATGTTGGCCATTTGCCGTTGTAGGTCAGGATCACTCGTGCTGGGAGACCGTCTTCTGGTCCGGTGGTGGAAGCCCGGCAGCTTGGCCAGAGCTTGGAGAGACAAAAGCATCCTTTCTCAAAGGATCCGGTTGCACCCTGCTTTCTAGCTTTCCCAGAGATTATTTTGAAGTACTTCACATAAAGCAAAGCCATGGAGTAGGAGGTTGTGTCAGTACAGCCATAACTGAGGCCTCACTGACCCTGCAAGAAACCTCTGAGAAGCAGATTAAAACAAGCACTGATTTGTTTCCCAGATAAACTGTTGCCTGTGATTTCTTTGGGGGAGGACTAGAGGATGACTGGTCTGCTTGTGACAGTTCTGTTGAATGGACTGTCCCCTCCCAAAAAAAGTATGTCTTTTAAAGGATGACAGGGCTTCCAGGAGATGTACAACACCCAAACCCTGTGGAAGCCGTTGCCGCAATTCCTGCTGCAGCTGCTGGCTGGGCTGGGCTGGGTCGGATTGGGGAGCAGCAGGAATGGGTGCCATATGGACATCATCTCCACCACAGGGTGTTTTTTTTCCCCTTTAAAAGTATGCTTCATTCTTGGCTCTTGTCCCAGCACGGCTGCATAGCTGGAATTCCGGAGCTGCTTGCAGGCTCCAGAGGAAGGAGGGGGCTCCCTGGCTCCTTTCTACAAGCTGCAACTTTACAACAAGACTGGAAGTGGAGAGCAGTCTGGCTAATTAATGCCAGTGCACCAAAGGCTTCTCTGCACTGTTCCCTTTGTTAACAGCATGCTGAGAGCATGTCTGCGTCGTTAAATGATTGTTCGCGGATCACATAATGAAGATTAATGCATTTTCCTGGGTACCTGGGCCTTAAACTGGCATTTTCAACCCATCTCATGCCAAGATACTGTTTTCAAAGGTGTATTGATGAGGCTGAGTAGAGATTAATGTATAGTGATTGTCGGTAGTAACATATCCAAACTCTTAAAATTTATGCAATGTTATGTCATATTTAGGTCTAAATTACCTTTGCCTTGGGATTAGTGTCTCAGAAACTATGCAAGGCAGAAGCTGTGCAAATTTTCCTGCCCCAGAAGCGGTAATTCATCTCCCCGAGCTCTCGCTCAGCCTGCAGGCAGTGCACCGGGCAGCATCCCAGCTGCCGAGCCTCCCGGCCGGTGTTCGGCCTGAACTAACCCTGCCAGCACCGTCACGCAGTGCGAGAGCTTCGCAGGGTGCCGCCTGTCCCAGAGCGACTTGATTGAGGACAGTAATTTCCTTTCACTCGTGCCCTGCGTGAGCTCCACTGCTGCTTTGCAGAAGCCTGGCTTTTTCTCTGGGTTCAGCAGGTCAGAGACAAAAAACCCTTGGGACTCCTCAGTGGGAGATGTCCATCAACTACAAAGCGAAGGACAGCGTATGCCGCCTGTCTCATGTGGGCGCAGGAAGCTCGGCTCTAGGGGAGCTGGCACATAGGTCCTGTTTGAGCAAATTATTTCCTGTACTGGAGCGGAGGATCTCGTTACTGGGGCAGCAGTTTGTTGAGTGCCTTCTCGAGAGCTGCTGCAGCAGTGGTTCTCTGTTTGCTTTGCTCCTATTCTTTTTTGGGGTCTAGCCTGGGACTTGGGGCAATAGTTGGCATATTAGCGCTGGTGAGATCATGAAATACCAGGGAGACGGGGTAGGCATAATAAATCTGCTGAGCCAAGATGATGTCATGAGCCTGGCGTCTTACGAGGGATTTAGTGTTTTGTACCATGCAAGTGAAAATGAATAAATGTAGAGCATTTATCCAGGCAGAAAGTAAATACAGAGATTAGACTTGTCATTGTTACTGAGGCAGCACCAAAAGCTGACGGTGTCCCTGGAGCCAGAGCTGCTCATCCGGAAAGAAACGGGCAGGAAGAGAGAGGAGCCTGTCCTAGAGCCAGTCTCCTTTTAGCCACAGGCATGCGGTAGGGATTTGCATTTTAATTGTTTTTCAGTAGTCTTTTAAGCTCTCTTTCCAAAGCATCTCCCTCTGCTCCTCTGTATTATGGCCTGCAATTTGTTTGGGCCCCGAGAATACACCCAGAGCACCGCCAGACTGCACACACGGCGGAGGGCAACCGCTCGGAGGATTAAGGTGGTGGAAGGTAAAGTCTAGCCATTGACCTTTACTTTTCCTTTACTTTGTAGTGGAAAAGCTTTTTTGCCCAGTCTTCTGGCCTGAGGCTGTTCTCGGTTTAGATTTTTAAGCTCACATCTTTCCGAGGTAGAAACAAAAATACCACTGCTGAACTGGATGCTGCGGCCACAGCTCAGGTGACAGACTAAGCTTTGCTTCTTACCGCGTGCTCAGCTCTCCTGGGAAAATGTAGCCTGAATTCTCCGATTCATGCCTTTGTTTCCCCTGCTCCTTTTTACATCACAGCAGTGTCACTTTTCAGCCTGGTTTGAGCAAGTTGTGTCTGTGCTTGGTGAGCGCTCTGTAACGCACCGTCCTTCTGCAGCAGATCACTCAAACTGGCAACCGCCACAGCTTCATTTCAGCGCGGTTTTTTGGGGATGATGTGATTCTTCCTTCGGTCCACTTGGCTACAACATAGATCTTGCTAGTGGTTGAGCTCTACAGGTTTTAAAATAGACTCCTCTCCAGCAGGTTTAGCATTATTGTCTTTGGGTTTTGTCTTTTTTTTTTTTTTTCCCCTTTGGTGGGTGTCAGCTTTGTTTTGGACTTAGCCTGGTGGCAAATCTTACCAGCACCAGATGTTAAAAGACAGAGGGTTGCTCTTGTTTTTCTTGGCACAGTATATTCCCACTGCACCCTGCTTAATATTATCTGAACGGTAATCTGATGATTAGGAGAGATAGTGAAATAAAGCTTTACGCAGATGATCTCTTTTCATCTCTTCAGCTGACTCTCCGAGGCGCTGCATTAAAGGATTGGTTTGATAAGGAATTCTTCGCTCCTGAGGGCAATTATCATTTTTGCTCCCTATGTATCTCAAATGGGAAGGAGTAGCCGCGTAATCTCCTTTGTCTTCAAAGTTACACTGAAGGATAGTATCCAGCCACTCCTCCCTGGGAGCTGTGTGTTCTGGAACAGACTTGACACAGTAGCTGTTAAATTACAGGGCTGGAGCAAACGGCATCTTAAATTTGGATCCTGTGGAAAATCCCAGAAAAGCAATAAGTGCTCAGGCTAGTTCTCTCTATCTAGATATTTCCAGCGTGCTCACAGTTGTGGTTTTGTATGCCTTCGCATCCTTTCATCCACTCAAGTGATTTTCAGGGTCACTGTCATTAATGGTACTGAGATATCCCGGCTTTCTCCCTCCCTAGCCAAGGCGGGATACCCGCAGGTAAACACCCTGCTGCCCGCTTTCCCTCTGTGAGCTGAGCAGCCTGGCTGCTGTTTGTGCAAGGATGTGCCTCTCCATGAAGAAACTGGCTGCCGTGTCCCAGGTAGCAATTCCTGCTCTAGCATGTGGATGGTGAAATAGCGCTGCCTCTGTTGGGGTTGGCCTCTCGACAGAGACGTGCCTGTGTTAGAAATGCCTTGTGCTGTCACTGCTACGCTACTGCCGATCTAATTACTTTTTCTTTTGTCTGTCTCTTTCCTTTCCCCGTCTTCCTTGTTTTTGTGTTGTACGTCTCTGCATCCTGTAGTACAAATCTGTGTTTAGGTCCTACTCCCAGGACTTTGTGCCTCACAACCAAGTCTCCATACCTCCTTTCCTCTCTTCTACCTCCTCCTCCTGCTCCACCCCACCTTTTCCGCCCGTCCATCCATCTCAGAGCTCTGCCCTAGCAGTGCCCGCCGCAGCCAGCCAGTCACCCAGCACTGCGGATGTGCCAAACTCCTCTTCTCAGGAGAGCAGCTTTAACGGGAATGCTCCTGTCTGCCTTCCTTCTGAAACCTCTTTCACTGATTCTCTCCAGACGCCTTCGGTGAGACTATCCAAAGAGATAACGCACCTTAACGCAAGGCTGGGTTTATTTGGTTTTTTAAAATAAAATGTCTCTTGTATTAATACATGCTTAATGTGATCTAGTCTGGTTTCCAAACGTGTGTGTGAATTGCAGAGAGGTAATTTCATATAAAAGTGGTGGCTAGAAAAAATGAACCACCTCAGCAGGTTTGAGAAAATGTTAGCACATATGTAGGAAACACCAAATGTCAACTGCTGGTGAAGGGGAGAGGAGAACTCGCTGTAGCTTCCTGCAATTGTAATACAAAGCTGAGGAAGGTAAGGGAGTGTTTTATGCGGCTGGTTGTTTCTAAACACGGGCTCCTAACAGTGGTTCGCATCCTGCAGTTGCCGCGGTGGCAGGATTTGGTGATTGCTGCCCTGCTCCCTCCTAAGCCGCTGGTGGGCCCCGGGAGCGGTGGGTGCAGTCCAGCTCTGTCTCTCCTGTGCGTACACCTCTGTGCTCTCGGGGCTCCTGCTCATCCCGGTTACCAGCAGCCCTAGCTCTGCGCTTGGTGGCAGCGCACGTTGGTGCAAACATCAGGGGCTGTGAAGTTAGTTCCCACCCCGTACGGCACTACTAGTTTGAGGTCCCAGATCGGTTTTGCAGATCACCGAGCAGGTTGCTCCATTACAGCTATTTTTTTAAATGCCTCGTTTTCAAGGCAGTTCCTCTTTGTTTGCTGCAAAGCCTTGAGTTGGTGGGATTAGAGCTGTCAGCACAGCGCATGCTAGTGCTGCCTCTTCACAAAGTTTCGAAGAGGGACGCTGATTGCAGAGTAAACAATCAGGTTTTCACACTCTGGCCCTGACCTTGCTGTTGAATCTTCCTTGTCTTGGGTCCTTGGTGCAGCCCAGCAGCCCTCGGGTTTGGTTTAGCCTGGCGTGATGGCTCTAGTCTGTGCTTGTAGCATAGTTTGGGAGATACGTTTGATAACCTCTAGGCTGCAGCGCTGATCTGCATTGAGGGGCAGGACTACAGCACGGGTAGGTAGGACAGGCACTTGTGTGTCAAGCTCTCAACGCTCACCTTCTGTAACCTTGAAATCCGCACATGCATATCGCACCTTCGCAGCCTCATGTGGCGTCCGTGGCAGCTCTAGCAAAGCAGTGCCTGCCGCTGTCCTGCTGTAGCTCAGGGCCTTCGGGATAGTCCTCAAGAACCAGAAAATAATTACGTCTGGGAAGGTACAGCCTCGGTGGTCAGTGTTGGCCCCTGAGCCGGAGGAAGGGCTCCCAGTTAGGTGACAGCAGCCACCGAGAGCGCTTCTCCTCCCAGCCCATGGGCACGTTCTCTCACTAACACTAAGTGCTGGCAGGGGGGCACCATCACATATTTCCTTTCATCCTGTCTCCCTTAGAGTGAAAACGCCAGTGAGGAGGCTGGTGAGGGTGAATACGTCAATCTGTATTCCTCTGGCCAGACCAACGGGGAACTCCCTCGCTCTGAAGGAGTAAGTAACCTGGAGAGGGCCGGACACCGGGAAGGGGCTGCCTGGTGCATGCTGAGTTCACGCCGGGGCTGACGCGCTTGGCACCGGCCTCTTCTGCACAGCCTGGAGCTCCTGTGTCCATCCTGCTGCCCCGGCTCCCTTGCTGGCAGTCCCTCTGCTTGGCCCACTCCTGGCTTGCAGGCTTGGGTGGCCTCCCGGTCCGGGTGGAGAGCAAGCGATGCTTTTGGGGTCACGGTGAGCCCCAGCAGGAGGTAGGGACGGCTTTTCCTGCCACGCTCTTCCGTTTGTGCTTCGCTGTCTGTTTGGAGCTGCTTGTGCGAGGTTCCCTTCCAGAAAGCTGCACCCTGACCAGCACCATCCTGGGGCCGTGTCTGTTCTTTTAACTGCTTTGGCTTCCCCATGTTAATACAGAAAGCCTTGGGCACTAATTTTTTTTTTTTCCCTTCACCGTTTGAATACACAGTGATTGATTTGCCATTGTGATCGCACGCTCTTTCTTCCTTTACTCAGGCCTCGTATCTTAGATGTTTCCTAGAGGAGACAGGGCGTTTTCCATTGCAGGGAGGTACCGTCTTCCTGTTGGGTCATAGGAAACAGTGGCAGAGGTCTGTGGCGATCTTTTTGCCTGCCCTCATCTTGGAAGGCACATCTCCTACAGGATGTCTCCAAGACCTTTATCCATGCTGGTGTTAAATATGCCAAGAGATAGCGCTCCCATCACTTCCCTTCAGGAGACACATCTAGGCAGGCCCATCCTTTTCGGCAGCTGTGAGCTGGTTCTCAACTTTGAAGCAAAGGGCTTCACAGATAGAGTCTGGAAAAATTCTGCAGACACCAAGAAACGTAAACTCACCAGTGTGTTTTCCAGGCCAAGTGGGTAGCGTGTAGGTGGTTTCAGTCCTCTCTGTTCCGTAGGTTGAATTTCCAGGTTTCACTCTGCATGATGTTAAATAATTCCGAACTCCAACACTGTTAGATTAATATTCCCATTTGCCATTCATGGGTGTTTTTCTCCTTAATAAATGGCTAATTTAAAATGCTGGATCTTGGCTTTGAGCTCTCTACCTGCTGTTCCATGCCGTGGGTTCAGATGGTTCTGCTTTTTTGCATTAGCCTCAGTTCCACAGCTGTGAGTTGTGAAGTGGAAACGTTGCATCATTGCGTAACCTCTTCTGGTGGGAGAGAAGGGAGGTAGGAACAGCAGTGTCCATCCACCCCCTAAGGCAGGCTGGTTTGGGGGCTGTGACTAGGAGGGGTACTGAAGCTGGGGAGCCTAGAGCTGGCTGTGTCCGTTTGGATGAAAGCAGAAGGCGAGTGTATTTCAATAGGAAGGGCTGGAGGAAAAAAAAAGTCACTAAAGGGTTAAAATCCAAGCAACAGCTGACTTGTGTTGTAACTTTCAGCATCGTTTTGCAATGTTAAAAGCAAACAGTACTAATTACACCAGTCTCCAGAGATGGTCCCAAATTTCCTGTCTAATTAACTTCCGTGTTTTCCTGGCATTTGGCATTAACTTGCATCAATCTTTAACCGCTCCGTAGGAATTTACAGTAAAGGGCCATTTAGAGGCAGTCAGACTGTAAATGCAAGACTAGCTGTGGTGTAGGACTCTACATAATAATGAAAAACTTCCTTCTCTTTGCAGGAATCTCCCTCTGTCAAAGACAACCACTCCAAAGACTCCTCTTCGAACAGCAGCGCCATGGGGAAGGAAGGCAAAGATGGTGCTGAAAGGTGAGCCCGACTCCCGTGGTCCTCCTGCTTCCCGGCCTCGGAGGGTACAGAGTCTCACCATCGTCCCATTAGCCCTGCCCTCTGCCAAACCGTCCTTGGGGTCGCCTGCTCTGCCCTCAACCTTCCCGATGTCCTCTAGACTTTAAGGCCGCTGGTTTTGCACAGCTGGTGAGCGGTGGGATCCTGCTGAACAAGAAGGATCAAGAGCACAGTGTCGTTGCTTAGCTCGGGGAGCCTGTAGGGGTGTTAGCCACCCTAAGTCCATCTAATTGGCAGTCCTGTCATTGACACTGGCTGCTCCCTCCTGCTTCCAGGGAAACGTGCAAAAAAAAGCCTGTATCCCTGTTGGGAAATAGTCTTCCAGAGGGGAATTTCTTCCTAACCTTGCTAGTTAGAGGCTGGCTGAGGCCCCGAAGCAGGAGGCTTTATATCCCTTCTAATGCTCTTAACTATCATTTGTCTATGTAAATGAAGAGGTGCAGGCTGTAACAGATGGGCTTCAGGAGGAGCGGAGTGAGTGCTTCCCTGCTGCTTGAGATTGCTCTTCGATTGCATTTCTAAAGCAAAAATAGAGAACGGCATTGGTTTGCATGTGACAGTCAACTTCCCCATTTTCCTGCAGCTGGTTTGAGGGTTTTTAATCCCTGCAGTGAAGGAGACAATGCAAGAGTGCTCTGCAAAGCTCGCTATCTGCTGAAAGTACTGACTGGTGCACGGGATTTTGGCCTGTGCCTGGAGAAAGCTATAAAGAACGTGTATACTTTTTTTTTTTTTTAAGGAATACAGGCATAGAGGGCATGTGTCCAGGCACAAGAGTACCAGCCTTTGGGGGCAGGAATACCAGAGTTGTGGATGTACACCAAAAAAGTGGTCAGAGCTTTCTGCTCTATCTTCCTGCAAAAAGAGAGCCTTCATCTCCCCTCGTAGCAGCAGGATGGGTCATGAGCTGACCAAGATATGTATATGTAGACTATGCTCAGTCTCTATACATTTGAGGAAAGGCTTAGATTTGTGTGCACTAAAAATTTGCTGGATTAAGGAGATGTGGAAGTGTGTACTTAGGCAGGGCATAGTAAAATCCCGTCTGCCAGAAATGCAGGCAGACAAGTGTTCAGGTCCTAAAGGTTCATCTTTCTCTTTTTCAAGAGATGCACAAAGCAGCAGAATTAGAGCTAGACATTTGGGCTTGTTTGCAAAAGATTTACCTCCAGACTATCTGTGCACTTACTGTCATTTAATGAAAGTTTGTGCGCTGAGAGCTTGGGTGGACCCAGCATCTCTTCCCCTCGAAGAGATTCCCCTGGATGGGCAATGACACTGATGAGTATTTTTTTGGTTTGTTTTTTTTGGTTTTTTTTGTTTTTTTTCACAGGCAGCAGCAGTCACCAGATGCTTTGGAATCATCACAGCTGGAGGAAGAGGTAGATGAACTATCCCTTATCGACCACAGTGAAATTATGGCTAGGTTAACGCTGAAGCAAGAGGTAGGTGCATTCGGGGTTTGCTTTCATACTTTTTGGTTTATGCTGTATTGAAATCTGATTTTCTGTGTGCACAAGCAAGGCATCAGCTTTTATTTGACAGGAAAAACTGGGTTGCAGCAGAAGTGGTATGCAGCTTTATGCGTGCAGGCTGTTGTGAAAAGTATGAGATGCTGGTACAGGCAGGGAACATCAGCAACAAATGAGGGTTTAACAAAATGTGAGATGCCTCTCTAAAAACCAGAGCATCTTGTGCCCTTTTCCCAGTCTGCTCCTTCCTGCCTCTTCAGCCTGCTACAGTCTGAAATGAAGCACCTGAGAGCCTGAGCACAATAAATCCAGGCGCAGGTTTATGGTGTTGGCCTTTCAGTCTGAAGGCAGGTTTAGCAGATTTCCTGAGCAGGACGTTATATTCCTGGTGTGGAAGAGCAGCCAAAGTATGTTTCTGTAGTTGAGAAATGACGTAGTTTCTAGCCTTGGGTGCGCTCCCAGACAGCTTTGCTCACTACGCTCTTGAACCAAGCTGTCTTTGACATGCAGCTTGAGAGAATATGCAGGCTTTTGAAGCTTTCAGACTGTCAGGGAGCTAGTCTGAAAAACAGAGAGAATGTATCATTTACTGACACTTCAGGAGTGTTCTTTGGTCAGCCGAGATGTGCAGGAGAGAGTAAGAAGCTATTACTTATTCCTTAAGTAGTATTCAATGAGTCTTGCCAGAGGGTCACCTGAAAAATTCACATCTTGGACGTGGCTGCTCCATGGCTGTAATCCATGGTTTTTTCAGTGTTTTGCATATTGAAATGACAAAGACATTGCTAAGGGAAGCCAGACATGACTTCAGTCTCCTCTGCAGGAATACTGCCTTTAAAAAACAATTTGAAAACAGTGATTTCTGAACATTTGGGACTAGTGGATCTGTGTCAACCCTTAACTTCTTTTTTCTTTCTTTTCTCTATGGTCTACATGTTTGAAATGGTATAGAACTGCCACTGTGAGCTGTTTCCTGCAGCATGGGAACCACTGGCTGAGTGATAGATCAGTTTTGCATATTTTTAGTTATGAATTGCAGTAGCTAGAAGAAAGATGTTTTTAGAGAGTGGTAAGGCAGGAGCCAAGCAGTTAGCAGGGCTGTTTTCTGCTCCCGGTTATTGGATCGTTTCAGGTGACCTCCAGCCAAATAGTTCCAGATTAGGGAATTAACTTGCTAGGTTTTGATGTTCCAGGAACATGGGAGTTGAATGCATGACCTCTCACCCCACAGCCTCTGTGGTACGTGATCCCGCACTTTGAGACAGTTCACACAGCGTTACTGCTCTGTTAATGGTCTTCTGGGAGCGTTTGGGAGTCTGGGACATTTCTGTTCATTCTTTTGTGGACGGAAGGTTCAGCTTTCACTGGGCTTCATGGCCTGGCCTTAAGGAGTCAGAGACCCCGGGTAAGGATCAGCCCAGATCCTCATCTGGGACACCAAATGCTTTATTCAAATTCCAGGATTAGCCCAGCACTGAAGACCATGTCCCAGCTTGCGCTGTGAGCAGTGCCAGGAACATTGCGTACTCTGCCAGTCGTTGCTGAGCTTGAACCCCAGAGATGGTAAACCAGGCCGAAGGGAGCTTGGGCCATGCCTAACGTGTTTCTGTTCTCATTGCAGGGAGATGATGGGCCAGATGT
Organism: Burhinus oedicnemus; assembly: GCA_008921705.1. Taxonomy (NCBI): domain Eukaryota; kingdom Metazoa; phylum Chordata; class Aves; order Charadriiformes; family Burhinidae; genus Burhinus; species Burhinus oedicnemus. The sequence goes on along the minus strand of VFFE01007119.1, from coordinate 3,041,513 downwards.
TCGTGGTGGATCCGGAGACATTTTGTTAGTGCATGCAACAGAGACCGACAGGAAAGGTACAGTGGATGAACCAAAACAGAGCTGAGGAGCTCAGCCTGGGGTGGCCTTTTGCTGCTTGTCTTCTGCATCTCTGCAGTGGGCGCAGTCGTGATGTGGCTGCAGGCAGCTGGGCGAGGGTGGAGAGGACTGCATCCGTGATCCTCCGAGTTGTGGGGGGAGATTGTGCTTATCTTTGGTGAAATGGAGGTAAGCTGGATAAGCGCCTGTTCATTCCATTAAGCAGCAGGGATGGTATTAACTCCTCACAGCCCTTGCCCAGATCTGGAAGGGGGGGCATACCAGTGGAGTTGGTGACAGTGCTGTGTTGGTGTCTCCATACCTGCTGAGGCAGGCCACTGCCTTCTGTGAGTGCAGGTGTGACCAGCCTGTTGTGGCATGGATCCTGTTTTCGGAGGTGCTCCTTGCCCTCTGAACATCAGGACAGTGGTGATGTAGGAGTTGCTGGAATGACTGTTGCATCAAAGTAGGAGAAGAGGGATGTTGGTTTGGGTCTAATGCAGTACCCATGGGCATCCGGCAAGCTGTCCGGGTGCTGGGCTGCTGACACTCCTTATTTTCAACTTACCATGTCACTTGCTAGTCCCATTCTCTACCACTTGCGTGCTGGTAGCCACCCAGACGAGTCCAGAGAGGGAATCCACGGTACAAGAAAGGAGTTGTGGGGGAGGAAAAGGGAGGTTAGCAACCCTTAGATTTGTTAAAACCCTACTTTATCTCTCCAATCCCAGACACCACCCACATGAAGCAGCTCCTTTCCAAGACCTGTGGCAAAGACAGCCTTTGCAGTGTTTCCAGAGAGTGATTTTGAACCTGCCAAATACATTTGTGCTGATGGCCTTAACCGGAATTGATCTCCTTATCTCCTGGGATGCAAGGCAAAATGCACTGACCCGCTGAACCACTCAGCACTCGTATTTTAGAGGTTTGATAGTCAAAGGGCAAATATCTTTCATGTCCATTTTTAAATGGCAGGATTTTTACCGTAGCATAAGGTGTTTACAATTACTTACCAGCACCATTCAGGGAGCAAGAAAATCCTTCCTCTGACAGCTATGTTTCCCTGTTTACATCAGGCATCAAATCCAGGCAGAGGGGACCACAGTTAGGAACGTACTAGAGAGGAGGACGCGATTGATTGCGCCATGGCTTGATATGTATGTTTAAAAAAAAAAAAGTAGTCTAAATGAGATGGTGGAAATACCCCTTATAAAAAAAATTGCTGAAACTGGAATAGAGAAGCTCTGATTTACTCGTGCTGTTCTCCGGAAAAAGCATCACAGTGGAAGAACTTCCCTACTGTTTCCATTGAAAGACAGCTGCTTGGTAAAGGGATGTGTGCTAGACCTCCCGTTCATGAATGGGGAGCTCTGAGGGTGCTGCGAGCAGTGAGGTGAGCGCCATGGAGAGCCTCTCAAGACTAGGAAAAGCTAGGGCAGGATTTTAAATGCACAGGGGTGCGGACAGGGAGAGCGGCTGGGTGGAGGGAGCTCTGTGCGGTACGTTTCTCAGAATAGTCACAGGGCTTAGCCCCACAGGCTCTGCCAAGCCGCTGAGCTGAATGGAGCACAGAGGAATTTGTGCTATGCTAACCCAGTGTTTGGGTGACTGAGAGGGTTAATGAATTAAGCTTACAATGAGAAGAATTCAGGGCTTGTAAATCAATCGTCCAAACGGCACAGAGGGGTATAGTTAAGAGGCTTTCCTTTAAAGATGAATTTCTTGGCAGCTTTGAGTGCCAGAGCAGACCAGCTGTATTACCTCACGTTGCCTTTTGGGCAGATGGGAACCCAGAATAAATGTAACTCCACGCCCTGCTGCATGATGCTTCTTGTCCGTTTGAGTTTTCTAAAAGAGCTAAATGGAATAAGGGATAAAGAGAGACTTGTGGTCTTTAGGAATAAAATCCATGGTCAGTTAAGTGCTCACAGCCGCACGCGCTTGCTGCGAGTGCAGGATTACAGCTGGAGGAGGCCTAGGACTCACCCCTGACATGACCACCCAGCCTCCGGCTTTAGAGCTTATGTCTGATTGTCTTGAACCAAAAGGCAGCAGCGCTCTCTGATTTAAGAGCAGGAGGAAGCGGCGTCTCTGTCAAGCTCCTGCCAAGAGAAACACCGCAGGTAGAGGCACAACTGGCACACCATGCCCTGCTCTTTCCCACCCGCCACCTGCAATGGATGGATGTTACAGCACATGGCGGTGGGGTGGTCCCTGTCCTGGCTGAAACAAGCTTTACATGTACAGCCCAGCCTGGGCAGGCAGGGCAGAAGCTTTTTCTCCCCGTCTGCGCTAACAGGGCTCTGCCAGCGGTTGCAGTGCGGCGGGCAGGGGCAGCGTGCCATCCCACTGCACGTGCTGCCTGCAGTGCCGCGTGGTTTTATAGCGGGTTTAATAAGTTTCCATTTTGACCGCTGCTGTCTGCAGTGACTAAGCCTTGCCTGGGACTGCGAGTGTGCTGCAGTCTTGACCTGAAATCTTCTTTCCCATTTGCGGTTTCTGCTTTTTCAAATTCCCTCCTTTGTGCCCATGATGGATGGCCAAAGCCTTTGCAATTCTGGGGCCTTTGGCACCCACTGCCAAAATTAATAAACAAAAGCTGTCTGCGTGCACCACATCAGAGTCTGTGTTGTGGCAGGGTCATGGTAGCGTCAGTTTTTGCAGTGCAGTTTACTCTTCTTTTGGCTGAAAATAATCTTATTTTTACACCGTCCTGGGGCAGATTTCCTGGAACATAGCAAGGGCAGAGGGTCTGCAGCACCATATCATCATGTCAAAACACGTGCGTTCCTGATCAGGAGGGAAGAGTGACCATGTCTTTCTGCAGGGCTCTGTGCTGTCTAAGCAGCAAAGACAGAGAACAGGCACCCACCTCTCACCATCAGATCTTAAAGTATCCCCAAGGTCTAAACCACATTTTTCCTTCGCCCAATATTGAAAGTTCCTGTCCCACAAACGGGTGTTTTTCACTGACCCCTTTGGGGGTCGCATAAGCGAAGCAGCAAGCCTGAGTGCTGCAAATGGGAGCCAGGCCAGTGAGGACAGGGCAGTTTCGCTGTTGCTCTTGTGCCGTAGGGTCCATCTGCTGGTACAAAACAACAGCACAGCATTTCTGCCAAGTTATTCGTGTCAACGTGTGTCCATGTCCTCTTCCCCTAAGGCTGGATTCAACCTTACAAGAAGCTTCCTTTTTCTGAAAGCAGGGCTGACTGAGGCTTTCTTGTCTTTCTCTGTAGATCTGGTGCTGTACTGTGAAGCCTTTCTGACTACATACAGGACGTTTATTACCCCTGAAGAGCTCATCAAGAAGCTGCAGTACAGATATCCTTTTGCATGAGTGGCAGTTCACCCCCACCAGGAATCAGAGCCGAGCAGTCATTGTGGAGGGAGCTGATGGCAAGTTGTTTGGTCAAAAGCCTGCTGACAACATGGTCAGTAATGTGCTTGCCCTGGAGGTGTCCCAGGCAGGACTTCCTTCACCTCTGCACCCTGCAAATGGGAATGCTGCTGGGCAGGTCCAGGCAGGATGGAGCACTGGACCTGAGAGTAGCCTCCTGCAAGCCCTGGCTGGAGAGAAGAGCAGGTCAGATTTTCTGTACATCACTGGGGAATTGGTCGTTTGTTTGGGATATCTCATTTGTAGAATGGGGAGGACTCTGTCTTCCAGAGGGGCCTTCGGGATTGCCTGCTTGGGCAGATGTAGTTTGATACTAGAGATGACTAAACCATCAAGACCTATTCTCTCTCTTATTCCAAGAAATGTGGCACAGAATATACTGTCCTCTTAGCCCCCCAGTTCTGAACTGAGCTTGTAACCGCTAATGAGGCGAGGGCCCCTGCGTGGCAGGGTGCGCGTTAGCATTTCTGGCAGAGTATGGAGAAGGCTTCTTGTTGAGCACCCTGCCTGCAGTTCCTTCCCTCTGCTGTCAGCTGAGCAGGTCAGTGTCTCAGTTCAGGCAGTGCAAAGGCCTCGTGGGCTTTGGTCCTGTACACGCACGTCAAAGGGAGCCTGACGTCACCCTCTCCTGCGTCGCAGCTCATCACTGCCATCTGCAGCAGAGCCGTTGCTCCCCTTGCTCCTGCTGGGCTCAGCACAGCCAAGGACGCAGCAAATCTCGCTGCAGAGCAGTTGTCAGTGAAAATACTGGCTGGGGCATTCCCGCGGGCCCTTGTCAATACTTGACTTACTGATAACCTTTTTCTCTTTCCCTTTATCCACCTGGCAGAAGCTTTTTCAACCTGGGCTGTCTCCCCTGCCACCATTCTCCTTGCAGGAAATTGGGGAGTGAGGAAGGTAGAGGTGACATCTGAGATCTGTTGAGACCAGATGTCACAGACCAGTGGGGGAGATCACAGTAGAGGAGTGCTGCTCATTAGATTCCACCTTAGAACAGTTTCAGGATACACCTGCTCTTCTAGCATCAGTTCTGCGAGGTCTAAGTACCTCCTCACACCCCTGCTACCTGCAGATGGTGGCAGCTTAATACCATGTTAATTAGAGCCATATCGGTGTCCCTATCTCCTGGAAATTGAACACCAGTTTCAGTCAAGACAGAATAGTATGCTAATCTCGTGTTCCTCAAGGCAGCTGGTAGTTGCACTGATGCTGGTCTGACCACGCTAAGTTGATTCTTTAATTTGCAACCACATATGAGAAGTTTTGCCACTTCCCAGATACGTTTAAGAAGCGAGTCAGTAAGAATACCTTCTTCGTGCTGGTGAGAGTGGTGGATGAGCTGTGGTGAGTTGCCTTCTTTGTTTTGGGATGGGAGATGTGGGGTCAGTAACAATACAGAAGTCTGGCAGTTATGAAGATGTGTTCTTTAATCCTCATCTGTGATGACAGCGGAAATCCCCTGCCCTGACCAGGGAGACACCTATAGCGCTGAACCCTCTTGTTCAGCAGGTTCTCGGTGTGTCCTATCTTTGTCAGTGATTTTAAAGTAACTAGTAAAAGGGGCGTCTGTAAGAAGGGAAGAGCTGGGAAGGGGAGGAATTTTGGTCACTCGGTTCTGCTTGTGGGAAAGAGCAACAAGAGTGGGTACAGATACAAACTCTCTAGCTCAGAATCGTAGCTCTGATGCCTTCCCTGGGTTTTCCATCTTTCTCTCAGCTTAGTGGAGTTGACAGAGGAAATTCTCAAGCTGCTGATGGACCTGGTCTTCCGACTGGTCTGCAACGGGGAGCTGAGCCTCGCCAGAGTGTTACGCAAGAATATCCTTGATAAAGTGGATCAGAAGAAAATGCTAAGCTACGCCAATTCCATCAAACCTCTTGCAGCCCGTGGGGTGGCAGCCAGGTGAGGAAGGATGCGCGTAAGCATATCTTGGTCCTTTGAGAGACAGGGCGTCCCTTTCTTGTGGACACAAGAGTTTTCTCAGTCCAAAATATAAGAAAGGAAAGACAACAGGTCACATTTTTTAGCCTTTATACTTCATCCTTCATCCTTGTTTCCTACAGGCCAGGAACCTTGCATGATTTCCACAGTCATGAAATAGCTGAGCAGTTGACCCTCCTAGATGCCGAACTCTTCTATAAAATCGAGGTACAGAGGCAAGGATGGGGCAAGGGCATTGGGGGTGGATTTGAACTTTTACCCTCTGCCATCTCTGGTGTTCCTGCCAGCTCTCCAAGCACATCTGTTGGGTTGTAGGAGACAGCTGAACTTGTGTCGGCAAACGGCTGTGACCACAGACTGCAACTGGGAATCTTGAGCAAGAAATCCCATTTTAATGTGTGATATTTTCCCACCCCCATCTCCTCTTCTTCCTCCACAGATCCCAGAAGTTTTGCTTTGGGCAAAGGAGCAAAATGAAGAGAAGAGCCCCAACTTGACACAGTTCACAGAGCACTTTAATAACATGTCCTACTGGTAAGGAGCAACATGGCACTGAACTGTGCACTGGTTCCCTTGTTACAAGCAGGATAATGTATATTTTTGGCCAGGAAGTAGGTGTCGGGCACTTATTAATAAGACCCCAGAGCACAAAAGAAAGAAAATCAGGAGAGTTTTGGAGGGCACTGTAACCCAGAGGAGTTATTGTCAGTACTGTTGAGCCCTTCAAACAAGCATTCCCATTGCAAATAAATGCACTCTGTGAAGGGTTATGGTGGTCATCCTTGGAATTATTCTTTGTTGTGAATTAGAGCACTCCATTTAAGTTTCAGGCATCATGAACGTTTCAGTATTGTTGATTCATCCTTATTAGTTAGCAGTTTTGTAAATGAAGCAACAAGAAAACTGAGATCTGCTTAAGTGGGTTTATCGTTCTTGGGTTTTTTCTGTCTGTTCTTCCAGGGTCCGTTCAATAATTATGCTACAAGAGAAGGCCCAGGACCGAGAGAGGCTGCTCCTTAAATTCATAAAGATTATGAAGGTATCAGCTTGGCTCTTGCTGTGCATCACACACGCTGCTCCTTAAAGGAGCAAGGGAGTGGGACCTTCTGGTTGGTAGAGCTGTTTGATGCTAGAAAGCTTTTCAGATCTCGAGAGTAACTGGTATATTCTCCCTCTTCACAGCACTTACGAAAGCTGAATAATTTTAATTCCTATCTGGCCATTCTTTCTGCACTGGATTCTGCACCCATCCGGAGGCTGGAGTGGCAGAAACAAACCTCAGAGGTGAGGGAGGAGCAGTGAGAGCTGTCATCTTCAGGGGAAAAAGATAACTGTGGTTACGGGATGAAACAGCTGGGTGGTTTTAACAGCTCAGCAGCATCCCAGGGTGGAGGGATGGCGGAGGACTGCTCTCCAGTGGGTATAATGCCGCAGGGCTGGAAGCCTGCAGTGTGGCTGGGCGTTCTGACAGCTGCAGGAGTGCCAGCGCAGTCACGGGTGAGAACAGCCGCCACCTCCTCCTCCTCCTCCTCCTCCCTGCAAATTGAAGGCTTGGTGAGGCTGAAGGCAGCGATGTTCTGTGTATACGCACTCGGGGTCAGGCTGAGTAACTCAGTTGGAGGTGTTTGCAGGATGGCGTTAACTCCCTGGCCTGCATAGCTCTCTGGGGAGACGTTACAAAGAAAACGGGTTTCCAGCAGTGGTGCCACTGTGGGCTTTGTGTTCTGCCAGGGCCTGGCTGAGTACTGCACGCTGATTGACAGCTCCTCGTCCTTCCGCGCCTACCGAGCGGCTCTGGCTGATGTGGAGCCTCCCTGCATACCTTACCTGTGAGTTGGTAGTTTCTTTCCTCTGCTGTCACTTCTGCACATTCAAAAGGTTCCTTCAAGGATTTCTCAGCAGCTTCTGCTCAGCTCAGCACTTGCCTTTTGCCCTACATCTAGAATAAGACGGCAATGTGCCACATGCCCTCTCTGGGGCGATTTGTCCTGTAGCAGAGGAAAGCAGGGTGGCAGCTGTCTTTTTGTAAAGAAAGCTTTTGTGAATTGACTATGGCAAAGGAAAGATCAAGTGCCTGGACCTTTAGTTGACACTTTTTAACTGAAGCTTCTTTGGGGTCTGTGTGCAGAAAGACAAATTTTCCAATGGATCACACAGCTTCAAGCTACTCCTTGCTCCTCTGCGACAGCTCTAGTTCTGCTGACTGCAAGAGCTGGTAAATGAGGAGCCTGCGTTGCCAAACATGCTGCTTCGTCCTGTTCCTAGATGAATGGTTAAAGCCGTTGCCCTTCTCCATAAGGGCCTTCTGATCTAGATACGAGATTTTCTCTGGGTTTACACGAGTAAAACTTCTCCTGGTCTTGCTTTCTTCCATGGGAAGAGTTTTGTAGGAGGAGGCTGCGTAGGTACATAGCATCTCATCTGTCAGGGGACCACAGCAGGACTGTGCAGAGACGTGGCTGAGCTGGAGACGCAGAGGGAGGAAGGGAGCGCAGACCCCCTTGCTAGCAAAGCCTCAACGTGAGGGAAACCCTTTTGCATAAAACTGGAAGGAAGGTTTAAGCCCTGGCAGGCACTTCACATTGTGACCTTCTTCCAGCCTGGTCTTCCTTTCCACACGGGGTGAAAGAGCAACAGCAGTGCCCTTGGTGTGACCATGGGTGCCTTGCCCCAGAGGTCCCTCAGCTGTGCATGGTGGGCACCTTGCACCTGAACACCTTTGGATCTGCTACCAGGAAGACGTTCCCCTCTAGCTTAAAGTTGCAGGGCTGATGGTGGCAGCAGCAGGAGGCTGTTAGATGCCTGTGGCTGCCTTTGGCTGGCGGTCCTGCCCCTGTGTGACTAACCTCTGTACTTGTTTGCCTACTCCCTGGCCCACTGCCCCTTTCTCTCTTTCAGAGGCCTGATTCTGCAGGACCTGACCTTTGTCCATCTGGGAAACCCTGATTACATTGACAGCAAAGTGAACTTTTCTAAGCGCTGGCAGCAGTTTAACATCCTGGACAGCATGAGGTGCTTCCAACAAGTGTAAGTGCAGCAACAGGGGGGTCAGAGCTGGCTTCGAGGCATCACAGTGGGGACCAGGGTGGGGGGAGTTGTGGCTGGGGCATGGGAGCCCCCGTGAAAGGGGAAGGGAGTTGAAGGTCAAAGCATCGTGATGGAGATGTAAGGAGACCTGGGAACAGCAGGGCTCTGGCCACAGTTTCCTTCCTTCTCTAGGTTAGATATGACTGAAGTTTGTGAAAGCATTTTTCCTATATTAGTTTTGAGATCCAGTGCAGTAAAGGTTTCCCACTACTCTCTTTCAGAGAACAGTTTTTCCTCCAGGTCTTGCTGTCACTGGTTCCTATGTTCTCTATGTCATGGAGGGGTTTCTTCAATGCAGAGCAGCAGAGGCAGCAGATCTAACTGCTGATTTCAGTGTGACAGGGTCTTTTTTTCCCCCCAATTCAGCAATGGGCATGATGGTTTTTCCCCTTTCTGGTGTCACACCACAGTCACAAGTATTGGGCTCAGGTAATGCAGACCCCACAGTGCTGGGTGTCCCTTAGAGCAGGGGAGGGCTGGCTCGAAGTTGGGAGAGGTCCCCAGGTAGCCCCTTGTTTAACTGCCACCCTGCTCTGTGGTTTTCCAGACATTACGACATCAAAAGAAACGATGACATAGTGTCATTCTTCAACGATTTCAGCGACCACCTGGCTGAGGAGGCCTTGTGGGAACTGTCCCTCAAAATCAAACCTCGGAACATTACGAGGCGGAAAACAGACCGAGAAGAGAAAACCTAGGAGGAGGGGTTGTGCGAGCGAGGAGAATTGCTCCGCAAACGCACCGAGGGCAGCAATGAGACTGGAGTTCAATGTTTGTACCTGTTACTGGATGACGCACCCTCCCTCCCAGCTGGCAGCGATCCCTGGGTGTGTGAATGTCGGGCTGTCGCAGCAGGCGAGAAGTGACCGCGTGCGTCGGCCACCAAGGGCAGAGATCAGCCGGTGCTCGCTGCACTCGCCCTCCTCCTCCTCCCGTCCCTCTGTGCCATGAACCAGCTTTAAACCCGGGGAGAGAGCTATGTGGAAGGAGGGTCCCATGCAAGCGTGTTACTGGTTTGCTGGCCGATTGCATCCGGGAATACCTGGGCTTTTTTTTTTTTTCATCCACAAAGGAGGGTCAGCAAGAGCTCAGCACCCACAAACCTGTCTCCAGAGTGGTGGTCAGCAGGCAGCAGCGGTGGAAGCCAAGGGTTTGAGTCTCCCCTGCAATGCCACCTCAAAACGTGGTCATCCCTAGGAGATGAGGATGGAAGAGTCTCCCGCTGCCTGCCAGAGGAGCTCTGCTTTCAGAGAGCTGCTTGTGTTTACAGGGGTCTTGGGTTTACCCCAGATCTCTTGCGCCTTCTTCATGGGAGGAAGGCACTGGTCGTAGATAAAGAAAAGGCACTGAAAATGTGGGCAGGGACCCGCCATCTCCAGTCATCGTATCCCCCTCCTCCTCTCAGATCTCGTTATTTAAGCAACAGTAATCCCTCCAAACCCTGGAAACGTTAACTACCCAAGGTACTGCGGTTCACTTGTCCTGTGAACCCGTATCTTTTAGTCATGGTACTAGCTTTTGCACAGTAAATGCTGTAGTATACAAGACTGTAAATATTAGTATTTAGAATCCATTGGAGATTTTTTTGATGCATGTCTAAAGACCGATGGGTTTATAGGAAAAAAAGAAAAGTGCAAAACAGTATGTATAAAATTCACAACCAGTGACAACGTTGTTCCAAGTGCTGGAAGAAAGGAGGTTCGGGGTGGCCACGTGGGTGCTGGCTGCAGGGTGGGTGCAGGAGCTGGATGAAGGAGCCAGCGGGTCCGTTTTTGGGGTTGGAAATGGGAACCGGGAAGGAGCCCTGTGCCTGGCTGAGCCGCCCTGTCCCCTCTGCCCTGCTTCTCTCTCCTCTCACTGTTGCCAAATGTTTTTTACGGGGGGTCGCCGTGTGGCTGACCCTTGGTGCTGTGCTTCGTGATCCACGCTTTGGCAGGAGCCCCAGCAGGTCCCTGTCCCCAGTCCCGCCATGCCGGAGCCAGCAGGGCATGGAAGAGTGAGGGGGGGTGTCTCATTTCCCACACATGCAGCGTTAACCCCAATCTGTTTGGTGTGCCTTATTCAGCCCCTCTGTCCCTTCTCCGTGTCCCTCCCGCAACGTCCCCCCAGTGCAGCCCCAGCCAGGCCATTTCACATCCCTCCTCTCTGTCCTCATCCGATGGTTTACAGCGTAGATCCTGGGTTTGAGTGTACGCTGTAGGTTTTAGCAGCCTTGTCAGGCCTTTCTCGGCACTGTGTTGTGTGGTCAGCGGGTTTTTACAGAGTTCTGTCTAACAGAATCCTGCAGTTTTAGGGCAGCGGCTTCCAAGGAATACAGACGGGGTGTTTCGCGGAGTATCCTTAACTTATTTTTCAATAGCGGCTCCGTGTTTGCTAAAGCCTCTGTTTATTCGGGGTGAATCAGAGGCGCGAGCACTTCCTTCTACAAACAGATTGCAAAGTCTTCGCCAGCTCCCTGCAAACGGCAGCGCTGCCTGACGGGCGGCAGGAGGGAGCGACAGCAGCGTTGCCCTGTTTGTAGGATTTATACCCAGTTCAATTATTTTCCTGAAGATTTAGGCACAGGACTCGTGCAGCAGCCAAATGCTGAAGGGCAGAGAGACCCCCTCCTACCCGCGAGGGCATCTTCTGGAGAAGAAGAGCATGGGGACACCAGTTTGTGCTGGGCAACCCCGGAGCAGGCAGAGTGGGGATCTTCCTGTGCTGAAATGCAGCATCTGAGTCAGAACCCTTCAAAAAAGGTGTATTTTTGTGGCACTAAGAGCGTTGGAGCTGTGTGTTGTGTCCGGCTAAGGCTTTGCAATCCCTGAAGGCTTCCCAGCCTTCCACGCAGGAAGTAATGCTGGTGTTTTCCTTTGTAAATAAGATTAAAAAAAAAAAAAAAAAAGAAAAAGAAAAAAAACCCCAAACAAACGTGACAAGACTGTGAAAAGGCAAATATACCGGTGTCTGGCACAGGCTTCCTCCCGGCCGGCTCCGAGCACCTCCCTCGGACAGTGTGCTGTGGCATAGGCTATTCCTAGGAGTGTCGTGTGTGGTGGTAGCGCTAAAACCGCAGCCCATTGCTCCGCTTGCCCCGTGCGGGGGCTGTGGGGGTGCAGTGTTCCTGGGGCTTGGTGCCATGGAGGGACAGGAGGGTGCACCTTGTCTTCAACCCTGCTCACCTCTTCTCTCACTGCCGAACGGGAGCTGTTTCCAGGTTCTTCCTTGCGCTTGAAACCACGAGCCCTCTCTGCACCAAAGCGGGGGGTCTCTCTCCCTGTTCTCCACCAGCCCCCCGCAAAAGCCGGAGGCTCAGCCCACGGCATGGGGACAGGAGGGCTGCGTGGCTGCAGCACCTCGTCCAGCGTGGTGGGGCCGAGCACACCGGCATTCCCATCCCTCTTCTCCCTTGTTCTGCCATCATCCCCAGCTGAGCAGGGTGTCCCAACCACGGCTCCTGGCCTGTGTCCTGACCTCGGGCCAGGCTGGCGGGGCTGGAAGGACCCTAAATGACGTTCTCCTCTCCAGAGCAGCTCTGGGTTTTCTGACCAGAGATTCCCCGCCGCCTCCAGGAGCAGCACCCTGGGGCGCAGCAGCCCTTTGCAAGAGTGGCCATGAGTGTGTTCATGTGTCTTGCAGGCAGGGTCCCCGAGGCCATCAGCTCCCTTTTTGGGGGCAGGGAGGGGTCTCGATCCCCTCTCCGCACAGGGCAGGGAGAGGGGAGAAGCGATGCCCCTGGTCACCAGCCCCCTGCCCTGCTGCCAGGCCTCTCCCCGGCCCCCAGCTCTTCGGTTGTGTTACGTATTTACCACTAACCCAGTGCTGATGGTGGTATCTTGCTGCGAACCTGTAATTTTTATATGAAAGAGAAATAAACACCCATAACAAACCCGCCTGATGATCCTGTTTACAGTGCATGCAGCAGTCTGTGGATTAAAGTGACAATCGAATCCACTTCTGGCGCTGGTGTGGCCTCGTGTTTTCTCATGTGCCCCTCGGGGTCTTCCTCTGCCCTTGGCCCTTCTCCCTTTTATTCTTCCCCCATCAATCTCTTCCATACCTCCCAGCGAGATGGTCTCGCCCCAGTACAAGCCCTACACTCGTGGGGGGGGGGATAGTTGCTCCTGTCACCTTCCTCCAGGCACCCATGTCCCCTGTCTCGAGGGGGTTTCTGCTCCCCAACACCCACCTTGGCAGGCGTGTGCCCAGCCACAGCCCAACTGATGCAGCGGCCACGTGCCGGGCAGCCGAGGGCTATAAATAACCCCTGCGGTGGCCTGGGCGGCTGAGCACGCTCCCGCGCTATTTCAGTCCTGGACGGGGTTCAAAATTCCTCTGGAAATAATCGGCATCGTCCAGCGCGGGAGGAGGATGCCCAGACACTGACCGAGCACATACCACCCACTCCCTCACTGGGGCTGGACCACGGTGCTGCATCCCACCGGCCCGGCAAAATGCCGATGGGGCTGTGGGGTGTCACAGGCCCCCGGGAGGCTGGCGCGAGCGTGGCCCTCGCACAGGGCACACTTACATCCCTGCTTGGCTCATCGGAGCCCCAGCAGCTCGTCCTCCCCTTCCCCACAGCAGCTCTGCGAGTGGCACCCCCAGACCTGGGGCTGCTGCATCCCCAGCACGGCCCCGTGCAGGCTCCGGTTCCCCGGGGTGTCCTGCAGCCCTGGCACCTGCCTGCTTTTGGGGGAAACCCTGATTTGACCGATTGTAGGAGAACTCACCCTGAATTTTGTGGTGGACAAAAGCCATGGGGAGGGGGGAAGGTCCCTGGTGTGGACAGAAAACAGAAGCTTTGGCTACACCTGTGTTTTATTTCAATCTGGAAGCAGCAAGAAGGTGGCGATGCAGCGTGTGTGTATGTGTATTTGTGTGTGCAAAATTACTGTAGAAGCTAAATACGTGGTTTTACATCTCACATTATTAATTACCAGCGAGGGCTTCTCGCACGCCCAGAGCAGCAGCTGCTGGCGGAGCGGCTGCACGCCTTGGCCTCTCCCTTACGCCCTGGCTGTTTGCTCCGTCTCCAGCCCCGACTCTGCAAGATGCTCCCCCTGCGACAGAGTCCCGTTTGGCACCTCCAAGTGACAGTCCGTGACAACGGGATTCAACATCCCACAGCAGAGCCTGATCCTGTACATGATGCTGCTGCTCCCACTTGTCCCACTCGGCTCCTTGCCCAGAACTGGTGCTGGTGGGGCACGGCACCAGCATCGCTTTGGTTTGGGTTCGTGGGGCTGAGAGCGAGTGGGCGAAGGCACGTGTGGCTCCGGGGCGGCTCCTTGCCCCACCAGGAAGGACCGACAGTACCCCTCGGCCCCGATAACGCTTTGGGGGTCACCCATCAATAACACTTTGTGGTGTCCCGTTTCCAACGGCAGCCCCAGTAGTGCCACATGGGGGCTGCGGCCTCTCCACCTGCCCGTGTCCCCCAGGCCATGGTGAGCCACAAGAAGCCCCCAGCACACGCCTTGTCCCTGGGGCTCGGAGTCCGTGTCATAGGTACAGGGCCACCAGGACGTAGATGACCCAGCTGATGGATGCAAACAACCCGAAGAGGAGGCTGAAGAGGACCAGCGACTGGGCCTTTTTGGATGCCACATTTGCCTGGGCCATGTCCCCGCGGCCGAGCGCAGCCCGGGTCTGGTGTGGGGGGAGAAGTGGAGAGGTTAGAAGGGACCCACAGCACCGGGGCGGGGGGGTATTCAAGGTGCTGGGTGGGTTTGGTGTAAATCAGGACCGCACCGTCCTTACCTCGTGGGAGTAGACGAGGGCGATGACCCCAGTCAGCAGGCAGCAGAAGATGGTCACCAGCACCGACTCCACCATGTAGTCCTTGGGCAGGCGCTGCCCGTGGCCAGTGGGCGATGGCCCGTCATACTGCGACACAAGGCGGGGTGGTTAGAACTGCACGACCCCCCCCATCATACACACACACACACACACACACACACACACACACACACACCCAGGGTCGTGGTGCTTGAGCATTGCTCGAGGCTCCGCCTGGGACCCCAGGAACCGGGGAGGGGACATGAGGGGTGACCCGTCGGGGTGGGGGATACGTACGGTGCTGTAGGGCAGGGGTGCGGGCGGGATGCCCGGGGGTGGGAAGGGTCCTGGTCCCGGTCCCGGTCCCGGCTGGTAGACGATGGGCGCTTGCTGGGAGAAGCCGGCCGGGAACGGCGAGTAGAGGAGATGAACGCTCTTGGGGTCCGGGGGTGAGTAGGGTGGCGGATCCCCCTCGAAGGCCACGTTGGTGACCGCCGCCACCACCATGGGCCCGGCCCCGCGGGCCGCGGGGGGGGCCCTGGGGGTGCCGGGGCCGGGCAGCCCCGCGGCCGCCCCGCCGCCGCTCCCCGCCTCCGCTCCCTCGGCTGCGGGCCCGGCCGCTGCGTGGCCCTCCATCCCGCGGAGACGCCTGCGGGGACAGGGAGGCCGTGGGCTGCCCGGTGTCCACGTGTCCCCACCCCGTCGTGTCCCGTGTCCGTCCGTCCCGTCCTGTCGTCGTCGTCCCG